>VZTZ01000568.1:197891-320989 GCA_013400955.1 Drymodes brunneopygia
AAAGATGGAAACAATTCAGTGGATGCTGATCTTCCAATCAAATCAGTCCAGCCAAATCAGTCCAGCAAGTATTTTGAATGAAATGCTGGGGTGTTTTCAGTCTTGATATTGTCTCACATATTCATAGCTACCTTAAAGAAAGAGAACAATTATATTTCTTTTGAGGGCATGTATAATAGGGCACTAGAATGTGAAAATTAGTTTTCTGTGTTGTGTAATATTATTCTGATGGGGGAAAAAAGATAAAAGAAGTTAAATGGTTTGGGGCTTAGTTTTGGGATTTTTTGAACCTATGATTCACAAAAGAATGTCTTACAAAATCTTGTATTACTTGTTGCAGCAGTTTTTTATGATGATTCATAGCTGTGACAATTCAGCCTATTGATATCAAAACCGCTTTGTACAAATGCTCTCTGCTCCTTTGTTCCACTGACAATATGCAAAATCCTTCTTATATCACTTGGGATATTCCACTATTTGAAATTTCTAACTTCAGTCAGCTGTTTAATCAATATATTTTATAAAACAACAAAATTTTAGGATTGTTTTCTGCTGTTCCAGGCATCATCAGCATAAGCAATGACAGTGGTTTTGTAGGTTTAAGTTTAAAACAGTGGTTTTACCAGCTGTTGGGGAAAACTGCAATTACATTTCCTTTGTGTTTACATTCTGGATAGTTACAAAATTACTGTAATTATGTAGAATAGAAAGTGATGATTATATGGTTGGCTTTTTACATTTCAAAACTATAAAGATATTATAATAACATTACATGTCTGAGTTGCTCTCATGGAAAAGTGAAGGGTACAAGTTTCCTTCTGGCCTTAAATCAAGCTGTTTGTGGTATATTTCAGGTCAACATGTGCAGGTTGTAACTACTGCATTAAGCCCTCCAGAACAGCTTTGGAATGTGTCATCCCTGAATAAAAGGTATTCAATTTGCAAACAACCTTCGAAATACTGAAATGATGGTGAATCTGTTTATCTGGCCTGGCAACCGACGTCTCATTCAAATTGCATTCCCAACTAGATTTTGATCACTGAAAAACTCAAACAAGGACCCTCTTTGTAATATTGATCAAGAAAGAAAAGCATGTGAGCAAAATGGGCATGTTTTTAACTGTTGCCCAGATAAATTATTTTTTTCTTGCATAAATTGCTTTTATATGTTACTACTTGGATAATAAGAGTTTTGTATCTGTGACACTGGTGAAAGAATATTTTTATTGAAAGAAACTCGATGGCCTGACCATATGTGGGTTCCAGTTCTATCAAGGTGCAAGAATAAAATGGGTTCTTTAAATAGTCATAGCTGTGACTCTCATCCTTGGTATATTCCTAGATTCCCAGCTTCTAAACAAAACAAAGCAAATACTTCTGACAAGTGGCAGGAAAGTACACTGGATGCCTGGGGCTTTGCTCTCTTCTATGGGGAGAATAAGTGTCCTGCTTAAAATTGCTGAAACCTAAGGAGCCTCACTGTGCATAACTTTTGACTTCTAGATGGGGGATAGTATCAAATAAGCCATCCAACAAGTGCTTTGGAAGGGGCACGGGAGGGAAATGGAAACCAAAAGGAAATTTCAGATATTTGTATCTTTAAAAGGGTTTGGGTTTTTTTAATGGAACTCTTGTTTGAACCGTTTTTCTTCTCTCTTATCAGCTTAGCTTTCCCTGTAAACGTAGAGCCCAAAACTTAACTGGGAAAAATACAGTAAAGCTTCTTTACTAATGTCAAGATAATCTTTTAAACATAAAACCCAGAGGATAACAGTATGAATGCTACCTCTAAAACTGGGTCACTCATCACTCTTCTTTAAGAAAAGTTATACTTCCGTTCTTACACTTTATCAGAAAAAATGCAGTACTTTGATAGGACTAAAAAATACTGCTAAAACAGCAGGATATATTTTAAATTATTTTTATTATTCCAATCCATCTTATTTCTTGGAAGTTTTCTTGTTTAAAAATTTTTGAGAGATTACCCAACTAAACTCTTTTCTACCATTCTTTCTTCCTAAATGCCATAGCTTTACTTGTATCTGGAGTCCTAAAGCTACCTATGTTGTTTCCCAACTACTGCTATGGGTTTTTTGGACAACTGAAAACTTTTCCAGAACATCTTCTGTGTTGCCCTTTCTTCATCTCTATGACAGTGATTATCTCAATCTATACTAAGACTGAGACACAAGGGTGAATTTCTTATGCCTTCCTTGTGCTTACGGTCTGGTTGGCTCTGGGTGTGGATGCTGAATGTTTTTAATGTTAATTCAGCACTTCAATTCCCCTGGCGAAAAGCTAAACAAAGTTTGAAAGTGAGGGGGGAAAAAAGCCTTTCTTAGGTGAATGAATGCAGCCATTTTTTTAGGTCAGACCCTCATTAGTGGAAATCAATGCATCATCATTGTCTTCCATGGAGGTATGGCAAATGACATCAACTCAGAGTCTATATGCAGTGATGATATTTGCATTTGTTGAAGTTTTGAACAAGATCTATAGTGCTTTCATATGGAACAGATTTGTTGCGCTGGGAGTTCTTAAGACTTTCTCTTTGGAGCGTTTGGAATTTGCTGGTTTTCAGACTTTTGATAGTGCTATGAAGCATCGTATTTCTTGTTTTGCTGGGATTTCCTAATTAGCAATGCTGAGCAGGAATTGTTTGAAATGCAGTGTGAATTGCTGCATCTCTGCCCATATTGCACATTTTAAAATTAATCTGTTTCATCAGAAATGTGTCTGTAGAAATTAAATGACCACAGCTGTTACACCTGGTTTCTTGAACCTGAAAGTTTGTCTATGCAAGTTCTCATTTGAGAGATATAGTTCATTTGCATATGAATATTTGCAAATAGGATTACTCTTTTGACTTTCAGCAAAGCTAGTTTGAAAAGTTTAAAATTTTTTCCCCAAAATAGCAAGATTAATTTTTTTTCATAAATTGTTTTTCTTTTTTTTTTCCCCTTTTCTTTTTTTTTTTTTGGCTATGTATAATTTTAGGCTTATTTGATGACAAATAATCATTTTCCATATGAGTCACCACAGGACCTAGAACTGGTGGGCAAGCTGAGCTTCAGAAAAAGAGAAGTGGAGGTTATATGCATACTGTGACAGCAATAAGCCCAAGGGCAAAGCCTTCTGTTCTGGAGAAATGAGGGTTAGGTCCTTTGAACCATCTGTCTCACAGGTCTCCAGAGAAGAGTATGGAAAAAAGAGTAAGCATTTACTGGACACAGATCATCTCAGATATTGATTTAAGAATGATTCTTTCTTTGTGGTCCTGAAAGTAGTCCTTCTAAATGGAATAAACTTGGTAGATTAAACCCCTTCCTCAGACATGGATTCGTCCCTAATTGTATTGAAATTGTACCTGTTTAGGGCCGGGTGTGGGGAACATGACTGAGAATACGTCTGTATGTTTAATTCAACTCTGACTGGTGGCTTTTTCATTGCCCTCATGTTGATTCCTTAAGAAAACCAGAGGTAGAAGTGGAAGATTTATGAACATCAGAAATGTCATGTCAGCCTGAGCACAAGGAGGTGTAAGAACCTGAGCTGACATCAGCATTTTGGTAAACCCATACAATTATTTCCATTTTCTGGCATCCAACTGCCTCTGACATCCGTTTCAGTCTGCTGTATGCAGAGAGCACCTTAGGTTTCCAAGAATGGCCATTGATGTTTTTGGGTCGCACACTGTGCCAGATCCACCCAATCTGCCACTGAACCATAGCTGTTATGCAAAATTAAGGGGGAATTGTAAGACAACAACTGTAAGAGAGCTCCCTCTCCATAAACACCTGTTTTGAAAAGGTGGTGCTTTGCTGATGAGTATTTTGTTTTGTGTTTATTTCAGTGTTGCCAGTGTTCTTTAAGCACAATGATATTTTGCTGCAGTTTTGTAAAGTCCAGAGTCAAGGGAGCACATGAGAACCTCAGTTTTCATTGAGGAATTAATTAAAATAGACCTCAAGTAATAGGAAAAGTAAAACCTAGAATGCATGCCCTAATTGCACAGGGAAGATCACTGTAAAAGAATAGAAAATAACGCCTGTGTTATCAGAGGAGGGGGAAATCCTCTATTTATATTTTAATTCAAAAGAGGTTTTTCAGCTGCAAAAGATTTTTGTGCTATAGCACTGTGAGAACTCCTAAGAAAATTTTTATTCTGCTTGTCTTTAAAGCTCATGGGTTGAGTAATACAGGTGTGGAGCTAAATCAATGCTCTTCATGTCCAACTTGTTATGTCAGGATGAAGAGCTAACAGAGCCTCTGCTTAACTTTTTGAACCCCATTTGCAAGCTGTCTATGCAAAGTATTCATATTAATGTTAGTGGAAGTCCTCACTGAGAAAGGCCTAGGAGGATTGCCTTTAAGGCTTCTTGACTGCACAATGTAACTCCTAGTTTCATGGATTAATTAGGAGATGTTAGAGCTGCAAACTACTGCTGAAAGAGAAAGTGTATTGGCCAAGATTTGTGGCTAAACAAACTTTCAATGCATCCACAGAAGCTCTGCCACTCTTCTGCACAGCCTGCAGAAACATTATCAGGAGTAGCATTATTTCAATGTGTCTGAAGTTTCGACTCATTTCAAGGTCTTGTGTTGTTCTTACCACTCTGGTGCTTGAGCACCCCGAGGATGTACACTTAATTTCCAAAACTGATATGCATGAGAAGTAAAGTGGTTATTCACTAATGCTAATTGGCTTCTAAAAGGCCAATAAATTTTTCAGATAGCACTAATCTTGATACGTTAAATAGAAATAGTGGGAGATATTCACCAATGTGAAAAGAAAGTCTTTTGAAGCATTCATCTTCCTTTCTCAATGAAGCAACTTCTGTCACTTGCTTGCCTATGCTTGACAATCTTCATTTATCTAATGCCTCTTTTTTAGCTATTTTCCCCTGCCTATGCTTAGCTGATGAAACTCCACAAGCCAAAGACAGCAATTCTTGGTGGCCCGTTCTAGAGGATCTGCTGATTTTTGCTAAAGCTGGCAAACACTCGTGCATAGAAATAACATGAGCTTGAACTGATTTCATTTCAGTTGCTTTCTCAATTTTTAATGAAAGCTGCCTCCCTTTTTTTGAGGAAAGATTTTTTTCAGGCCTGTTTATTTCTTAAGCAGTATTGGATAAAGAATATTGTGCATACATGTAAAACTGAACATCAGAGATATTTTGCTGGATTGATACTGCTCTCCTTCTTCCAGGTAATCACAAAAAGCAGCAGTTCACCTTAGAGCAGGCTGTAATTACATTTTTCTTTTTTTTTCCTATGAGAAAGGATGTTATATTGAAACTGTCTGAGCAATACTTTTTTTGGTAGTCTTAAGTAAAGTAAATATGACCATGGGGAGGAACTATCTTATCCCAGTAGACATGATGCTGATCTCTTTTGTGCCAAAGTAAATCAAGAATAATTTTACCAATGTCAGTACAGCCACATCAGTACAATTCTCGTGGGAATATGGAATATGGCACAGTATCTCTGTAAAGAATAATGAAAGATTGCAATGGGAATTGTTGTGCCTGTGTATCTCTGCAGGAAATCAGTGGAATTTGGTATTCTAGAAGGTTGAATAAAAGAATCTTCTAGTTTAAATTAATCAGGGCTGTGTTAATTAATCTGACGTGTGACAGGAGAACACTGTGAAACTTTAACCATGTCGTCTGAGACTGGACTGAATATCTCTTCTCTGTAAAGGAAAAACGTTTTTCAATCTGCTGTTAATATGATAATTGTTGGCAGAATTTGGGCAGGATGGGGACTGACATAAAAGCAAATTGGAAATAAAGACTGCTGCTCTATCTCAAATGTGGCTGTTACATGGTGCAGAGCAGCTTTCTCTGTGTGTTTATGACAGAAACCAGGAAAGAGCAAGATAATTTTGTTAGTACAGGCAAGTTTTTGGACTC
The DNA here is from genome assembly GCA_013400955.1 of Drymodes brunneopygia. Lineage (NCBI taxonomy): Eukaryota > Metazoa > Chordata > Aves > Passeriformes > Petroicidae > Drymodes > Drymodes brunneopygia. Next base: position 203,810 of record VZTZ01000568.1, read on the forward strand.
TTCATGGCTGACAGTGTCTTCACTCAAAGTACAGAACCAATTTCTGAAAAAGTGGCCATTTACACTGCCTAAACAACTGACTGGGTAGCAATAGGCTGCTTTTTTAGTCTGTACAGACAGATACACAGTGCATCCATACCCAGAGTACTGCCTCGTGCACCAGGCAGCTGTCCCTCTGCCTGTGGAAAACTCCTACTTCCCCAGCAGCTGCCGGTGTCACATGAGGCTGCTGCTGCTGCAGCCAGGAGAGAGAAGGGGTCCAGAAGCAAGGTATTGAGATCAAAGGATGCTGCCTTTGAGGAGGGCGTTGAATTGGATACCAGGAGTTTCAGTGCAGCATTGCATTGTTTTCACTGCCTGCCTGGAAACATGCTAAAACCCTTCACATTGAGAAGATGTGGAGCTTCTATAAACATGGATGAAATAAATAAGCTGTCCAGTCAGAGAAATTAGAACTGAAAAGTAGTAATTAATCTAATTTATACACTCATTAGTTTTGGGAGTGAAGGTGATCAAGGGGAGACAAATGTCTGATTGTACAATTGGCCCGTACTTCATTCCCAAATGAGAAAAGAACTTTAATGGGCAAACATACTGAAAAGATAAGTCATAGTGATATTTACATTCAGATTATATTTACTGGTCTCTGCAATCTGTGTATCTTTGTAAGTCATCTCAGGTCTGTGAAGTTACCTTTGCGTGGGATTGTACTTCCTCTTGAAAGCTGATGAGGCTGAGATTCTTTGGGTCCTGTGCATAAAATCTGATTTGGGATTCAGAGTACTGCTGTGTAGATTTCACTCAGAAAGATAAGCTCTTTCCTCTGTGCAATGTCTAGCATTTTGTGGGAAGCAGCATTTGATCAGTCAGGGGAGCCAGGACTTCTGCGCAGCAGAGTCACCTGGGGGCAAGAGGCCTCAAGGCGCCTCAGGTCCAACCTCTCACTGAAAAAAGGCCTGTCACAAAGCAGGTACCTCAACCTCGTCCCAGTGCTTCTCATCCTCCCTCTGTGAACCTTTGAGGAGAATCTGTTTCCATCTTCTCCACACCCTCCTCTCAGGCGGCTGCAGATCACAACCAGGTCTCTCATTAGCCTTCCTTTCTTAGGCTGAACAACTCCATTCCCTCACCTTCACCTCGTATCTCACAGGCTGCAGTAATGGGTCTTCCTGTGGGTTTTCTTGCCTCTGTTTAAAAATCTGGATAACTTGAATATTTGGAAGCTGCAGTTGAGAGGGCAGGAAACACAACCAAAAATACAGCTATCCTCCCACTGCCTAACACTAAAATAGAGAAGATGAACTCATGGATTAGGAAAGACAGAGTACCCATGACATAGGAGAGAAGAATTCCTTATGATGGTTTTTCAGTTTTTCACTTACAGATTGTAATAGATTTTACATGGTAAGATGTAGTAAGTAGCTATGAAGAGATGAAGGAGCTGATATGAATACATACACAGATTTGGAATGTAAAAAAAATCCATAGCAGTTATCATAATATATGCTGATTTTACACTCTTCCTTTTGCCCAAAAATAATTGGTGTTATGAATACATGTATTTAAATATATTTGAACATAAAAATACATATATTAAGAGAAATAAATTCATAACAAATGTTTTCTTTTTAGATATGGGTACGTTAACTGCATTCATGAAATCTTTGGACAGGGTTGTCAGTTTGTAATGTGCTGATGAGCATGTGTGAGTCCCTCTGGCCCTCGTCATTTTCTTACTGTCACACAAAGCTGTTGAGGGTCACTATGTGTTGTAGCCTTCCCTTCCCAGTGAGCACGGTATACCCCTGCTGCCAGGGCTGTGATGTGAGTGATGTCATAGCTCCATCCTCTCCTTGTACCCTTTTGCACTGTGTCTCGTGTAAGTGTGATGAAAGGCGTCTCTCTGTGCCCAGGCAGGGATGCTGGGCCACTGCCTGTTCCTTTTTCCAGCTCTCAGAGAAAACAGGTTTCCTGCTAAGAAAATTCACGTTGGCCTCGTGTCTGCAAGGGGGTCTCTGCCCAAGTGGAAATTCATTATTTATTTCCTCCAAGAACAAGTGATTTCCTCACAAAGCTGACCTATTTCTGTAGATCATGTGACAGCATTTCCGCTGCTGTAGCTGTCTGTACAGTCGTGCTAATGTGCTGCATTTACATCAGTAGAGCAGCTACTCTTGTCACAGGTAGCAATTTGTGCTGAATAATTGTTGCAGAGCTGGTGCACAAGAACCCACACAAAGTGTATATTGTACATATTTATTGTACATCTGAAATATGGTGGGTTATAGCTGTACACACGCCCTTTTGTGGTACTTTGAACAGTACTCAGGTATAAATGAGATTTTGTGTGCTGTACATACCCCAGTTCTAGGGGACTTTGAGGATATTTGTTCATGACTATTTCATTCTTGTTTTTCTTATTAAATATTTATTGCAACACAGCCCTATTATTTAAGACTAGTGCCTCAAGAGATTTACTGCACATTTCACACCTTTTTTTAATGTAATTTTAGTTCGATAATTTTTTTGACTCGTCATAAATTTCTTAGTGTAGACTCATTGCACTAGGTTTACACCATAGTAACACATTACTCAGTGTGGAATGCTGATATCACCTTTTGCCTGATCATTAAACAGAGGAAAAAGAGGAGGTTTGTGCTTATTTTGAAATGTGGACACATTAGTACAGTGTTTACCAACTTTTATTACCTTGATGCAAATATTCTCAGGCATGTTTTATCACACTGAAATTTAGGTTCAAAAGGAAAAATATATATTTTTGAAAATGCAGGTTGCTTTCAGCTTTTTTTTGGTGGCAAAGCACTGAGCTGCTTGAAATTCATTTCATCATTCATCCAAAACGTAGTTTGGAACTGAAAAGCTGATGATGAACACAGTGGTGTGGTAACCATTGTGACTTGCCATGGTTTCACACATCTTTAAAACACTTTGAATAACAGCTGAAAAGGTAATACGTGGCATGTCAAAATTTGCAAGAATGGAAGGCTGTTTCCCTGAGGGTAATTACATTTCATATTTATGCAGCAGGTGGAAGAAGAAATCTGTAGAAATCCCTCTCAGATTCCATCAAGAGCTCCTGGACTATGTGCAGTCAGCTCTGAAGGACTGTGCTGGAGGGCTTCCCAATGCTTCTGCCCCAAGGCTGTCCATCAGAAAGATTTATCCCAGAGTCAGAAACACTGGCAGCTCTGGCTTCTTAGAAGTTGGGGCAATCTGATTATCAGGGTTGGACAGATGCCATAGGCTCAGAAGTTGATTTTTATGAAGCAGAGGGAAGTCAGGGGAAGCCTGAAAATGAAAACCTGTGTAAGTGACCGATAATTTATTTTATTTTTTTTAATTTGTTCCAAGTCACACAGCTATGGCTCTCTGTATCTATTTTCATGACTTTATGGCAAATTCATTACTTTTGTAGGGTCCAGCTCTGATGGTGATTTGAACCTTCAAGAGTAGCCTCGACACTTTGAGAACTAGTGCCTTCTGTCTCACTCTGTAGAAGTGCTAAGTATGATTAAGCTCTCGTGGTTTAATCTAACTCATTTAATTTTTCATTGAAACAGACATGGTTTGTACACATGACCAGATTTTGTGTATTATTTGAGGAAGAGTAACTTTCATGTGTATAAAGAGAAGGTCACTTACAATGTCCAAGTTAGCTGTTTTCTGTTTTCTAGACTAGAAAAAAAAATTTAAAAACCAAAACAAAACAAAAGAATTGAAAATTTATTTTTAAATTCTGTTTTTACAGGATCAGGAGGCTCTTGTCTTGTTATCTGCCTTTATAATATTTCTTGCAGAATGCTTTCTTGTTCTTGAACTGCACAAAAATCCCCTGCAGCTAACAGATTCCAAAAAGGAAGCCTGTAAACCAACTCAAGTCCATTATTTAAAGTAAACAAACATAATTTTCAGCAACTCTTACTTTTTGGTGTGGACAAAGACTCTAGTCTTAGGTAGAGTGGATAAACACACATTGAAAATGGATAGTCCCTAAACAAGATGCTCTAGTGCTCTCATTAGCACAAACAGAAACAATTAAATTAGAAATCAAATCGGAAAAAAAATTTATGTTACTTATTTAATTTGATTTTTCACTTCATATGTATTCATTTAAACTGTTTACAGTAAATAAATTGATGATATTTGTGATCATTTATATGTAATTGCATATATTGATGTTCACATCTATTCCACATGGAATTGTGCCTTTTATTGGTAGATCTGTCATTTCTGAAACATATTGTATATAATTAATGAGTCCTTATCAAATAAAAGAAGATAGATTCCTTCTAACTTTGAAAACAATCTATTCTTTGTAGAATATATGTGTTAATTTAAACTGAACTGTATCCATTTTATAAATAAGTCTACATACTGTCAACACATTATTGACTAGTCTTCTCAAGCCTGGTGAGAAGCCAGGCTTGAGAAGGTATTCTGCAAATACAGAATGCCTATAAAATGATAGGACTTATAACAACATTATTCTTAGGGAACTTGAGTACTGCTCTGGAAAAATTTAAGTCATTTAATTCATGCAATACACCTAAGAAAGAGGAAAAATATTTATATTCAGCTTTTTTTCCAAAACTGTTTTCAAATCTCCCTTCTTTTCTCTGAAACCTCAAAGATGGTGATGATTGCCATGGCACAACCCTTAGAATGCATTTTATTTTCCTTGTGTACAACTCAGCTGAAAATCCTGTAACTCAGAGCAGGATTTATTTGTGATACATTATGAGCCCTTGAGAGCTCCCTCTTAAGGGATTTATCACATTTGCTTCCCCCACTGTCTGTGTCGCACATATGAGTGATAACAAACACTGTTTGGATCTAATGCTACAATCTATATCTCTAAGTATCACTGGCATCAAAGAATCAGATCATTATGATTTTCAAAGTCTCATTCACACGACTGAGAAATGAGTTCATTGTCTTCTTCATGTGACTATTAATCTCCCCCAAGGGAGAGCTTATAGGCTCACAGAGGCGTTTTCTAGGGTTTGTTTGTTTGTTTGCTTTCCAGAGCAAACTTATTAGTTCTCAAAAATACTGTACATGATACTGGCATGATTTCTCAGAGCAGTAGTTGAGATGTTTTATTAGTTATTTCAGCTGAACATTTACTCGGTGAAACTGAGCTATCAAAAGAGGGCTTTTGGGACACTATCAATTCGGTCTAATGTATGAGCTCGAATTATTGTATCGTTATAATATGCTGCTTGGTGTCTTTTGCCATTGATTTGCCTACATTTTTTAAATTGCTCAATCAGAAGCCATTTATCTGTTAAATTATTAATGAATAAGTGTTTGTGATGGAAAAACAAAATACTCAGCATTGCAAATCATGTATCCTACAGGCAACAGCAGTAAGAAGTAAACTACTCTTGAGCCAAGTAAGTGGTTTATGTAATGTAGGTGGAAATGATGTGTTGAAATAAACACTTCATTGCAAAGAAAGGATGACTGTTATTCTCCTAGACTTTTACAAAATTCTTGTATATTTCTATGTTCATTTATTGGTGCAAAATTTAATTTCAAATGTGCAAAGGTATCTGAACTTCTTAGACTTCAACCGTGCTGTAAGGTGCTCAAACTGGTACAATATATTTGTAGAAACTTCCTGATTTAATGTTGATCGTCTACTCACAAATATTTTTCCCAACTAACAGAATAATTGCAGAGCTAATGTCTTTTGGCAGGTCACATTGGCATTGATGATTTTGAGGGCTTAACTGTGTTCCAAATTCCTTGGGACTTGATTTGCTTTGAATGAAAGTAGATATGTTCCTGCCTGAAGCTAGAAATTGTAGTACGGTGCTTGCAATTAAATACCATACTCATGTTTGTCTCTGTGACCCATTTCTTCAATATGGAGGCATAGCTCAATTATTAAAAACCTAAAAATACCCAGAAAATAGAAAAAAGACAAGATCAGCTAAACAATTCTTACTAAATGCTATTACCAGTTTCTCCAGATGTGTCTGGCATTGTTCTCAGTATAAAACTAGTTTTTCCAGGGATTCACAAAATGGCTGTAAAATATATTTCTGGTCAATGTCAAGGGTGAAATGTAGCAGAGTAGCAGTAGCACATGCAATATATTGCCTCTTTCCAATGAATATCTAACATTCCTTTTTCTGTAACCCACTTAAAAGAAGTGTAATTAGCCATTTTCTGTCATTAGGAATGACTTTTGTTTGGGGCTTAGTATTGTGAAATGCATTTGTAGTAATTTTCCTTTCCCCTTCCCCTTCCTCTCTATCCTGTGCTCCAGATTCCAGGCTGCCAATGTTTACAAGATACTGACACAGTACTTCCAGAAACATGAGCTGACATGTACTACCTCTGGGGCCCTACTGCAAAAATTTCTTTTCATTCTTAAAAAGGGAAACTGAGTGTTTGGGTTCTTTCTGTTGTTTGGTTTGGCTTGCTGTGTTGGTTTTTTTTCCAAATATGCAGTAAGTGTCTTCTCTTTTTGTACAGGCTCCGTGAGTTGTACACCATTGCAGCAGAGATGTCTGATCTCTCCATCTGCATACCTGGAGATGTTTTATTCCCTGAATGGTCTTTTCAGTAACCACTAAAGACTTCTTGGGACTGAACACTGGAACAGATGAGTTAAATCCTTCCGGAATGTTCTTCATCAAACGTAGATGTACTGGAATTTCTGAATGTGCCTAAGGACACAAAGGTTAGTGTTTTCCTTAAAAACCTCAGGTTTCAGGACTGTTTCATTTAACCTTTAGCACCAGGGACTACGTTTCAATTTGTTGCTTAAACAGGGACACAGATGAAAAAAATGGTGATTAACATGACATATATAACTGAGATCATGCTTTTAACTGCCTCATAATAAATGTGCTTAGTGGGCTTGGGCAACCTAAAGCCTTCAAAATAACTTGCTGGCCAACAAGAGAAAGCCCTATCCATGCTCTGAACTTGATTGTCATTAACCATTTTTCTGGTATTTCTTCTAAACTTGTGTTTAGTGTATTTCAATCACTCTCACTTGACTTACGACTGGTAAAAAGGGGACAAGAATATTCTACTTACCTCTGTTTACAAGATGGTTCTTGTTTACAGTCAGTGGGGAACAGGGGTAGGTGTTTCTTCAACTGTGTGCTTGATTGTTCCAGATGGCAGGTAAGGCTTCAGGTGAATGACAAAGACATATATGACATGTTGGAAAAGATGAATTTCATCTTAATGATAGCTATTCACTTTCTGGAAACTGTGAGATTTTAATGAAACACTTTTTCTACCCTTTTATTTCTCGTAAAATAAAAACTACTGGTATTATTCTGACACTACTTTGCCACCTCAGGAAATAAACCTTGACCAGAACACTTCACTGACATAATTTTTCTATGGTATGATTGAAAATATGGAAGAAATAATTTTGTAAACAGATATATGCTCAGAAAGGTGGTGGAATGTGTGTGGGCATATGTGCACATCGAGTCATGTCTCAGACACATAACTGACAAGGAAAGTAGCAAGATCATAAAGATACATCAGGATTTTCAGCACTAATCATAACATTATAAAAAAACACTATGTTCATAATGATGTGGATAATGCTATGAGCAGTAGAGAAGTGAACAATCATGTAACCTTGATTTTATTCTATGATTGCCATCTGTTTTTCATCTTTTGAAGAATATTCTTCAGGATTAATGCTCTATCTGGGTTTGAGGAAGAGGGGGAAAAATTCTTTTCAGTTTCATTCTGTCAGCTTCATCTTATTTAATATGGATGTTTAAAAAATAACTAGTTTTACAAATACTACTTTTTCTTATTAAGCCTCTCCTATTAAATCTATTATAATCTATTAAAATAATTTCAGGAAACCTACTGGCTAAAGTAGATGGAGCTAAAACTGGATGTAATTAGACTTATATGGATTGATTTCTGCTTTTTCTTCTTTGTGGTGGGATTCTAGTGGTATCATCTGAATAATAGCTTTCTAATCAATCATCTTCTGTCTGCTACTCTAGCTAGCATTTGTGTTTGTGTTCCAAACACCTACTCCCTGTATAAAATAAACAAAAGACGAAAATATCATCCCTCATCAAAAAGAATTGTTTGCCCATTGGCACCAAATGTCTACTCCAGACAGGAGGAGAAAAAAACAAAGCAAAACAAAACAAAACAAAACAAAACAAAACAAAACAAAACAAAAAAGAAAAAACACAAAACCAAAACCAAAACAGTTTTATTTTATCTAAGTTCTATTCAAGTTACTGAGAATTTTTTGTAATAGACTTCAGTAGGAACAAAAACATGAATATAAAAATACAGACTCCATTTAAAAGCAGAAGGTTAGAGGAGTTGCAAGAATGTGCAAAGTTTTTTGTGTGGAGGAGTGCTGTGCTAGTTCTGTGAGGTGCCCTCAATGTGATACCTAAATATTTTCCAAGAAAATATAATTCATATAAGAGCATATGTTTTAGCTTTAATATGTAGACTTCTTTTATAATTTTACATCTTTTATACCTCTGTGTGTGTGTGTGTCTGTGTCTGTGTATACTAGGAGGTGAATGAATATCTCAGTTGAAGAGTTAAAATGTCAAATGCATTATGAACTCCATCTTCCTGCAATGTGTTTATGTTTGTACTTCTTGAGAGATTTGTGTAAGATGTCTGTGTGTGGACTGATAAATAAACATAAAGGATAGGATTGCGAATTTGGCTAGCTCAGGATAGTAGTTGATAGAACCTGGCTGTTTTAGGACATATAATGCTGGAAGACAGGGCCATTGAATGGTTTAGGTTGGAAGGGATCTTATAAATCACCTAGTTACAATCCCTGTGCCATGGGCAGGGACACCTTCCACTAGACCAGGTTGCCAAAGCCTGGCCTTTAACATTTCCAGGGCATCCACAACTTCTCTGGGCAACCTCTGTCACTACTTCACCACTCTGAATAAAGAATTTCTTCCCAACATCTAATCTAAACCTATCCTCTTTCAGGTGAAAGTCATTGCACCTTGTCCTGTCAGTATCTGCCAATACAAAAAGTCCCTCTTCCTCCTTTTTATAATCCCTCTTAAGATACTGGAAAGCTGCTATAAAGTCTCCCAGAAGCCTTCTCTTCTCCAGGCTGAACAACACAAATTCCCTTAGCCTGTCTTCATAGGAGAGCTGCTCCATCCCTCTAATCACCTTCATGACTCTCCTCTGGACCTGCTCCAATAGGTCCATACCTTTCATGTGCTGAGGACTCTGGACCTGGATGCAGCTCTCAGGTGAGGCCTTACAAGGGCAGAGTTGAGGAGGAGAACCACCTCCCTCGACCTGTTGGACATTTCTCTTCTGAAGGAGTCCAGGAGGTGTTTGGCCTTCTGGGCTGTGAGAGCATATTGTTGGCTCATGTCCAGCTTTTCCTCCATGAGAAACCCCAAGTCCTTCTCCACAGGGCTGCTTTCAGAGAGCTCATCTCCCAGAATTCATATCTGGAACTGCCCCAACTGAGGTGCAACTTGGCACTCGGACTTTTTGAACTTCATGAGGTTAAGGATCCTCCATATCTTTCACTTTGCTTATTTTTCAAGTATTGCTACTAAAGCATACATTCATTAATACCAATATATAAATTTGGATGTAAAATAATGTAAAAAAATTTGCTTTATTCTTCACTTTTGGGGATTTTGTGGTTAATGCTACAAAAAATAAAACAAGCATTATTTGATAGATTGGAGAATAAACTGTCTTTGACAGGCAATATATACATTCATTTAAACAGTGCAAATTAAAATGAATAAGCTAAATTATCTGACTGGCTGCAAAACCAGTGGAGTTCCACCTGTCCAAATTTTCCATGGTTAACTTTTGTTTCTGATTTTTGTCAAACATGTGCAGTTAGATTTATAAACAAGGCCTGCAAAAGCTTGGGTAGCAAAAGCTAAAAAAAATTACCTTGATGTAAGTGAATAAATGAATTGAGTACCTATATCATGCATTTAATGAAGGAAAAAAAAAAAAAGACTTGGAACATTTGGCATAACCTGAGATTTAAAACTGATCCTGGCGATTGTTTGCTAAGCCTACAGCATACAGACTTTATCCTGGAATGTACAACTTCCTCCCAGAGTTTGGGAGGAAAGTCCCCTGACAAGGGAAAGACTGAATTCTGCCCTTCCGTCTCCTAAGAGGTTGAATTAAGGTGTGGAAAGAAAAATGTCTTCTGCCAAATATATTTTTGACAAAAAAACCCCAGAAGTGATCTATCCACCATTTCAGAAGTAGGTCAGAGCTATGAATCCTAATCTAAAGCAACAAGACTGAAAAGCAGCATAAGGTCCCTTAAAGATCCAGAAAAACAGGTTGTGTTTAAGATATGTCTGTACCCTTGTCATCACCTTTGCTTGTCTCGTTGGTCCTTCTGAGAACCACCTTTCACACGAGAAAAACCTCACCTTCCTCTCCACCATTACTTCTTATCAGAAAATATAAAGCTACGTACATCTATCTGTAACAGCAAATCAAGGCTTAGGCATGAGTTTGATCCCTGGCTCCTGCTCATCCATCCCATCTATTCACATATTTCCGCAGTTTTGCCCCACAGTCCCATTCAAGGCACGGTAGATTTCAGGGAGCAGATAGGGAAGGGGCAGTGTCCAGGAAGCAGCTAAGAATATGGACATCTTTTTTTGCGGTAGAGAAACAGGATCACCCACACTCTGGGCAGGAGAATTAGTCCTGGTTTATTCAACTTAGAAACATGTACACTGCCAAGTTTGCAAAGCCAAGGCTCCCGCTGACCCCAGCGGGAGCATAGACATCCTTTATTGTAAATGTTTTCACTGGTTACCACTTAAAGGACAGAGAATTTGCGGAGGATAAGCTGAGACACCTCCTCTTCCATTTTGAAGTATTAGAGAGGATGTAATGAAAAGTATTTACAGTATTTATTGCTTTTACACCATAGAAAACCATTGTTCTAACAACTACAGTGACCTCTAATCCTTTTCCCCAGGGCCTTTTTTTTTTTTTTTTCTTTTGTGTCATTTCTAGCTTTAATGATATCAAGAACTCACATGAATGAAGGTATGTTTACCATGCTACTCTTGTGGAAGAAGTTTATCCCCTGTATCTTCTTGTAAACTCATGGTCTTTTGCTCTCTTTTATATGGTCTTTTCTGGAAACTTTCATTACGAATTTTCCTTAGTAGCATGTTAAGCAGCATATCTATTAGCTGATTCTGATGTCTGTCATACAATTTTCTCCTTTACAAATTAAAAATCTTAATAACATAATAATTCCATAAACATGGAATTTTTTTCAGTAATAAAGTGATGAGAGATATATAATTATAAGCTTTAACAATATAATAATTAAATAATTTAAAGTATCAACCCATGAATTCTAGACACTTTGTCCCTCGTATCAAAAACATCAATATCAAACATTTTTGTAAGAGGTAGTAAAGGATTTATGACTTTCCCTCTCTCAATAGTTTAATTCATGTAAGACTTAGAAAATATTTGATTTAAGAAAATGTGGGCATTTTTACTTGCTTGGAAAAAAAGCATTTTAAACAGCAGGATGTAATTTCAGACTATTTGCAGTCAAGAGGCCTCTGCTGAGCAAAATACTCATTCAATTTAGGAATGCAGATTATAATAATTTTCCTATCTCCCTCACAGCAGGATTCCTGCCATCATTTTGCAAACCCACAGGTTGCAGTATTGAATGACTAGCTAACTTCTGTTTCAGGTAACACACGCTTTAAACGTATTCTCATTAGCTCAACTTAGTTATAATGCAAAGCTGCTTAGTTTCACCAAGTGAAATGGGATACACTTAAATTGCCTCATCTAATACAATACTCCTTAATACATGCAAAGTGGTTTATGATTGCAAAGCTTGTAGAGCATGAAAATCGGTAGGGAAAGTAAGGTTTTCTGGCTAAAATTGTCAAAAAGAAGTCCTATTTTATATCATTTCTTTTTAAAGAGGTTAAGAATGAGGAAAGACAGATTGGAGTAAGAAATAATCAGTCTAGAAAAATGTAAATTTAGTACATTAACCTTTTAAGATATCAGCTCTACTAAACAAGAAAATTATCAACTAAAGCTGTTCTTTCTGTAATATCCTTTGCACTGTAAAATTAAATGTAAAATACACAGTGGCCAAAATGTATTGCAGTAAGAAACAATATTCTTCATTCTATCTATTTTATACAGGGGGTTTTATATTGTGCACCACGTTTCCATTTGCTAGTATTACTGCAATATCCATGTTGGTGTGGCTGTATTAATTTGCAAGGACTTTTTAATTTCAGACAGGCCCAAGGAATTACTTATCTCTCTTCCTCCTTTAAACGCTAAGTGAATACATCCCAATCTTGTATACCTTGCAGACACAAAATCTGGTTTCAATAGGACCCCAGAACAACTGGTAACATAATTTGCTTTTTTCCCAACATCCTGCACCTGCAGTCTGACCATAGGGCTATAAATCCTTTTCCTATATCCCTTTCCAATACTTTCCGAAAACTCCAGAGAGGGGCTAAGCTGCTACAGGCTTTGCAGATGACACCCAAGTGTATATCTCACTTTCTACACATGTAACCAGAGCCATCATAAAGATGTTGCACTGCTCCTGGAGAAGAGCATCTGGCTGAGAGTGATTTTGGGTGAGATCCAGACGATGCTGGTTGAAAGACAGAAATGGTCCAGACAGCCAGTTGAGCAAGATTCCTATGTTCATGCCTTAAGCATTAGTTTGCAATGAGGCTGTTCATATCCTTGGAAAAAGGCATGATAAGCACATTGCTCAGCTGTGGCCCGAGAGAATGAACCAAGAACTCTTCACAGTCCAGTTAAAAGCATCTGCAACACTGTTTTTTTCAGTCTGTGTTACTTTTCACTTTGCTTACAATATGAGGCAGGAAAAACAACAAAATCTAGAAAATGCTTGCACGCCTCTAAGCAAAAGGTCTAGCCACAAAGATCTCTTCTTACTTTCTAAGGGATTGATACAACTCAGTGTATCCAGGGCTGTTTCATTCTTCACCGTAGGAGAACATTGCTCCCGCAGTGCAGTGTCTCCAAGGCTCCTGTTTGAATCAGGATAGAAAGCGCTAATGTTGTTCTCAAAGGTACAGCCATTCTGGATCTCTTGATAGCCACAATTACTTTTTCATTTTCTGCAAATGGACAGCTTGTGCAAGAAACAATCTGAAACCTTCTGAGCAAAGAGGGTTCCTGAGAGAGGCATAATGCTTCTCTTCTGGTTATGCAATGAGTTTTTAGAGTCTGTACACATGGCAAAGGCCTTTCAACAAAGAATTGAACCTTCCAGAGGTTCCGTACATCTGCTAAAATTAAGACTTCTACTCTTGGTGGGAAAAAGGTTGAAGACAGGTAATTTAAACTCTGGCAGGTCATACAAACACCCTTCATCTGTGAAGTTTCAGAATACAACAGCTCCTACAGTAACAAATAACTGGCAAGTAGAGATTAAAGCATACGTGAAAGCTGTAAACAAATTATGTCCCATGAAAGCATGCAATTGGAGAAGCCACACACAATACTCTTGGGGAAGCTGGAGTCCAATTTCAGGATGGAGCAGGTCTTTGAGCCTGGTCCCAAACATTGACAAAAAAATTATGAGTATCTTTATGGTGGAGAAACTGTTGGTATTCACTTTAAAAATCTGGAACCTTCTATCTGGAAGAATTATCTTTGCTTTACTCAGTTTCCTCAACAGGGAGCAGAAAAAGGCATCCTGGGGTCTTGCTCCTGAGGATTTTGTTGATATGAGCACTCACTTACAGTTTAGGCCCCTAGATTTTCTGAGGTTACAATACTACTCAAATAAGATGTGCTCCTCTAAAGTTTTCCCTTGTATTTCTTCCAGTTCACATTCAGGAGTAAGCAAGAGTAAAATAACAATAGAGCTCTTCAGCTTTTTGCCTTTCTTACTGGTGACTGCATAGTTTTGATTTTTGGGGGATACTTGTCAGAAATTTCTGTCTCAAAAGTAAAGATGTATTCAGGGAGTACTCAAGTCATCCTGTTTCTTTTCCATGTATGTTTTGCATATATGAACTGGAGCATTTATCTTGATTGGTTAATCTTTTGGTCTCATAAGGAAAATACATTCCTAGAACATTTTCCTCTTGGTAATGCCTTGCTTGTAATCTCTTGTTGGCTCACCAGCTGCGCAGCTTATCACAACTTCATTCACTTTATGAAAACTCTTTAAAATATTTTCCATTAAAAGTTGTGTAGAAAACTCAGTGCACACTTGTGGGACACTTGTAGGAACATGTAGTTATTGGGAGGAATAAAATAAAAAATGCAAAGCTACTATTCAATTGGTATGTGCACAGCCATGCTGTACTTATTGCCATCATGAATAAAGCATTTGTTTTTCTAAATTGTGTGTATATTCCTAGAGGGGTACTTAAAAGACAGAGCTTGTTAGAGAAGGCATGGAAATGCAGAATCTCTGCTGTTTCAGTGTTCAAATCATAAGCTTTAATCATAAATCCTGACAGCAGTCTGACCAGCTAAAAGGGCACACGGGACTCCACTAGAAATCTGGGAATTTCTTTTTCTTGACCATTTGTATAACCCAGCTCCTCTAAGGAATGAACAGCCAGCCAATCCATGCCACGGTCTGGTGGCGTTGTCCCCCACAAAATGCCCTGTCACTGCAGGAAGTCCCAACAGAGACAGGGCAGTGAACACGCCAAAACACTTTCCTGATCAGCCTCTGCCTCCTGGAGCCTTTGCAAATCAGAAGCTGCAGTGTGAACATTTTGCTCTCAGGGGGATATAATGAAAGCTGACATGCTTTGATCTGCTAGAAGACTCATAGGAAATACTGTCATAAAAATACTGGGTTCCCTGGGGAATTTATGCTTGTTGACTTGGTTGGTGCTTTTTTCTATATTTTGAACAGTTACTTGAAAGCTTAAATCCTTCTTCCTTGCCTAAAAGAGAATTACCAACCCACTTGCAAGATGTGTATACCAAAGCTTTCCAAATTCTTTCTGTGTCCTTCCTGCATTGTTCTAATAGAAGGTGGCATTTTCTCTCCTTTATTAGTGTGCTGGTTCTTGATTAAGATCAAGAAATCTACTGTGTTAATGGACTTGACAAAGTGATTCCTGCTTTAACAGCTTTTGCTTCAAATACCTCTTTATATTTCAAATATACCAAAACTATGTACACATTGTTTACAAAAATTTAATCGCAAGTTTCTTTTAACCTACTAATGCAAAAGGGAAAAAAATTAAATAGCTTTCTTTCCCTTGTTATTTTTTATTTACTGTTCTAGCTAGCTTTTGTGTTTTGTAGCACAAATACTATTCTCTGATTTTTCTTTCTTGCAGATTAATGTGCATCAAAATGAAGTATTAATGGTATTTTCTTTCCATAAAGCGCTTCCTTTTACAGCAATATGAATTGTGTGATTCCGTCACATGGTAATACATATTTCTATGTGACTATCTGATGCAACTTCTTTGAAAACATCAGCTACACCCTCATGAAATCACAGGGCTTACCACAAACAGAGCTTGAATGTTTGCTATTTTTACATCTTGTGGATGTAGCATTCTAAAATTATGCAAATTCATACAATGGATAGAACTTTCTAATGTAATTTTGTTGTCCGACGTTTTGTAACACTAAGTTATTCCTTAATTATGTCCTTAAGAACAAAAGTCAATGTTCTCATACATGCTTCATGATTATTGGCATGGTCCTAGAAGGATATAAATACCTGAAATGTAGTACAATCAGAATCTGAATAGAGAAACCTACCATTTGAAGATTCACAAGCATCTTAGCTTGCAAGAAAGCTTGTCAGTTCAACTCCTGTGGTCACCCAATCCAGAAGTATTGCTATATTGGCTGTGTTGTGTATCCAGCTAATTCATGCATTCCACAGGCAGTTCAGATTTCACAAGAGAGGTATCTCAAAAACCTGTGTACTGCATTGTTTGGACAGTGAAAGTTTCTTAGTAATCTTGTGATTGTCACCTGAGAACATGGGCAAGTTTTGCTTGGTTTGAGTACTTAGGCTTTAATTAAGAAAAAAGTTGAATGGAGACTGAATTCTAAAATTTATGTCTCATTTTCAGAGGTAATCCACAGCCAAGTCTGCTTCCCAATACCAAGTCAGCAGATATTGTGAAGTTGTAGAATAAAGTATAGAAGGTGTGTTCACTTAAATACTTCCATTTTCACTGACTTGTGCTCATGTATTTGCATTTTTATGCTATCATGGATAGAAATTATGTTCAGTAGTAAATGGAAGAAAAACATGGAAGTAAATATGCCATGTACTTTTTCCACTCCTAGTTACTGTTCCATATCAAAAATGCTTATTTAACATTTCAGATCCCTGAACATCTTAAATCTGTGGATGTTTAGAAAAAAGGCTTTTCTACTTCTGCAAAATTTGAAATGTCACAGGAATATCACCACATTTGTGACTCAGATTAAAAGGTTTGGTACTTTTCAATTTCATTTTCTAAAAATGGCATTGATCTGAAGTCTATTTTCTTCATATCTTCTCTTAAAAAATCCTCCAAACAACTGGAAAAATTGCCTCACCTAAATAGCTATTCCTTTCCTCACATATATCTGAGATTTTAAGTCATTTTCAGAAGTTATTATAGCTTCCTAAAATCCTCTTATTCTCAGCAACTCTTGGAACCTGGAAGCTCAATCAGGTGTGAAAAATAATCTAATTTTCATAAACACACTAAATATGTTGGAAGTTGGGTTTTCAGTAAATAGATGATATCAAAATTCTTTTTTTTTTTTTTTCAATCAGTGTGCATTTCAATATAGTTGTACTGCCCACAAATGACAGTGAACTAACACAGAGGACTGGAGCATTTTTGTGCTTATACAAACTGTGCTGGAGACTTGAAGACATGCATTTGGAATCTTTGTCCCTGTTTCTGAATATCATGACTTTATTTAGAATATGACTATATCTCAAACTAAAAATAAAATAAGGGAGCATTTTCCTATCTTTTTTTTTCCCCTCACAAACTGCGTCGATCTCACAGGCCCAAACTTGAATTGTACAATCTGTTCCTTGGCCTCATTGGAGGGGCTGAGGAGTTTTCCTGCCTACAAGCATAAGCATGTAGCAGAAGTCTCTAAATTGAGAACTTGCTCATTTTAAGCTGATTCGGTAATCAGAAGCCCAGATCTGAATCACATTCTGGAAACATTTGTCTCTTGGCACTGATTAAAGGGAGAGTTTAAGGTGATTTCAGCTCCCAACTTAGGCATTTAACTGAGAAACTCATCATGATGGAGAGTGAATCCAGGCCCTAATGCTGCCACATTCCCGATCCAGATTCCACATGAAACCTGGCTGTAGCCAAAGGAGATGGGAGCTGTGTATTTGACCCCAAACACATAGAAATTCTCCTCAGACCTTGAGTCAAAACTTTCCAGAATGTTTAACCTTAGAAAATAAGGACACATGGAAATATTGACACAGCCTTGAAAGCTGTAGCTCAAACATATCTGCAGTAAAATGTATTAAGCTTGTAGCTTTGACACAGGAATGGGATGATGCATAACTCAATGAATATAAGAGGTCTTTTCCTTTGAAAATCCAGACAGCAATTCTTGATCTCTGCAAAGCCTAACAATATATAAATAGCTCTTTGTCACTTTCATAAATGCTTGTTTACAAACCCCTCAATCCCACTGAGTACAAATAAAAATTGACAGGTAACACTGTAATTGAAGGTGCATGTGTATGTGCTGCAGTGTTTGTTTATTTGTGCAATGTTGTGTTGGGCTGTGCCAAATACAATGGAAAAAATGGGACCATTGCAGGCATTTTAACAAGTTATTTGTCTGCATGCGTGGTGTGATCTACTTCTGGGTCTCGTGAATGCATTCAGCTTTACTTGTTAACCAGCAAAACATTATTTATTAATGACTTCTTCATGCTTTATTAAGCCTAATATCAAAACACCTCTGTGGGACTCTAGGCATGTTCTCTCTTTGTATTAAACCCTTCTAAAGAAAACGAAAAATTATGCATCAAAGCTGCAGATAAAACCCAATAGATATCAGTTCAATTTCTCTTGATCCTGGCAGATGATGTTTCTGAATATTTGTGAAAGCACAACACTTGATTGTATGCTGGCTTAAATTGAAGCATTCTGCAATCTCAGATGTGTGTAATTAGGGAGCCTTAGAAACCTAGCAAGGCTACTGCAGTCTCCAAAGCTCAGTGGATTGCTCAGATGGCAAAAAATGACAAGTTCACCACAGAATCCTTGCTTTTTTCTATGAACTGATGTTCCATATCGGAAGGAAAGGCTACTTCATGGGAACATTAAAATTAAGCAAAGTAGTAACAGGTTGAATTATCTGTGGCTCCTGGGATTTGAGATGACTGGTATGGCTCAGGAAACTAATACTGCAGTTCAACAAACTTTTTCACCCTTGATCTGACAGAACATCTCATTCTCTAGCACTGGCATGAGATTCAAATCCAGCAGTTCTTCATGTCTTAACTCATAAGGACATCCTAGGACATATTTCATGGTTCTTCTATGTGTGTTGGTATTTAACATTGATTAAGCAACACCAAAATAATAACACCAGCTTTTAGACCATGGAAATATAGATAGAATGGAATAAACTTATGATTTTATGTAGTAGAAAAAATGGTCATTCCAAGAAAGTCAGCATGTTCATAATTTTTACATGAAAGAAAAGCCTTCAGATAAAGCTCCTGGTTTGTTCTAATCTTACTTTTGAAAATGAACTTCTTATACATGTATTTTTTAAAAATATTTTGTTTAACAGACTTAATATCAATCAAAATTGCCTGAGTTATAAAAGTAATCAGAAGTCATATCAAAAAACCTTAAAAAGTAAGTACTTTTGAAAATTGGAAGTCAGTTGCTTTTATTAAACTGCGATGTCTAACATCTGAAGTGACATCACAACAGTTTAGCTGTTGAAATTCAAAATTTTGCACAGTAAAAATGCCATTTTGTTTTTACTGAAGACAGGGATTCATCATTGGTTTTATTGGAGAGCAGAAATAAGGTGTGGAGCCTTAATTTTGCTCCCTACTAACCCTGGCCTATGTTTATGCATCAGATAAACAAGATAGCAAAATTTGACCAAAGACACTGGCCAAAAAGATTGGATCATTTTCCAGCTCCAGCAACAGAAATCTATGAAGAAAAATTCCTGGAGGGAGTTGTAGATAACTCTGCATAATCACTACTGCTTTATTTCTTACTTTCTGTTTGTAATTACTACCAGTTATGAATATTTAATATGAGCTTGTTTTGCTCTTTTCCTTTATCTTTCATCTTGCTACTTTCATCATCTTTCACAACATCTGAGAGATCAATGTAAGGCAATGGGATGGTTGGGGAATGCACCATATCCTTACTATATCACAGCAAACATAAATAATTGGGAGGACAGATCCTCAGCTGGTGCCTGTGAACGGAGCTGACCCAATTTTGGTAGAAACTGTCCAGTTACAGGCTGTCATGCAGAGACCTCTTGGCACAGGGGTTTCAGTAACACAAACTGAAGAGTGCCAGGCTTCCCTGCTGGAGTGCTTTGTCCCCTTTTCTGCCAAGCAGACACTGGAGCCTGGTTTGTCTCTTTCCAAGTGGGTGCCTCATCATCAGAGAAAGAGTCCTGCCTGTCTGGTGCATGGTTTTTGTCTGGAACTAGCTATAAAGCTGTGAAATAAGCCAGGGACAGTAGAGTAGGGCTCTGCACTTTCTCCTCTGGTTATCTTTTGTGATAAATAATTGATCTTGCTAGAGATGTTAGCCTGTAAATCCCAATGGGGAGGAAGCACCCCTGCTAGCCCAGGAAAAAATTCTGAAATGGCACACGGGCAGGATCAAAATTAAAGTCACATCCTTTCCATTGGTGCTTCGTAATATTTAGCTTGGTTAACTGCAGAGGGTTTCTCTTTCAGGGTGAGGGTTTTTTCCTCCATGTTATTCAGCCACCACAGTTCTTACAGAGTTTCCTCTTCCCAGCCTTCCTAGTGTATTTTCTATGCTACATACAG
This sequence comes from Drymodes brunneopygia, assembly GCA_013400955.1. Classification (NCBI taxonomy): domain Eukaryota; kingdom Metazoa; phylum Chordata; class Aves; order Passeriformes; family Petroicidae; genus Drymodes; species Drymodes brunneopygia. Next base: position 223,890 of record VZTZ01000568.1, read on the forward strand.
AGCACAGTGTGTAGGTGATGGAGGGGTGTAAAGTGTGGCATTGTAGTGCTCTGCTCGAGATCCAGCTCAAGAAGCCTTGCACTGCCTAAAGGCCAAATAAAACAGGCAATCTGACTCTCTGAGGGGTACCAGGCAAGGCAGGCTGGTCACTGATACCATGGCACTTGAGCATGTTGCAGGTATTGTTTTAATGGCTGCTATTTGTTAGTTTTACACTGCTGTTTGTGTACGCTCAGAGATTTATGCTAATAAGAAAGTAGAACTAGAAGATGTCACATTGAACCTGTTGTGTATTTGGTCACTTTTTATTTTCGTGTAAAAAGGTGTCAGTAAAGTTTCATTTGTTTCAGAACCAGCTAAACATTATTTGCCACTAAGACTTGACTACAGTCCAGAAACTCAGCAGTAACTCATTTTAGACCAAAGGGAAGCTGTTGAGAGCTTGTCAGGTCCCTCTAGATTACAAGGGAAGCAAGCAAGTCTGTATTTCCCAGGAGGACACAATTAAAAATCCTCCTGTTCAGGAGCTACTTTATATGCTTTTGTTTTTAATAAAGCCCTTTGAGACCAGCAGTGGCATAATATTCATACTGCTTTTGGTCTGTGTATGGTCTTCATGTTGCTCATTGTCAATCTACCACACTTTCTTTTCAACTGTTTACTGTTTAATGAGAAACTCAGGATTAGATGGAAGGTTGCCTGCTTCTTTACACAGATTCCGTACAAGCTCAGTTTCATTTATTTGATTTCCAGAAATGCAATTTCAGGTGATTGCTGTGATGGGGTGATATTGCCATTCCTGTGAACGCATCATTTCTTCAGAACACAAGTTATCTGTTTATAACTTACACTGGTGCACACTGTGCCATTCACCCCTCCCTGAGGACAGCAGAGCTGTGACAAGCTTCACTGGCCTCACCCATGAGCTGACTTTGGTACACACTGTCACTGACATTGATACCTGATACACTGTCACATCACCGGAGCCGTGCACGTGGGAGAGCTCACGGGCAATTTTGAGGCACGTACACCTGTAGTGTTGTTCAGAGGAACTTGCCATGAGTGGAACCATCAGCTGGGACAGGACTCCGGTGAAATTTGGGTTCAGCCCACCCCTGTGAACTCATGAAACCAAGGACACAAAAATCCTCATGTTTTAAATCGGTGCAGTTGCTGGCAGGTTTGCTCTGGAAATCAAAAAGAGGGCAAATATTCTCAAAGATCTGGGTTCTGTGCATTGTAGTCATGACGATTTCACTCAGTCATGTCGTTTTTACCTTTTGTTGTACACATGTGCCTCCCATCATTCTATATCACACAGTGAAGTATAACCTACTGCTTATGAAGTTATGAGAAGTGAGAATCATGTAAAATTAATGTTTTAATGATTGGACTTTTGCTTTGCTTTGCTTTGCTTATGTTTGGGGGGAAAGCATGTGTGGAAAGCTCTTCTGTATCCTCAGTTACTGCTGCTCCAGGCTATTTCTGCTGTTGTAACAGTTCCGATAAATCTACAGAGGAGAATCACTTTTCTGTTGACAGCACATTTGCTGGTATTTCTGCAGCAGTTCAGTAATGCTTTTATTGTGTAATGTTGTGTTTTAATAGTCAATTAAAATTCCCATTGAATTGACAAAATGGACTTAGGAACTATTTGGCTAAAAGTACACATGAGACTGCTCTGATAATCACTGCTATGACACTGTTCAAACTTACTCAAATGCCTCACCTTATCACAATGGGAAAAGTACTGAGGCAAGAGAAAACATAAATACAGTCCTTCATAAAGCAGTCTGTTGTTGAATTGAATCTCATTTCTCTGTCACAACCATGTCTCCTCTCTTTTCCCTCCAACACTGCCAGCATGCCTTTTCTGCCTTTGTTCATTTTCCCAATTCCTTTCTGTGTTGTCTCTTTTTTTTGTTTGTTTTTGTCTTTTTCCTCTCATCCTCATGTTCTCTTCTAAATAACAAACAGTGCATTGCATTTGTGATGAGGATAGGAAGATGATGAATAGTCCAGTAGTCAGATTTCAGAGGCTTCACACAAGGTTTGTGTGAATTCTTGTTTTGTTTTGTTTTATTTATGCCTTTCATAACAAATGTGTATACAGCCTGCAGGTTAAAATGAATGAAAGTAGCAAAGAATACCTAAGACAAACTCTGTATGAGTAAGTACACCACTAACTGGCAGCAAGGCTTGCAAACATGAGTCATTCCCACTCACCCATTGCTCACTTCTGCCATCCCCACAGTGTTATCTTCAGTGATACTTAATGGGTTTCTTAACACCTCAGCTGCTGGAATCACTTAGTGCATGAAGAGCTATTCTTCCATTCAGCATTTCTCATTTCTCCCAGTTTCATTAGAGGATATTTTGTTTCCAGACATCATCAGTAGTTATTCTTTTGGCACTTTTAAGATGATTTCCTCAGGACCTTACCCCATACAAAGAGGTAACAAGCTTATGTAATGTAGTGTACTGTCAGATGTGTTGTGGGATTGTGTTCATAATATTTAGCAACTATTCAACTGCTCCACAGAGGAAGCTTGTTTCAGCTTCCACAGTCAAACACTGTAAGCAAGGCAAGTGACAGAATTTGGGAAAAGCCATAAATAGGAAGCTCACAATTCAAGATACAAACAAATCCATAGGGTTAGTTTGAGAGAATAATAATAATAATTTTAGCATTTTGGAAAGACAAGGACAGACAGCAACAACATTTCATTGTGAACAAAATTTCAGTATTCCTCATTCTATTGCCTCTGGCCTTTTGGTTTTCCACTATAGTGTGCAAATAAAAGTGAATTGGCACTTTCAAATGTACTTCTGTGACTCTACAGATGTGTTATTAAAGTGGATTTTCAAGGCACAAAAGGACTGTGACTAAATTATATGAAAAAAAATACAGTGGGCATCTGCTTGCAGGTCATTCCTCCTATTGTTTACTGCAGATGGTGAAGAATTATTTTGAACATGAATATTTGGAGAGCACACAAACAAGCTTTCACAAGGAATAAAGTCTGGGTCATGATGGGCTGGGGAGAGTGAAATGGGTAGATTTTAAAAATTGCAAAAGTAGTAAAGCCTATGAGAATTGTCACAGAGTGAGGCAAGGGCTTGCTGGGGGCAGGTGTAGGGGTCAGTAGGAGAAGGACAACCATCAAGAGCTAAAATTGCCTTTTTCTTTTCAGCACTTCTTTGTACTTAAGTCATTCATTCCACCTACTGAAATATTTGCTTCTTCTTCCCCAGTGGGACTTTCACAAAGGTCTGGTGTACAGTCTGGTTTCAATTGCATGCACAGAGCAAGGAGAAAAGACCTATGCCATGTGGAGACCTGGTCCTTGTCTGCAGTTGCCTAGAGATGCTGCTGTGTGTTCCTGTGCACCTCTCAGCACTCCCACACAGAGGGGAGAAAACTACAGCACGCTTTTCACCTACAAGCCTGAGCTCTCTGCCACGAAAAGCAAGGGTGCATGGAGAAATGATAGTTGGTTTTTGTTTTTGTCCTGAAATGTAGCCAAAGTAAGCACTCAGGGACTAGGGTAGCCTATTTCAGCATTCACTCCTCTTGTCTGCATGTGTTATATGACAGTATTTAGTTCATGATTGCATATTGGTTTTTTCAGACATCTGCTTCGTTCACTGCACAAGGAGGAACTATGCACTGAGAACAAACCAGCAATACAGAGAAAAAATACGCTAATCCCTGTAGGATGCCTGTCTCGTGTGGTAAAAATGGAACTTATGTCTGTTAAGGCACAAAAATGCAGAAAGAAAAGATTAAAGCACCTGAGACTTCAAAAAGTGGCTATGGCAGTTGTAGCAGTTACTGCCCACCAGCTGTTCATTACTGTGCTTTAGCTGGAGGTTTCTCCCTTCACTGAGGGAAGTATTCACGGTTGTATTGAACTGAGTTGTATTCACGGTTAACAGCTTTAAACAAGCCCACTGGATTTGCAATGAAGCTGACTCAATCTCTTGGTGAGGGCATTAAAACAAGGTAGCTGTACATGTTGAACCAGCAAGGAAGGGCAACTTCTTAAATTGCTCCAACTCCATAGAAGATATACCTAGAGGGAAAACTCTGTCTTGGCCTCTGCCCCAGACTTCTGGTAATGATGGTTAGGTGACTAAAATTTTATCACAGTTGTCCCCTAAGTGCATTTTACTCCCAATTCATTCCATTTGGCTAAGCAAAAGGAAATATTTGGGGCCTATTGGCAGAAACAGGGAACAATTCTTGTTGTAGGTCCCAGGTAACCTTCCTCCAAGCATGCTAGCAGAAAGAGGTCAGGTTAAAGGCTTCTCAGACTGACTTTCAAGTTTGCTGTTACATTTCACAGCTCATCTTGTACACCTGTGTTCAGTTTCCTGTTTTGTGGGGGTCTCTAGAGATGCCCTCATCTCACAGAGGCATTAAGATACATTTTCTGAGCTTTGACAAGAACGTCACTACAGAAAGTCTTCATTTAAGGAAGCTGTCATTCCTATTAGAGGTAGAAAGTGAAATTCAGCCCATCTGTTTTGTACCGCTGTCCGATTTCAGCTTTTTCTCTCATACTTGTAAAATTCTTGAACGTGACAAAAAATATGACAATTTTTTTTTTAAAGTTGCTCTTCAGAGCATGTGGCAAATGATTCTTGGATATCCTTTTCACACTTTCAATGTGTGAGTGAAAGGATGTATGAAGACACTTGTCTGCCTTTTCTTTCCTTTTCTTTTTCTTCATTCGAGCGTGTAATGCCTCCTTTCCCAATATTACTCAGTGCCTTTCTGCATGTGCCCTGTTGTCTGCATTGGTTAGCTTTACTCTATCAACTCAAAGCAGTGCTGATTAGGAAGCTGATATGGTTGCTAACAAGCTGTATCTAATGTGTTGATTTCAGTCCACAAGACAACATTCCTCGGTACTATTTAAGTTGTTAGCGTAATAAAATGCATGGTTGATTTATTTTTTGGAAATTTGCCTTACATCATCTCTAGATAAAAGAATTGTTTGCATTCCTATGATGCAATCATCAAACAATGAACCAAGCAAGACCCACCAGCTCAGTTATCTTCTTGGGTGCTGCTTAATAGTGACACTGCATTTGTGATGAAGAAACAGCAGTTTGAAATATCCTTTACTGATAGTGCCAGAAGAAAGCTGGAAAATCTCCAAACCCCTCTCATTTCAAAAACATTGCTGAATTTCTTAGTGAATACATGAATATACATATCTAGCTTACTTGAGCAATGAGATTTTTTTTCTCACTTGAGTGTATTTTATACTCATAGTACATATTGGTTCAGAAAGAGATTAAAGCTTACCTCTTGTATCAAGGAGAGTGAGAGATGGGAATTTCAGTGCTATGTGAATTAAAATTAGATATATATATTTTTTATCTATATTCCATTTTGCAAATAAGGGGGAAGTTGGAGAAGAGCATAAACCCCATATTAACCATGACTGATTTGTCACTGTAATGGAATTGTTCCAGAATTGAAGGATACAGCTTTGAAACATCAGGACACTGATTAGAAAACAGAGTAACAAATTAATAAAATCAAAAGGCCTGATTTCTGCTAGAATTGCAGCCCCTTTTGTGTGAATAGGAACAAGAACAAATTAGGAAACATGCTTTTGTATGCAGTCACATGCGGAGGAACAAGTATACCCTTTTTTATTTTAGGTGACATTCTGTATCTTTTCTTCTGATGTTGATGGGCAAACCACAGAGATCCCTCAGGCCTAGGGAAGGAAATGCTAACCTCCCATATCCTGGTGCCACCTTCCAACAAGCAGCCAAGGAGGCAGGTAGCCACCAGAGCAGTGTCTGACCTGGCTTTACCCCTGCCAGTGACTTCTTTTCAACCTTTGTCATTGCTCAGGAAGGACAATCATAACCAAAATTACAGAACGACTTAGAAGGAAATAAGTTTGAAGGCAATGATGAATTAATGGATGGATGAATGGAGAAAGGCTTCCTCTTTTTCTTCCACTGCTGAGCTATCAGTCAGCCAAAACAAATTAGAAAGTGAAAGTTATGGCCCGTGTGAAGCCAAGAGAAGGCAGTACATTAGAAAAGCCCCCTGACTGCAAACCCAGGTGAACTGGATGCAAATTTAGCAATGTTATTACTGCTCAGTGAGGAGGATTTCTTGGGGAAAAAAGGCAATAAGCACAGAAATATCCTTGGGCAAGTGTTAGTCTCTAGTGTGACCTGAGCAAACTCAGCTTTATTGTGAGCCATGTTAACAAGGAGCTGAGCCTGTAAGACTTGTGATAGTAACAAAAAAGCAATTTATGCAAAATGGGGGCAATCCTTATCTCATAGTATCTAGAGAATTTGCAGTTTTATAGGTGATTAATTTAAAAATAAAAGGACAAGAGAAAAAAAGGTTTGCATAAGTTATTTAAAAGCTGTTTAGTATGCTGTGACTGGGAAAGTATTAAGAAAACTAGAAAGGGTATGGCACTTGAGGAAAAGGCAAGGCATTGTGGGAATATAATGTGATATAAAGCAGAATTCATTTATGTAATTATTACAGGTACAGCAGTTAAAAATTATGCCATGATTCCCCAAAAGAAACCTGTTTTCATGAAGACAAGTCTTTACCTTTTCTACTTGGTGTTTTTATTGAAACCACAATGAATCTCAACATATAAAGAAATTAATAACTATTTCTAAAGCGCTGTAACACTGTTCTGGGTTTCTTTTGTCTTGGGTTTGTTGTCTTTTTTTTCTTTTTTTAATTCATAACATCTTCAAAATTATTTAATCTGGAAGTCACAAGCATAGCCACTCTGAACAGAATTGCATACTGCTACCTTTATGTATATTAATCAAAATTGAAAGACATATAACTTTACACTTTGGAAAGCAGTCAGTAATTCACACTGAGTGGTCCATTTGATATGCATAGAAAGAAAAAAAAGTATTAAATCAGCATTTAATATCAGATTTCTTTAAGTGTTTAAACTTAGCTACCTGACATCATTAATCAAATTTGGTATATTAGATCATAAATATTTGAATTTCTTTTTAAAGCAATAAACAGCCAAACAAATAAATTTGCTCTTACTATACAAAATATTAATTATGGTAGAGACTTTCAAAACAACTAAAGCAAAATGGATACTCTGGGCTAAATCAGCCTAGTTATGAAAGCTAGAAACAATAAAGGATTTTGAATGGATTTCAGAAAGTAGTCATGGGGACTTCCACACCAATTTTTTTCTAAAAAAACATATATCCACATTCATATTGCCACTTCTGAGGTGCTGAAAACCTTTAATCATTTGTTATTTATTTCAGTTTTTCAAGTTCTTTATCCATTTTTTATGTTTCTGCAGAGGAACCAAAGGATTTTGGCCTAAGGGAATTTAAAAATTTCCTCTAATCAGGAAGAACCACCAAACACCACTATTACTTTGCTGCAGCCACAATATAGTCAGCAGACTCTTAAAAACATTAAAGTTAGAAAAGTCAACCTTTAGCTCTGAAATAAAGCAGTATCTTTCAAACTTGATAGTAAGATCAGGCCTAATTGGTACACACTGGTTATTGGTATGGAACTCATTAACTCTGAATCATTTTTTTAGCTCTGGTTTCTCAGTCCCAGGGTCATGGAGATACCTCTCCATCCCATGAGCCAGATCCCTAATCCAGGGCTGTGGCTGAGATTTTGTGCCTATCCCCATGTTTTTGGTGTTTCCTCCCATTTTGCTCAAGCAAAAGTGGTGTCAAGTGTGTGGTATGAAGGGGAGAGGAAAAGGGTGTGAAAAACCCTGCAGGTCTGCTGCCTTCAGCTCCACATCAGGATGTGGCCCCTGTAAAGTAGTGACTGGAGGATCATCTGCTGTATTTCAGCACTGAGAAAGCAACTGCCATTTTAACTAATCCTTCAGATTTATGCCTGATTAGCAAGATGTTGCTGATGATTAAATACTTTCAGAATATATATGTAATCAACTTTTCACCCAAATTTTATAGTTTGCAGAGAAAATGGTAATTGGATGATGTTAGAAATGTTCCTTCAAAACACTGCTATCGTGAATTAAATGTACCAGTTTTTTAAAGCTTGTTCCTTCCTGTTTAAATGTATTTTTTTCAGTCTAAAATATTTATTCCAGATTTCAGTTTTAGAACAAGAGCAAATTATTTTTGCAACTAAGTAGTTTATAGTTTCCTTTAATTTATTCCATCTCTGTCATTATATTGTCCTTGAAACTATTTTCTGTCACTGTCAAACACAATAGCCTCGGGACAGAAATGAAAGTGAGATAATGTATCTCTATGAGCTTTTTTGGTTAAATGTTTTTAAAAGTTTTCAAATGCAGCCATTTGGATTTAAGCAGAAGATGAAAGAACAATGAAACTAGGAGATTAAAGGAACAAAAGCAATTATTTTAAATTTTATAATTCTAACATTTCAATATTAATCCTTGAACACCATTATAATTGTACCAAATGATTTATATAAGTAACAGAAAAATTATTTTATGTTGCTTCTATTTCTATGTGAAGAATATCTTCTATCAGTACCTTTTCTCATAATTAGGATTCCCAAAAAATGTGTCACTGTGACATTTTTCTAAAAATGATCTTAATAAGAGGCTTAACTTTAGTGTTTCATAAGATTATCCAACCAATTCCTAAAAACATATAATGCATTCGTTTTCAGAAACCAATGTAAGTTCAATATGTACTGTTTTTCCATTTCAGAGATAACCTAAATAAAACAAGAAAATCCAAAAAACAAGACTTTCCTTGTTGCAAGTTGCAATAGTGTGAGATGAAGAGTGAGGGGCAGAGATTAGATGATTTATGCTTTCTTTGTATTTTTTCAGCATGTGTGTTATAGGATTTATCATTTATTTCTCATATGCTAGCATTTTAAGAATTTTTTGTTTGGTTTTTTAATTAATTATTTTTTTTACTCCTTTTAACCACTATTACATTTTCTAGATGGGAGCACTTGTCATTTAGGCTTTGAATTTCCACAGACTGACATCCTGAGAGGTAGGTCGACTCGCTGACTTAGGGAAATCATGTCTCGCATTTCAGGAAATGTGATTCAGGCATCCATGCATTGGTCTGAGTGTTGCAATGCTTTCTTTTTACACAAAATTTCACTTACATGTTTGTTTGCCTTTTTATTTTCTCCTTCCTTAGAGCCAGCTACTTCATCAACACTTTGCAATAAAGCAAATAAGTTTATTTTCTCCTTCAAAGGGACGCAACTGATTCAATAAAATGAGTGAGGATGTTCAGAGGTTTTACCGCTTTGACTCACCTCAAGCTAGCCATGGCCTTTCTTCATCCCTGTTTTGATAACATTGCTGATGAGTCAGAAATTAATGTGTAGGAAATTGTTCATATAAGATTGGCACATTTGTGTGTAGGAGCTGAGAGCACAAATCCTCATCTCCACCCCTGGTACACAGCAGTCAGTTTGTGCAAACAGGACGGAAGACCTCTTTTATTTTGTTCATCTTATCACAGTACATTTTCCTCATCCAAATGAAAGCTTGCTATGCAGACCTTCTCTTAAATTACCACTTCAGCCACTTAAAAATTTCGCTACCAGTGATCACTATCACTATAGAACAAGAATTCTGGTGGATTTCAATCTTTTCCTGAAGAATACTGGTTGGGTAGTGTGAAACAGTAGAAAGCAGTTCAGTTTACCTGCTCTTCTACAGGACACACATGGAGGGATATTATATGAGTGTGTGTGCATGCATGTACCTATGCTCATCCCTTTAAAGACAAGGAAATTCCAGTGGTGCCCAAAATTTTTGAGTCATAGCTGCTTTACTTGCCTTATAGAAATACATGGACACAAAAACATCCACATCTATCTATAATTACATACATTTCCATATTTGTGTACGGACATGTATTTTTCAACATATTCACAAAAAAATGTAACTGCAAGTACATATGGCTAAAATTGCAGATAACTGCCATATTAATAAAGTGATTGAAAACACCTAAAATGTAGTCTTGAAAGGAACTACCTGCAGTTTTAAATTATGTAGGTATGCCTTTTCAATATTTCTTTGCTGTTAAAAGATTTTATAAATCAAAAAAATCATAGGTTTGAATTGGGTTGGAGGAACCCTTAAATACCAACTAGTTCCATGAGCAGGGACACTGGCATGAATCCTAAACATTTTCATATCAAAACCTCACACAGAGGGATATATGTCTGATATTGAATCACATGTAAATGAAATATTTCTCATAAAGGAACATGTAAATACTAACTAGTATTTCTTAAATGTTTTTCCTAGTTAAATGAGAAGTAGATATTCCAGTACTATTAAAAACATGCTTTAAAGAGAAAGAAAAATTCGGGCAAAGAAATCTTTTTGGAAGTGCCAGTAAAAGTGGATAGCTCAATATTTGGGCATCCTACTGGGCAGATTCTGCCTTTTAGGGACATCGGTAACTTGTGCCTGACCTCGGCAGTACTGGGGATGCTTTGTGTCACTGGGAGGAGCAAGGGAGAGGCCACGAACCAGGACTGTGCTAATAAGAGATTTAGGAAATGCCAGCAGATGGCAGGCACGAGTCCTCAGCAGTGAGGTCTGCATGGCAGGGGGAGGAAAGTTTTGAAACAACAAAACTTTCTTGAGTGCTCCAGATGACTCACTGCGAACTGCTTTTGAACATGACTCTAAATATCAAGATTTCTAAAGAGGTTACGCTGGGTAAAGAAAAAGCAAAAGAACCTCAAACTAATGAATATATTTAGGAAAGGATTTGTCTGACTCATTAAAAAATATATCTCTGCAATACTCAGAAAGATCAGTCCCTATTACAAATACAGATTAGGGATTCTGTTTGTACACACTTTTTGATCTGCACACTTGTCTTTGCTGCTATTTTTTAAAACCACATTAAAAACATCAGCATTGCAAAAAAGGTTTAAAAGGAACTTGTCTTCTGAAAGATGCTTGTTTCATTGATGTTTGAGTTTGCACAGAAGAAGTAATAGAAACTGCATCTCTGATCACTGGAAAATGGATTCTTGTCAAAGGCACCGACTGTCCTGACAGTGTGATGTGATGTCTTGCTCTCTCTTACTGCCAGACTCAGATACAGAAACAGCAGAATTATATGAGTAGCAACAATTCCCCTTATCTAATATGAACACTTGCTACTGTTAACTGCATTTCAATGTGCTAAAGAAGAAACAGAGAATTAAAACTTATGCTGAGTTTGTTGGGTCATTTAATCCAAGAGAGGTTTTTTTTCCTTTTGGGTTTGTGGTGAATTATTTTATTCGTTTTGTGGGGTTTTTTTAATTCTACACATTTGAAAATGTGCCAGACAGCCCAGGTGCAGGTGATGATGGCAGAGCCAGGAGAACTTGCTGCCCAAGGCATGCCTCCTGGCCACCTCTGTGCACTCTGTGCTTCTCTGAAAGTAAAATTTCTGTTCTACCTGACTCCTTGGCCACTGTCATTACCATGACCTTCTGACTGAGGCATTTGAAAACTAATTTTTTCAAATAAATTCAGCAGAAAAATCTCTGTTTCTGTCTTTCATAGTTCCACAAGTAGATTTCCCAAGTGTAGACATTACCAGCAAGTCAGTCCAGATATCCTAATGCTATTTGTAAAGACAATCAACTAACACTCCAAAATTCCTGATCTAAAGTTTATTAACACCAATGAAGGTTCTTCTAGAGAAAACTCTGAATGGTATATGAGGCAATCAGAATAATAATTTTCTAAATGACCAAACCCATGAAGCTATATGGATATTCAAGTCACAAAAGTGAAGTAGTTTTAACAATATCAAGAATTAGTGAGCTTTCAATATTAAAATATCTAAGTGGTTCTGTATGACTACAGAAACACTGAAACAACAAAGACCTCTGGAAAAGATGAAAAAGAAATGTATTTGAGTTAGAGTAGAAGGAACTGGAGAAAATACAGCTAAGAATGATGAACCAAAGTTTGTCATATGTTGAACAACCTAATTACAGTGATTATTGTTTTTGTCATTGCAGAGTTGATGAATGTTTTCTGGAGCAAATGGAAATTTCCATCCCACAGTCATTGTAGTGGTCTAATATTACTGTATGTTACTATCTTAGAGGACCATGATAGTATCAAATATAAACAGATTACTGTAGACAATCACCAGCCAAAAACAACAAAGAGGCCAGATTACATCTAGGCCTTTTGATCATCAAGGCTTTAATATGCTTTATACTCTGTTTCATAAATTATGAATGTGAAATGGTTGTGGCAATAAGATCAAGGCTTACATATTGTTGTAGTAATTATTTCAAAATTAAATATAAGTAAACATATTTAAAATTAATGTATTTATTATATATAATGCCCAATGAGCCAAACACAAAGAAATAGCTAAGAGGAGATTTATCATCTGTAGGTCACTTGTATCCTATTTGTAATGATTTCTTTCCTGCGCTAAAGAGAAAAGCTAAAACAATTTCATAAAAATGTCATCTAGTAAAAGATAACCCTTTCTTTGGAATTATTTCTAATTTGTTGCAGAACTTCAGAAGGAAATATGACAGCACCAGGATTTATTTTTCCCTTTTTGTTTCACACATGCTGATTTGCATATTTTGCTGATCTTGTTGAAACAGTGTGCCATCTTCTGTGAACTGAAGAGACTTCATTAGCAGCAATGATACCAACAATTCAAATTAGAGTACGTAAAATTCCTTATTATTTCACATTATCAAAAAATAGTCATCCCTGTCTGTATAAATTAGTAAAAAGCATGAAGGTTTGAACACTCATTATCTGTACCTGAACTTTTAAATAAAAATAAGAAAATAGAGATCAATTTTTAATGCCCTGCCAAAGAAATTCAGGTGAAGGTTCAATGAAGTTAATCATCCTTTCCACAATAATGAGGAGTTAATACTCAAATCATGTACATTTGATATACTTTATATTCAGCAATGTCATTTAAATGTTAAAACTGCAAGAATTATGGAATCTCCCAAGCTAATATTGATCTAATGGCTTCAGCTCAATGACAGTGTCAATTACTTTAGCTTTATATGTGTATATGATATGAGAAGTACTGATGCTCTTCGACTGTACAAGACAGATAGATCTTCCATCCAAAAATGAAAAAAAAAAATTCTCGATTACTTTTCATTGTAGCTAAATCAGGTTTTAATGCAAAACATTTACAGGCTTTCATTAGGAACAGCTTATCTGTGTAAACTTTAGACAATTAAGGAAAATGGGTTTAAATATTATTTTAAAATACACTATAATTTTCTTTTTATTTTTATGGTTGGAACTATTGTTCCTTTTCCAGTAATTTCCTTTTTAGGATACTATAACTTACCTATCACCAGAAGTCCATTTAAATTCACCTGCTGAAAATGTTTATGCTTGTTATTCCTTCACTCAGCTCTTGCAGAAAAGTGAAAGAAACCTGGTGTTCTGCTCATTTTTTGTGCTGTGTAATTTTATCTCTTCATTAAATACATCCTTGGTATTTTATGTCAGGCCTTTGCCAAATAGAATCACCTTTGGGTGTAGACCACATCCCAGTTTATCACAGGGTAATGTTAAGGAATAGGCAGTGGTCCAATAAACTCACACAGAGCACTTCAGCTCTGTATCTAAAGTTACACTGTAGAGACTCTTGATGAAAGCTCAGTCAATGCAGCACAGGTAAAAGATGTACCAAGTCTCTGCCTGAGCATCCCACTACTGCTTGGAGGCACTTGTCTCCTGCTTTCTCAGCACCTTCCTGAATGCTCCACAAGGCAGGTCGGGTATTGCTCAGAGAGTGCCCAGCCTCTCATGGGTACCAGAAAAAAATCTGTAGCAGACCAGCTATGGAAAACAGGGGTTTCATTTCCAGATATTCATTACAACAAAGTAAAAACCTGTTGATTGACCCCAGGCTGCTCCCTCCAGGCCAGGAAAATTCTAAACATCTTGTTACAAACATGTTGAGATTATTGTCTAAAACAAATCCTCTGGGCTGCAGCTGCTTTGAATTGGTTACACATTTATTAGTAAAATATTTCTAATAGTAATGTCAAGCCTGAAGACTGAAGAATAGATCAACAGAAATGTTTTCCACAAACCCAAATTGAATCTCAATCTTTCTCAATAAAAATCAGAACACAAACAAAAATGTTGCCTTATTTGGACGTGACAAATTTTTCACTGTGAAGATCTGAAGACTTCCATTGTGGGAGTGGCTGGTGCTGTGGGCATTTGCCTCCATAGCTCTGTGATGCTCTGGAAGATCTGTGGGAATTTCTCACTGTGGTTCACAGAGTACCCTAACTATTACTCCCAGTGGCCCTTTTTATCAATTTCTGACCTCTTCTGCTGAGATTCAGTGTGCCCTGGGATTGACTCCAGAGCTGATTTGTCTGCACCTTGGCTAAAAGTTCATCCTTCATGCCTGTCATTTGTCACCTTCTGGTTTAAAATGTTGCATTTTTTTATGAGAACCACTGAAGGACAACACCCTGCCTATCTTCAAAACCTGGAAAATGATGATTGAAAAGAAAACATACATCACAGTCTCTGAGATACTTATGGACATTTAAAGATGTTATACATGAAAATGTGGGCCCCTCTTGAGGTAAGCGACTGTGCTGTCCCTTCCACCTCATGTGTGGGAACATGCTGGATCTGTCTGACAACAGGATGAACAACACAATGCAGCCAAGCAGAGCACACATGTGATGACACCGTTAAAAGGACAACTTAGCAACTTAAATACTGAAGTCCTTAAAATCTCAGATAATAAGTATTGCTGCAAGTATCCAGCTCTGTGTATTTTTAAGACCCACACCAATACCTTCTACTGCCACTTGCTAGTCAACCAGACAAAGTTGTCTCTCACCTTCCTCTCTCTCCCCCTGTATGGGTCAGAAGAAAACAAGCATTACTGCAGCTGGTCTTTGCTTCCAGTTTTCTAACAACCTTTTAGTTCCTTTGAAAAACACCTGCTGCATATGTTCCAATATTATGCTGAGTTTCATAATTATGGCTTTCTATTGGAAAAAAATCAGAAGTAAATATGTTAAATGCTGAATGAATTTAACATATCGTATACAGCACTACAAAAAGGATCTCCTGGGAGAATCCTGTGAAAAAAGAGATGCAATAGAGCAGTAAGCATTACTGGAGAAACCTAACAGCCCTTATATAAGAGATTAAGAGTTAAGTCTTCATTAAGGACTGAGAGATCCTGCCTATATTGAATAATGTCCTTGTTACCTTGAAGAAAATAATAACATTGTAATCACTGCAAGTGGGGGAATGGACTTGCTTGGACATAAACCTTTCTCTAGATGATGACTCAAATGATAACTTGTAGGTTTGCTGATGACTGGCAAGAACCTGCCCTGAAATCTGGGAGTAGGGTACAATTAATAAATTATTTGATCCTGTCCTCCATTGGTATGTTGGTCTCAAACCCATATAGCAAGATTCAGGTTTCTTTTATCTAACTAAGGAAGGATTTAACTGGTTTCTTTTCTTTCTAGGTTGCTATAGAAGTCACTGTTTTGATGCAAACATTTCTTTAATATTCATTTATTTACTCATTAGGCTGTAAATAGGAGGAACTCTTGTGCTGGAGTTCATAGTGAGAAGTGTGTCCTGAAAGCCATGTCTCAGGTACTGAGTGGGAGCTAGTCTGTGCACCAGGGGTTCAGCAGCAAAGTCATAATTTGGCTTAAAAATTACTGTAAGAGGGTTTCATGCTTCTCAGAACTCAGGTTCTAGAGAATAACTGATATTCTAATACAATCCAAAAGGGGCCATTCATCTGTAATATAAAACCCAAAGAAATTGATGTTACCTTTAGTTGCATTAAAGTGTAGTCTTGACAAAATGGCAAATAAGAGGATGCTGCGCTCAACAAAGACAACCTATATGCTCATTTTGATTTTTATTTTTTTTTCGTACAGACCAGAACAAAATAGTGAAGGAAAGGATGGCAATAATTATAATTCTAGTGATCATGGTACCATATCTTTCATCTATAAAATTAAGTAATATATATTTGTTTGTTCCTTACAAATAACTCAGACCCCATTGCTATGGCAAACAAAGTATTTTTCATGGCAATCTCACTTTCTGATAGCACATATAAGTTAATATCTCCTCAGTTAACTTTTTTAGCTGAATGAGTAATACATGAGGTATTTAAAGTGCAGCAAGTGTTGTTGAATCTGTAGTGATAGTCTATGACAGTGTCTTCTACCGAGTCTGTGATAGTGTCTTATATAATTCATTTTCCAAAAAAACTACCCTAATCTATGTAATGTATACTTGTGTTCTTTTATTGTGCTGTTTTTCTCACTATGTCTTAGTAGAAATAGAACACATAAATCCGTCTCTGACATTATCCGTTTAATGAGTTTATCACTTAGACGCACTCAGAAATGGATTTATAATCCTGTGGTGGATTTTTATCCTATTTTCCTTAAGTGAAGCCTCATACATGAGTAACCAGGGTATATCACTTCAGCTTCTTCACAGAAAGAGTGGGTGAGTCTTTTGAAGAGTAAGACCAAGTGCAATGTTGCTGAGCAGATGTGTGTTATGCATGTCATCTCCCATGGAAGGATGTGACTGCTCAGTCAGAGCTTAACACAGCTCATCTCCTTTTGCAGCAATTTTTTCCCCTTACCATTGTATCAGTCCTGAAAAATCTTGTCTAGCCAGTCTCATTTTCTTTGCTTTTATTTCAAAATTCTGCCTAATCTTCATTTGCATTTGCCGTATCCTACCTAACACCCTGTGTGCTCCTTGTAACAGACTGACCCTTCTTTCAAGTCTTGCCTTTCATATTACAGAGTTCCAGACTGGGATTTTTGTTATTTCTTATGTCAAACAATACTGAGAATTTACTGCTTGATAGTCTCTTCTTTACATATATCTTGCACATTAGCTCACTAATTCTTGGATGTCAGAATCACAAACATCAGACTTGCAGGAAGTTCTGCATTCTGCCAGGACACTGTGTTGCCCTCTATCATTCTTCTCACACCATTAAATATATTGAATTTCTTTTACACCTGAAAGCTGGTGTATTCCTTCTAGCTATATCAGCTGGTTAAAAAAATAATATTACACTCCCTAAAAGCTTCCTCTAGTCTTTAATCAGTAATGCTAACAATGCCAGGGATTGTTTGGATGAACCTTTTAAATGTAAAAGCTTTGGGAAGGCATAAGTACCAAAATTATTTAAATAGGTCCTACATTTTTACAGTTGTGTATCTTTCCCTCCCTCTGAGACTAGCATTTTTCCTCCTATTTTTAGTGATACTTTTGGAGAAGGAAGAGCCTTCAAAATGTCCATAATATTTTAAATTCTTCCTGTAGTCAGAGGAATGAGTGCTGAGAGTGATGAATTCCAGCAGAAGTGATCATTTTTATCAGTGGTGCAATTTCATCTCTCCTACATACATTGGATAGTGTTTTCCTGGCATTTTCTCTCTGTCTCTTTTAATGTCCCATTATCTTCTACCAGGAATTCCATGTTTTTTCAGTGTAATATATTAAGTACTGCAGAAAGAAAAAAGTATATATTCCATTATTTTACAAATTCATCCCCTTTCACTCTCAGGGAATGTCATTTTCATAACATTTCAACACTTTCAACCTACAAGTATGCTAAGTGTATTTTATTTGGGAGGCTTCTTATATATTTATTTATTTTTTAGATGAAAAAAAAAAAAAGGAGAGAAGGAAATGCTGCTTCATGCAATATGGCCTGTGAAGCTGAACTGTTGTCATAGCTGGTATCTCATTTTAACTGTGCAGGTCTTGATGAAAAAGGATCTGAGTTCAGGCAGCTATTGAGCGTATGCTCCAGTGACTGCCAGATTGATGCTTCTGTCATACAAGAATGTGACAATAGTTGCTATGGGTTTCCTGATTTGGTTAATTAAATTTTTCCCTGTATAATTAGCACATCTTTAGACTGAACTTCAAACTATGTCACCAATTTATTTTAAAATTAGAGAAAGTGTTGGAGAGGATTTTATTCCTCTCATTTCTTGTAAATGTCTGTGCTAAGACCCACTAGGAATATCACAGAGCAAAATTGTTAAGAGGTCAGTATGTGATGTGGAAACAGGCTGTTTGACCTAGTTTTGGCTGTGCCTCAGACATCTGAGCTCACTGAAGAGAGGCTGTGAGGAGAATCTCTTTGTTTCATTTCTCAGAATTGAGATGAAGCTAGTGGGAAAGAGTGGGGTAGCTTTGCAATTATATGAAACAGCTATTCAGTTCCAGAGGTCATAGCAGACACAAAAATATTACCATAGCACAAGGAGGACTGGCTCACTGTACAGGGAGAGAAGGAGGAAAGCAGCACCGCAGAGCAAAGAAAGGTACATACACCACATGAAACTTTCTAAGTCATCTAATTCATGTGGGTAACCACAGGAGTTCAAAAGCCTTTGCTTTGTCCAGTAAAGTTTCTATCCTTTCATGGGCTCTTACAGAACTATTGTAAAACTATCAAAAGTTTAATTTAAAGAAGTGCTGTGTTCATACCACACAATATGACACCGTTATGACAGGAATGCTGTTGGGAATACTTGGCTGAGGTGGCATAGTTAAGCTGGAGTTCACTCCATAAATCCTCAAACCTTTATTTCTAATTATTTTTAACATAAGGTCTATTGCTGCTTTAAGGTTAAAGAGTATAACGTATGCAAAGAGAAATTTCTCATTTTGAGAGGCTTCTGAAAAAACATGTCAGTGGTCTGCACTAGCTGAAGCTTTGCTCTGTGCACTGCGGCGGCTCCTGAAAGATTTCCGATAGGCTGCGGCATGCCAATACAGAATTGTTTAAAAGCATATTAGCATATTACCTCAAATTGCACCAAAGAAGGTTTAGGTTGGATATTAGGAACCATTACTTCACCAAAAGGGTGGTCAGTTTGAAGTTCAGTCTAAAGATGTGCTAATTATACAGGGAAAAATTTAATTAACCAAATCAGGAAACCCATAGCAACTATTGTCACATTCTTGTATGACAGAAGCATCAATCTGGCAGTCACTGGAGCATACGCTCAATAACAGGCTTTCAAGAGAAGTGATGGAATCACCATTCCTGGAAATGTTCAAAAGTTGTGTGGATGTGGCACTTGGACATGTGGTTTAGTGGTGACCCTGGCCCTGGCTGGCTGGGTTAGTGGTTGGACTCAATAATCCTAGAGGTGCTTTCCAACCTGAACAATTTTATGATTCTATGATCTACAGTGCTCCCTCTGGCACCATGGCATCCATAGGCTTGCTGGTGTCCCTGCAGTAGGTGCTGTCTGCATTGTGCCACTCACTGAGCCTCCTCACACCCTCCTCCTTTCCCTGCCTTTCCAAAAACACAAGATATTAAGCATGACTTCTCTGCCTTTATGGCAATAGAAGTTCAAGTAGCAGCATTGAAGACGGTGCTTCGTAACACACCGTCAATCCAGACTTTCCAGTGGGAAGTGACAGGGAGCTCTGCTTAAATGCAGATACCACAAAAGAGGCCATAAATCTTGCCTACATTTTTTTAAAACATGAATTAATATTTGTTGCTGTTGAAACACAGCTTCCATATTGTCATCCAAAGGGATGACAATAAAGACAATAAAGAACTTCCTGTCTTTCAAGACATCAGACTGTTTATAACCATTCCTTCTCTCTCAGAGAAAAAAGCACTAAAATCACTTTGCAGCACCGTTTTTTGCCACTACTGGCTGTTTTTATAAACCTTACTGACTAAACTTTAATTAATCCAAAACTATGACTTCAAAGCAGAAACACTGGAACTTACAATGTTTAAGTAAACACAGATGGTCTTGAGAAAAAAATGACAAGAGATTTTGTGAATGGCAAAAGGTAAAAGAAGCTGACAGACTTAGGATGTCTTGCTTTCCTTCAAGAAGCTGTTCTGCATGTGCGCCTTGAAACATATTTATATCTTCAATTCTCATGTTATTAATGTAGTTTCATTGCATATGCTGCTCTGTAATGGGGAGAAACTTGTGATAGCCCTTACCCTTATGCACTACAACTTCCAATTATGTTCTTCTGCTATTTAGTTCCCAAGAATATCTTCGAAGTTTGATAATAATTTATACTGTCTGTCTATTTAGTCACTTTTATAGGATCCAACATAACCAGCACCTGCTTACATGAAGCCTGAAGACTACTTTGGGTGTCTGTGAAGGCCATTTGATATCTGGCGTCTTTTATGGTTGACCTTGAAGGGGAGTTCAGTTTGGTAATTTATGACAAACAGCATCCAGGAAGACCCATTTGCAAGATTCACTGTCACTTAGTGCTAAACGATCGCTCCTGACTCTGAAGACAATCTGAGTTCCTGACAGGGCAATCCCATAAAAAATATTGCTTGGCCACCCAGATGTCTTTTCCAATTATCTGGAGTAGAAATTAATACTTTTAAAAGCTGGTAGTTTTTGAAAGGTTATTCCAATTTATTCCAGGAGTTTCTTTTACACATTATGATAAATTGGTTTATTACACTGTTATTTTCAATGTCAGCTTTTTAGAAGATTGAATCATAATGTTGAAACACTAGAGTGAATGGCAAACATATTATTTTACAGCTGAGTATTATATTCCCTCTAAAAAAATTGTGCTCTGTTTTTAATAACATGTAATTTTATTATTGTGTTGCTTAATGCTGTTTCCCCACAATATTTATTTCTATGTAGTAAGGACTTTCTTTCCAGTTGTCAGTGATAGCTTGGACAGGACACAAAATATATGGAAGTATAATAATCCAAATTGCAAGCTGTGCTTTTACATATAAGAATGCATGATTTCTCAGTATCAGTTTAATATATGGAGCAGCTCCAGGGAGAATAAATGGTTAGATTCTCTTTAGTGGGCTTCTAAATTTAGAAGCAAGTTTTTTTAATGTCATGTTTTCTTCTTTGATTTTTTTTCTTTCAGTGATAATCTCTGGGTGCTATTTTTGTTCCCCAAATCCTCTCCAACGGATCTATAAAAGGACTGTAATTAGCATTTTAATGGGAATAGTTGAATCTCACTGTTTCCCTACAGCGAGCATATTCCTATTTATGTAGAGCTCAGCAATACTCAAAGACATAAGAAATTCATGGTTTCTCTTTTTCTTTCTTTTTTTTATTCTTTTTTTTTGTTGTTGTTTTGGAAGCTGGGAGAGGAGGAGACGGGGTGGGGGAGGAGAAGAAACAAAGCTAAAACTCTCATCCTTTTCAATACTGTATCTGCTTGTAGAACAGTTTCTTTTTCCAGCATGGATTACAAATTTTTTGGCTCTCTGTCATCAGTTCTGCAGGTGGCTGAATACTTTGAACTCCTATTGACTTCTTTCACAGCACAATAAAGTTTCCATCCTGAGGTGCACAGCAATTCCCCATGTATTTTTTAATTGGAACAATTATCTCAGAATGGTTCAGTACAAAGTACTATTTCAAAAAGACAATTTCCTGTAGGTAAATGGTGTCAATTTCAAAAGTAGTAGGTTACTGCTAATGAGTGTCTGACACTATTTTTCAAGCAGGCACATGTACAGATAAAGATTTGGATCTCAGCCCAAATGCTTAGAGAGTAAGACACCTACAGCTCAAATAGTCAGATAATGGTGTCAAAAATAATCTTCCCTCAAACCCAGTTCTTCCTCTTCACCATTAGAAACTTCTGTTGGCTGTGGAGACGGCAGGCTACCATACAACTTGAGCACCTCACAGATATTGCACCCTCCATTTCCACAGGGTGATTTGCATTGCAGTGTAGAGGGTAAAGCCCTGATGAGTTTATCTTGTGTGTAATGTGGAGAAATAATTTAAGTCTATAATACATAATGTTTGGATTCCTGCATCACACCTTAGACACAGGTCCTATATAAACAACAGTTTACAAATGGAATGGTTTCATGGGTAAGAAACAGGTTCTATTGCAGGAGAACAGGCATGGTTCCTTTTATAGCTAGGACAAGTTGGTGGCACTGTTTGTGTGAAATTGTGGATCCCACGTGTTCCATAAGGAAGTGTGTGCCCCAGCTTTGTCCAGAGCCCTCTGCAGGACTCACAGAGGTGCTGACCTCTTCATCCCCTCAAGATTCACATGCAGCCTTTGTGAACACTCTCAGAAGGCTGCTGAACAGTGCTGAGCTGTGCCTGCACTTCAAGATTCCTGGTTTTAGCAGACCACAAATCAGTAAATCTGTGGCTATGTTGACTGATCAGCTCATTCTTAAAAGTAAATGCTTTCTGACTCTATTCCCTAGAAATGTTGGTAGGCAAGGGTTAGGAAAGATGTTTTTCCCCAGTCCTATCAATATTTTTTCCCACTTTGTCATATTAATATCAATAAAAAGATCATATACCTGAAATTCAAATCCATGGAGGAGTGATTTCCAGATATTTCTGGTTAAAACACCAATAATAAATAACAGTATATACATATCAGCTTCTTGTGTTTCTGAATGGTGAGATTTATCTCCCGTCACAATAAATATTGAAGTTGGCTTTAAATTGGTCAGAATTAATCTTTCTGGTCAATAAATCTTGATATTTCCCTCCACAGAGATCAATACCTGTTTAATATATCAGATTATTGAATGAGAATAATAAATGTAGCTCTGCACAAAGATTCTCATAAATGGTGAACAGTCCAAGTTTAGGAGGCTTCAAGGCTCACAACATACTATATGGACTATTTCAGTGGAATGTTAAGAAACTGCTGAACTGTGCATTAAATAAGTTACTGTATTGCTCAGAGAGTTACAGTAAGGTCTATTAAGTACTTATTTAAAGACTTGGCAACAGTGAACAACAATAAATAATTCAAGTAGCACCTCTAATCTTGTTTTCTTACTCCTTAATTGGTTTTAGAGCATTGTTTTGACATTTACCCTTGAATTAAAAAAAATACTCAGAAAGAAGAAAATGCATGCTGTGCACTAATCCAGCTGTCAATTGAGTACTTACATATTGATGCATCAGAACAGCACAGGACCTCCACTCTGTCTTCAGAGCTGGTAAAGCCCATTATTGGTGTGCAGTCATATGGGTTTCTGGGCTGGCAGAAAAACTGAGTTTAAGAACTATTTGTTTGTACAAATACGTATGTATAAACATAAAATTATTTTTTAAATATAGAGATATTGCATTGCTGTCTCAGTGGAAGTCCAGATGTATAAGAAACCCTGTCCAATCTATCACTCAGGGAGGCATCTAAATGCCAAAACTTTGCCAAGAAGGACAGATGGATCCAGAAGAGCTCAACAGCTGGAAAACTCAAGAAGTAAAGGACAGCCAACACTTTTGCTGTCCAAGTTTCCCCAGCCTATTGGGAACTCTGGAGTGATTCTAGCCTTCAGGTTTTAAATTCAAAAGGACTGTGTCAGGCCATATTTCAACTCAGCTTTTAGTACTGGAGCAATTATTGTTGGTTTCAGTTTTAATTAAGTTTACAGAACATAGGATGTAGTTTGGTTTCTGCAGAATTTTTTCAAAATTTTTTATATGAAGCATTTTGTATTGACTGGCTATTTAATTCAAAATTATTAAGTTTATAGACAGGATTTGGTTTTTTTTCTGAAGAGAAAAGGGAATAGGAAAATGAAAGCCACATATTTTCCTTTTCAAGAGTTTTAATTTTGCTACATAATTTTCTTTGACAATATATAAAATATAAGTTTCCATGTGTGGGTGTAGGTAAATACAACCAGACATAGACATATAAGAAATGAGATTATACTGTCCTTTTTTGAGCAATGCATGAATATGTTCAAAGAATACATTTAGTGAACCCCAAGTTGGTAAAAATATTGCACATACTGCATTTAGATATCATATTGACACCTCTTGGAACTTCAGATGGAAGTATTAACACTTTTGTCATGTACATATCACCTCCATACATATTCATATTGAGACTTCTATGCATAGTAAATAATTTTTTTCTGTAACAGACACAGTATGGGTTTGTATGTTCATCCACTGTTTAAAAAATTACCTTTTCTAGCACATCCTTCTCTTTCTTCTCTTCTAAAAAAAAAGATGTTTTTTTAAAAACATCTTTCTTACTGTGCACTAAAATACAAAATTTCAAAACAAAGACACCAATAATCAATGTAAAATGGAAGAATATATTTTTATTACTTAGAGAAATTTAGAAATACTCTTTTCACTCATCCCAGCCTTCCTTTTAATAGGATGTAATTTTTAAAACAAAAAAAAAAAACAAAAAAACAACAATTTCCTTAGTAATTGGGCCAGCAAGATGTTCCCAAAGTGCAGAAATCCTGCCATACCTCCATATAAAGATATTCTTCTGGGTAGAGGAAGACTGCAGTAAAGTTATTAAAACCCCTTCTGACAATAATGAATTTTCTCTCTTCATTGTGATATTTAGTTGAGGTGACTTGCTTATACTGATTCCTGCCCAGTAAGTCCAGACAATAAAGGTAAAACCCACTGCTCTTATTTCCCATCCAATTTCCTGCATTTGTCTATAATAAACATCCTTGTGAAGCTTAATGTTAATTCCTTCACCTATATTAGCTATAGTTAATATTTGACTTACCGTGAAACATGAAACAAATCCAATTAGCTCATCTCTATTTTGAGCCAGGTTAATAACCATTCACTATTAGGATAAAGCAGCTTTTATATCTCCTATTTAGATGTTCTCAAGCAAATCTGCATAGTGAGCTCTGCTGATAGCCTATCAAGTGGGCTGGGTTAAGTCACTTCAGTTCCCTTACTCCATTCCTGCATCAAGAAAGAGAAACATTTTACATTGAGTCCTTAGAGCTTGCTGAGAGCTTGGGGAACACAACCCCTTTACATCATTAGTACTTGCTTTGTAATAGTGTAGTGGTCCCCCTGCAGAACTGACCTCTCTTGGAACTGGCTGAAGGAGAACTGGGACTCAAGCCTGAATTAGTCAGTTACCCATTAAAAGCTGTCTACAGAGAAAGGCAACCTTCCACAAGTGGCAGGGGTGACCTATGTGAAAATGATGCCACTGAGATGAACTGCCTTTGAAACACACTTGTTACTCTCCATTGGGAGAGCCTGTACAGCTTGCTTACACTTGAAACCTAGGAAATTAATCAAATACCTAAATATGTGTCCTTAATACATTTTGAGGTGCCCTGGAGTATTGCAGCTCTGTAAGGTGGGAGTCCTCCATCATTCCTGTGTCAAAGCTGTGAGCATCATGCATGTATCTTGAATTACCATAGAGCATCTCGATTGGTATTAAATGCCTAATCCAGGTACCTGAATTGCTCTTCACATTTTTAGGGCATTGCAGTGGAAAGAATTTTTCCTTCTCCCCATATAGCATACAGTGAATCTCATGCTGAAATGCAATGTTACAGACTTTGGATGAGAGATGTCCTGAGAACATGCTTACATATGCAAAGCAACATTTCCTGGAAATTAAAAATATTGCTCCTTCAAGTAATAAATATTTTTATCAGACAATTATACTTTTAGCCATGCTAGTACATCACTGGTATTTAATTTGTCTTAGGTAACAAACTTATTCATGGTAGTATGACTGAAGCAATAACTTTGTGGATTACACTCTTAAAATAATTATTCTGATCTGGCTTTATTTTCTTTCTTTTTTAAGGACGTATTCTGTCTGCAGATACATGACTTGTTTCTAAAAGAGTTCTTTCTCTAAAAGTAAATAAAATCAAATAATATTTATCTAATTGTGCCCTTACTAATGAATGTCTCAGGAAAGCAAATAATTTGGGAAAAGAAGGTGATATGTTTGTAGTTTGGCCATATCTATTATCGTCTTAATTTCATAAAACTATAGGCTGACCTTGAATTGACTGTGTATTTTACAAGCTCAGATGAACAGTCATGCAAACTGATCAGCTACCACTCAAGAGAGCAAAAGCAGTCAGCTGACTAGTCACTTAAATTCAAGAGTAGATCAATCATAAACATAGAGATTTTGCATACAGTGGTCTCTCTTTGCAGCTGAATTTCAGCTGCTCCAGGGTTTGGGCATCTGTTGTTTCCTTTGAATTTGCATTTACCAATCTAACAAGTTTAGCTTTCATATCCTTAGCAAAACATGGGACTGGGAGGCTCATTCTCTCAGACAGCCTAATTCAGCTCCCATTAAAGTCAATTGCCCTGTTGGCTTAAGTGAAATCTGAGTTATATACTACACACAGAACAGCTGTGCAGGATCAGCTCAAAAGTGTATTTACTCCAGCATCCCATTTCTGACAAGAATAAATAAAGTGTGCTTATGGAAGAAGTCATGGAAACAGGGCAAATACAGAATGATGCTTTAACTTGTACCCTTGCTACTCCCAGCAATTTGCATTTCAGAGACTTTGTGAGCTGTATGTTGTAATCGCTTCACTGTGTTTAATTGCTTTTGATGGATTTTTCATTGAAAGTCTTCAATCCGCGTTTGAATTCACTTATACTTTTGACATTTGCAGAGTTCCACAACTGAATTATGCCTCATTTGAAAAAGTACTTCCTTTTGTTTATTTTAAACCTCCTAATGATAATCTCATTTGGTTCTTCCTAGCTCTTACATCCTGAAAAATAATGAATAATCAGTCTCTTGTTCAGCATCTACATGCAATTCTCAATTTTATAAACTTAAATCGTATTCTTGTACCAATATTCCTTTTTCAACCTGAAGAGTTCCAGTTTATGTAATTACCTCTCACAGGAAGGGCATTGCCCAGCTTCTTCGAAAAACTTGTATTTCTACTTGGTGCCATTTGAAGTAACATAACCAGCACTATTTGCAGAATTTAAGATGTAGATACACCAGGAATACACACAGTGGCATGATGTCTCTTCTCTTATTATTCCTTTTCTACCATTTCTTTGTTATTTCAACTGCCTTGAGCACTAAGATGATGCTGGCATTTGGCACACAGCTACTTGCACCCATTTCTCTTGGTGGGCAAGAGCCAATTTTTATGACTACGCTTCAGTGCACACTGCATGTATAACATTATTCCTACCAACATGCATTATTTTGCCTTTTTTTACCACTGAATTTTGTCTGACATCTCATTTTCCTATCATTTGGTACCATAAAATACATAGGATCAATGAATCATAGAATGGTTTGGAAGGGACCTTACAGATCACCTGGTTCCAACACCCCTGCCATGGGCAGGGACACCTTCCACTAGTCCAGCTTGATTAAAAAATGCTTCTGCAACTCTCCTTAATCAGGGGTTTTTTTGGATTAACATGAAATTTTTGTGGTACCAACAGTTTCACTTTTCAACCTCACAATTCAACACTGTTTCTAAGTCAGTTTTGTCTGTGTGTAATGACAGATCACAATAAAGACTCCTCAGAGAGACTGATTGTTTATTAAACCTTTTCTTTAGAAAGAATTGGAATTTTGATGTAGTGATTGGGCTGCAGGTTTACAGTGTTCTGTCTTCCCACCTGTCTGTGATGGGTGGCTGTGGGAATCCCAAATCCTCAAAGTTTCCTTTCTCTGATACATCCTCACTTGTTCCCTCACCCCAGGCAGGTGATATCCTTCACATATCTTACATGGGATTAAACCAGTCTTTATTTCTTTCAGTGGCAATTGTGAGCATTCAGGGCTGATACCCTTCAGTCACTTCGCCCAGCCTTATGCCAATCCTTCCAAGTGGCCACAGTCCCATCCTCCAGCCAAGCTGGACTCTGTTCTCTGCACTGATCATGAAAATTTTACTGCCTCTGAGAGCCCTATTAGTACTGCCAACAGAGCTTGTCTGAGCAAGGCATTTGACACATTCTGGATGGGGTGGCACATTTTGGGGGTTGTGCAAAACTGTTTCTAGTAATCTATTAGAACAAAAATAGAAAAAGATATATGAAAAACAACAGCAAGGGAGTTAGTGTACTTACACAAGGCTTGGTGAAAAAGCACAGCTGTATTAGGGGCATCCCTGCAGGGATCTGTGACAACAACAAAACCCTTGAAGTTAAAACACCATCTAGCACGCTTTAATCAAAAGCCGTGTGGACTTTTTGGATGCTCTCTTCCATCATTGCTGTGATTAACATCATCTGTTCTTTCTGGCAAGCAAATAAATAGATAACTAAAACATGGTCAGATACCCTTGCCTGAAATGTGACAAACATGCCTTGCCAGAAGATGAGAAACACCTGTCTCTCAGAGATCCACCAGAGTCAAAAACTTGTGAGGCATTTTTTAGTTTATTTGGCATGTGTAATTTGGGAGGTACACTTCTTCGGTAAAAAGCTGTCTTGTATGTGAGTATGTCTCCTGAATAAGAATAGATACCAAACAAAACAGGCTATATGAGTTACTTCTAAGATAAACAAAATGTGCTTTTTAAATCCCTTTCTTTCTGAAGACAAGGGGATTTACTTTAATATGCTGTCCATATTTATTTGTCAGGTTCTTATGCCTTCCTTTTAATTTTTGACACCCTTAACCAAACTTGGCAGAAGGTAGAAGAGTCAGTGAGAGTTACAGAGAGAACATAATTTCTGTAAAGAAAGTGGCTATTTTGTTATTAGAATATTTTTTTCTCCTATGTGGGAAGGTTGTGTGCCTGAATCAAAATGGAAAATATTAGAAGTCACATTTAGGCTTAAAATATCAAGGCTTTATTGAATTTTTTTGCCTTCTTTAGAATGATACTTAGAGTTATGCATTTTAAAAAACCAAGCAAAAACAACTCTGAACAAAAAGAAATATTTAATTTTTTTTCTAACAAATCTGTCTGTATCTGGAGGTGAACACGGAATGCACAGTGCAGACTGCACTGATTCAATTTCTTTGAAATTTTTACATCCTAAGAACAGCTTTTTGTCCCAGGTGTGTTGTATCATATCCTCTGGGTTAGTTTATCCTTCTCTCCGACAAATTTCAAGATTGTACTGTGTACTCCATCTTGTAGGTGCAAGCAGCAACGTCTGCAGAAATAATAAAAGGAAAAATGTTTCAAGCTGTTAAAACTGTAATGGAGTCCACATTTAGGAACAGCATTCATTAAAAGGCTTGCACATAATTTTTCCTGTTAGAAATACTGAATTGCTAAGAACTGAAAACTGTATTTTTCATGTAAATTTTCATGTAAAATATGAAACACAACTAATACCAGATGCCAATGAAAAGAGCTGTCATTTTCTTGATGTCATGAAGCATGATATATGTGAGTTTGTTTTTAAAAGAGTAATACTTTCTTTCAAAATGATTTTATATTTAAAAATGTGTACATTAAGATATGCTTCTCCAAAATATTGATTATTTACATTTGATTGTCATTGCAGAAAAAAAAGAGGTCACAGTTCTCATCCAGTTTGTTTTACAATCTAGATCTCAGACATCAACTTTCCATTGAAGAAAAGTTACCTACTTATTGTAGATTATCTAATACTTTTTGCTGGCAATGAATTACATAGGCCTCTGATTTAATCTGCCTTGGCAATTTCTGTGACCCTGTGCTTCTTCTAATCTCTTCAATGTACCTTCATATCAATAGAAATCCTGAGAGTGATGTCAAGAAAAGCAAGTTTATATTTGTGGGATGTCTAGCTAACAGAGAAACAATTAAAGGTGAAGGAAAAGTGTTTCTTATTTTAGGTGTGTCAGTGTGCTGCCCTCAATGAGAGAGCACATTAACAGCATAGGTAAGAATAGTGACTTAATTACTCAGCTTTCACAGGTGTTTTTACAGGTGCTTTCACAGCAATCCTTCCAGATAACCTTTCAGATAACCTTCATTCTTATAAAAAGCTTTTTCTTGAAAGCAAATATTTGTATAATTTTCTTTCTCAGAAATCCTACATTGAGAGAAATGACTTTGCTCAATGCCATGAGGGATATTTAAAAAAAAAAAAAGCGTTTGATTCATGCTAAGAGAAAGGACTTTGTGCTGAGGGTTGAAGTCATGAAAATTCTCCAATGTAAGTAAAATGTGATGAACATAAACCAGAGAAATTTCCTCTGCAATGAGGGAAGGGACTCACTTTCTCTACCCATACAAGTACAAAGATATATTAATATGTAAAGAACACAGAAAACATAGTCGTAAAGGTGGGAAAGGAGATTTTAAGAGAAAATACTAATCTAAAAAACTGCCGTTGACAGTAGTCACGATTATATTGTGGAGTAAAATTTGGTTAGAGCTTTCAGATTAAAATTTTGAGCTTAATATTTATGATAATGGCAAACAATTAAAAAGCTAACATAAGACTTTTTCAGTCAGGAAAAATAAATCAATTTCTCTTCAATGCTTTTTCAACAGAATTTTTCAGTCTTCCATGTGATTGTTCCCTCTTTTTCAAACCTTGGAGGTGGTCTGCATTTTGGAGTTGTCCCCAAGACATCTGAAGTCATGCTGATACCAAATAACATTTGCAGACCTATAATGATTTTTACTTTCAAAAAGCAGGTAGTCATTGCCACTTAAACAGACTTCAAAATTGACTATATTTAGAGCAGAGATATGTTTTACTAGCAAAAGAAACAATTATTTAATGTTCCCTCAAATGCAATCAGGAAGAGATGATGAGACAATTCTTTATTGCCTACTCCTTTGTGTCTGCAAGTCACCTTGCACGAGTTTGATAAAAGACTGCATGAAAAAACTCCTAGAAATATACTAGGAAACTGGCAACACAATTTATTTTCATTTTATGAACATGCTAGCACTCAATTCAGATCCTCTGCTCTGTATCTGGGCATACATATTTCTTTCATGCTCACTTTTCCACTCGCTCTCCTTGCTGACTCCTATACTTCTTCCCATTTCTTTGTATCATAACTTCCTCATGCTTTTTCCAATTTTATTCTATTTTGGGGATCAGTTCAATGCTGGTTCTCACTTTCTGAAACAGCTGAATTATTTTGATTATGAAATTTGCATGCCTGAAACTGAGGCTGAGAAAGACACCAGACGGGAATCTCAAGCCTGCTTATTCAAAATCTAGGAGAGTTTGAACCCATAGAAAGCATTCTTTGCTGTTAGGAAACACCAGGAAAATTTTAGTCGGGTCAGCAATTTCTACCTCACCTCTAAGTCCTTCCTTTCTAGTGGAGCAAGGGATGTGCACAAAGAGGTGAGAAAAGAGAAGGATCCTGTTCAGGTGGTAAAATTATGCATAGATTGGACAAAAGACCCACTAACAACCCATTCATTTAATTGCCTGAAATATGCCAGGATTTCATTCAAAATCATCTCAGGCTTGTGATGCTAAATTTTTATTCATAGTGAGTTCAAAGGGAGCTAATGACTCTCAGCCCCTTCTACAAGTGAACATTAACAAACAAGCTGGCCAGGCAGAGATAGGACCAAAGGGAGAAATCCCTGTAGATGAGAGGTCCAGCTTCCTGGAGATAAAAGGTTTGTCTCAGGGCTGGCACCCTGGAAAACAGCTGTTTGGGAAAGCTGAAAACTCCTTTGTCAGCACGTTTGGCAACAGGCTGGCTGTGCAACTTGAGGCAGCTTTACCTTCACCAGCAGTTGCCCCAGCAGCTGAAGGCTGCCTTCAGGTCCTTTGGATCCTGCTGCACACTCCTGCAGTGCCCAAAACAGAAGAAAGGACAAAACCAATCCAGCCTATTATCCTCAACACCTTCTTGGACCACTTACTGTGAAAACCCACACCAGCAGGCAGGTGGGGAGTAGACCAGGTCCCTTGTCCTGAGCCAGGCAGTGTGTTTCCTCAGAAGGCATCCCTGATCTGTGCTAGAGCACTGTCACCTCATCCCCTACCACAGCACACAGCACAGCCACCTGCAACAGACCTCCTAGGTGACACCTGGGGCAGTGCTCCACAGGTTTGTGGGACACAGCACCGGACAGAGACACCAGGCTTCACTCTTGGGTGTCATGAGTGAGAGCAGTTCCACAGGTGTGACATTTTGTCTCAATAAAATTCACTGGATTCATTTATCTGAATAATTCAGACTTTTTTTTCCTGCTAACTCTCCGAAGATAAGGTAATTTTTTTTTTGTGACAAACACCAAATCACTTTATTTTGGTGAACAAAAGAGCCCCTCAAATGATCTATTTTAGATTTGCTTGTTTTCCATAAGCTGAAATTTTGAAAAATATTTAGAGGTTTAAATCCCCAAATGATCTGTCTTATCACTCCACTGTAAAAGACAGTTTGAAACAGTTTCATATATTATTTAAAGCCTTGTAGATTTGTTATTTCCTGACGGCCATTCTAATTTCATGAAGCTGAATTTTCTCAGCAAAGCTGTCTTGAAGATTTAGGTTAAAAATAAAAAAAAATCTCATGAAAATAGTAAAAATGTCACAGATTGGTAAAGGAAATTCAGAGAATTTTTGAATACTAAAAGAAATGTGGTGGACTAGTGCAGTAAAGCTGAGACAGATTTTAATTTCCAGAGATTTCAAAAGTGGTTTTCACTGGTTTGAGTTACTGGTAGAATTCTTAAAGGAGTGCCTTGTCTATCAAGTGTTATTCTTTAAATCTTCCTTGGGTAGACCAGTAAAACGGTCCTTTAAATCTCACACAACCTCACTTTGCAGGAAATCTAATAAGAAACATCACAGTTATATTCCAGATTGCCATGACTGCAATTGCTTTTCTGTTAACTTAGAATCTTGGACCCCTGGGAAGAATGCTGTGCAAGTGTAGGAGGTTGCCCTTGGTCTTGCAGCAGCACAGCACTCTGTGGGAGGACTCCCACACTTCACTGCTGCACTGAGGCAGTCCTTGACCATGAGTAGTGGCACATTGCATGGAACAATGCAGATAACCACAGCTACAGGGTGTTCTGCCCGGTGTTGTTTCTTGTCTGAGGTTTTGGTCCAGTATACAGGAAATTTGTTTCATGGAAAGTCCCATGATAGAGTCCTTGTAGGAGCTAGGCTTGCCTTGTGTGAAGGAAAAGAATTATGTCCTCTCTTTATAAGCAGAGCATCATATACCCACAAGTAACAATTACAGAATTACCAGAGCCAGGGAAGGAATCTAGAAATCTTGCTGCCTAATGTACTTCAACCTTAGGGTTCAAAAAGTTCTTAAAAATTAAAAAAAAAAATGCACAAAAACTTTGCCTTGATGCAAGACAAGTGAAAGGCAATACCCCTTGGGCCACTGGTGGTCACAATTATCAACATCTTGGAAAAAGAGAGGTGCAACCAGCGCTGCTACAATCCTCTCTGACATCAGAGAAGTGCAGCCAAGGACTCCCTGCAGAGACTGGGAATAGCCAATGATGTAAAAGGGAGCTTCCCAGCACGAGTTCCTGCAGCTGCTCGTTATGGCAGTGCTCTTCCCTCCTTCAAAGGCTTTCTTTCTAGTCTATATATAGAAGAAATGCAGATGTCTGCTGTGAGGGGGTGGAAGGCACTGTGGAATAGCTGCTTTCCAAAGCTACAGAAGTTAAGGCAACTGCAATAATGCATTTGACTAATCTCATACTTGGCACTGAGTCAGCATCTTAGAGCAAAGGAGGGATTGCACGCTGCAAGGTCACACACGACTAGTGACAAACAGTCTTACAGGAATAAGGAGTAAGAGCAGCTTATTTCAGTCACTTTAGTAAAATCTTTATAGACAACAGTTACCCAGGACTAAAGGGATTCTAAACACTGCTCCATAACCAAATTGATGTCATGCAGCAGGAAGAGGCTGAAAGCTGGCATGTGCCCCTCCACATTGTGCCTGACTCATGCTCTCACTGACTTGACTTGCTTGAATGAAATAATCAATGCTGTCCTCTGGATGCCATCCAGAGCCTCACCAGGCAGATCCATACTGGTACTAATATCAGATGTTATCAGCTGCCTGTGTGTTAATGTAGGAGAGAAAAGGATCTCTCACCATTTGTTGCCAGCATGCTACTCTCAGTCTTGCCTTGGTGAGGATGTTATGGTGTGGATGGGAGATCTCTTATGACTTTCCTCCTTAATTCCTCTCAACCCTGCTATGGAAGTGGACATTAACTAGGCATGGGTCAGATAGGGGCAGCTTGTTTCTGCTATGAACTGGATGGAAAGCAAGGACACAAATTTTGTTTGCACACATCTTGACTTTCTGTAAACCCGTTGTTGATTTTCATAATTCATAGCTCTTAGAATTTTTCTGCCTTTGGGACTGAGTTCACTTTTTCCTGAAAACTGGTCTCCCTCTTCAGCTGTTACCTGGGAGGGTGGGGGTGAGGAGAAATTATGAAATTGACATTAAAGAAAGATTACTACGCATTTGCTTCCTTTTTTGCTCATATGCATACCTGGACATTTGTTTCTTTGGTTGCCATACATCAGAAAAATATTTAAAAGGGCTGCCACTATTGAGGAATTTCATATATTAACCCCCCAGCTGACGTAGTGGCACACAACAGACATCCAGCTTAGTTTTATGCAAGGCAAGTTGAGTTCCACAGAACAGTTTTACCAGCCTACAGGGAGAATCAGCCCTCAACATTGTATTTAGAGTTTGCTGGAAATTTTTCAACTGAAAAGATTTTCAATATAAATCAGGAGCATTATTGATGAAAATGTGATTATAAACTACATTATGAATTGCCTCTTGATACAATTGTTTATTTGGTTTTCCTGGTACCTGTCCAGCTGGCTAGAGAAAAATAATTGTCTTCCAGGCTTTCTTTCTATGGTTTTTAGTCAGTCTTCTGATGGAAAATACTGAGGGGAAAAATGTCAACAATGCGAAAAAAAGCAACATTTTTCAAAATACTGTTTGTTTAGAAAAAATGCCCATTTCTCACTCCTTAAAATTTTAACAGCTCTAGTTCTTATGCATACATGAAAGGAAGAGAAGAATTGTTCCGCTAACTTGTCCCCTTAAGCAGAAAATCTTGCCCATATGTCTTGCGTGCCCGTGGCTGCTAGCCATTTTTCATCATATTTTGCCTATTTACATCCTTTCTTCACCCCCTCCATAGCCCCATGCCATTTGCAGAACACTTGCAGGTGCTGCTTTTCCCTGGCATTCCCTGGGCTGCTCTTGCACCGGGGTGACTCTTTAATGCAGCATGTTGGCAGAGCTCCACGTTGAGCACTCGCCAAGATTTCCCCTCTCTCCCCCTTGGTGGATGAATGAGCGCAAAATAAACTCAGCAGAAATTTGCATTCAGGCTTACATGGACTGAGCACAGAGTTTTGATGGACTCTTTGATGGACCAAACTTATCAGAAGTTTTCACTTTTCTTTCAGTCACAGGGAGAAGGGTTGTCACATCTTCAGTTTACTCTGTTTGTGAAAAGAGCTGCGCACAGTTAATGAAAGTCACAGGAGCAGCTCAACTGTGCTGTTAGGTCCAGAGCATGAGAGATCATATATCACTGTAACCTACCTAACCTTCCCTGTACTAAATGACAAACTGCTGCAAATAGCCTTTGGGTCAGGTCTCGCATTCACTAAAATACTTGTCCTTCAGCTGAGGACTCTGTTGAACTCATATATCACACAGCATCTTAAATTACACAGACTTGCATAAATGCTAAATACTAATTAAGATTGAAAAAGTTACTGATAGATAAAGTCCATGAAACAGGTCAAATCAAGGCTTAGTTATATTTAGAATTTATCTTTTTAGATGACCTCAGAATGATAAAAGACTGCAATTTTCTATGTGTTTATTAAGTTGTTACTGTACTTCATACTGCAACTCATATCACCCTCAGAAGACATTCAGACTACAACTCATGCTCAGCCAAGAAAGGATTTCCAGTTGGACACTTCAAGAAGCAGGATGTGGCAGCCTTGGCTGGTGCTAAGAAGCTTTTCAAATTGTCTTTACATAGGACATATCTGCTGATTAATGGATCCTAACAAGCAGTTCTTAAAAGTTTTTATTTGTAAGATTTTATTTCACCAAGCATTGTTAGTTGGGAAAATGTTGTTATTTGAAACCTTTCAAGGACTGGTCTAAAAACACGTTTTGGAATAAAACAGGAACTATAAACATTGGCTTTGTGCAGCCACACAATGGAGTTAGTAATCATTACTTAAGCACTTCTCCATGCATGCTAAATGCTTTCTGAGCAGTGTTTCTGCCCTGAGGAACAAGCATGCTAAGAAGAAACAGATAAATAGTCAGCAGACACTGAAGAAAGGGAAAACAACAGACAATTTATATATCAAATCAGTCAATTCCTTGCAAGTACCATGGCAGCAATGTTAGGGTTTTTTATGTGACAGAAGGCAGAAAGGTAGCAGGTATGCTCAGGGTGGTCAGGCAGTGAATATAAAGCTTTTAGGTGATGGAGAAGCTGACAAACTGGCTGATTTGATGTGAATTGAATTGCACTGAGGTTTTCAGAACTGAGTAGCACGACTTTGTGTAGGGCACAGGGTATAAATAATGAAAAAGAGAAGAAGACATTGTACTGAGTCATACGTTTTGAGATAAGATATGAGTTGCTGGCAGGGAGATGCAGGACCTATTCTGAACACAGCTGCAAAGGAGAGGACTCAGAAGAGACAGGTGACAAGGGAGGAGAGAAGGAGATACAGTGGAGGTCAGGAGGAGTCACACACACATGGCAAGCACTTGTCTTCTGCATTTCAAAATACAATGTTAGCACAGTAGCCATATTTGATAAAAACAGAATAAACAAGTTTGTTCCAGCCCTCTCTCCATTCCTAGAAATCAGACACAACAGATACCTCGATTTACAGTCTGTCATTTTCCCTTTTGCACCTGGGCTGTTTTAAGTGTGTTGTTTCTGCTGGCCTCTCACTCATCAGCCCCTGATGCAGAGGTGTGATCCCCTTCAGCAGCTGAGCTATGGCCTGCGCTCTGCTGCCTGCAGTTCTGGGTTAGTATCTAGAAAGCTTTTACCAGCTGGTGGAATTTAGAGAAGGTCCAAAGCTGCTTTGAATTACACCCCAGCTGTGATTAATGTAGGATTGTAGTGGGAACTGAGCTGCTGTGAAAACTGCATGATAATGTTGTGCAGGACAAGGAAGGAAAGAGCCCAGCATATTTGCTTGAAAAGTCGCAATATATCTTCTGCTTTTAAAATGAACATTTAAAAGGAATTCAGACAAAATTTTGATTGTTAGGTGTTTGATACATCTTCTGATTATTCCTTTGTTGGAATTATCTGTACTGCAGAATAATTATCTATACACAATTCTCTGCAATAACATTATAACCTAATCACATCTCTATAGCTTTCTGTATGACTTTTTTAATTGGTTCTGTAATAGCCTCAGTGTAAAAAAACAGTAACCTGAAGTGATTAGTCATTCATTATTTCCCCTGTCTCTGACTCAAAAGAAAAGAGATGAGCTAATCAAATCCATACCACTACACAGTCTTTTCCAGAAGTAGATAGAACTAGCAGAAGCTGCTTTTAGGGAGCAGAAAATCATTTCAATTCTTTCCGCAAATGACTGCACAAAGTTCGATGTGGAGTTCTTGCAATATCTTCCTTAAAACTGCTCTGTGTTTATTTACAATAGAAATAGAGAATTCTTGTAATTGTGTGTAAGTCAAAGACTTATGTAACAAAAAGGAGAAACATATTCCTTTTATGTCCAGTACTATCTTATTGAGAGAAAAGATTTCACTGAATTCATAAATATTAAACAGCAAAATGCAATTCCAGTCAAACATACATATGAAAGTACCATATGTAGAAGTTATAACATGCAGTTAACTATCCTGGCTTACAATCTGGAGTGAGATTAACTGGCATTGTCTTATAAATCTTAAAAGCATAAGGACTAATCAGCTAATTCTGCATCTTGAGACAGAAAAAAGAGGTTGTTTGTAAGGTGGATTCCTTCTTATTCTTAATTTAATATACAATTCTATACATATATACAGAAAATACGTAGTTATGTGCCAAAAAATATAGCAAAAGTGTAACAAAAGTATACCAAAAGTGAACAAAAAGTATAAGTTTACTTATACAGCCTTATGAAAATACATAATCTAATATATGATTTCTGTAGACTGTGACAATATTGTTTTATGTTAAGCGCTATTTAAAGGCACATGTGACCACTATTAGAAGGTAATATTATTGAAGCTCTAGATATCCCTATTTAAATTACTAGTGCATATGTAGCCAATGCACTGAGTACAACACATCTTTTCATGTTAATCACAGAACAAAGCTAGAGAAAACCCCTAACTTGAACAGTTTGAATCTAATTAGAAGAAATTGAGAAAGAACATATTTTAAGTCATGAAGCTGGGGCACAGATATTCTTAATCACTTTGCTGTCAGCAAATAGTCATTAGGCAAAAGGGAAACTCACTTGGACATTCTGAGTCCTAATGAAGTATCCTAAATTCAGTGACCATCCTTCCCTGCTAATGTCTATCCTATTCTGTTATTCCCCTTTTTATCTTATTTTATTCTGCTCCGTACTTCTTTTTTTTTCAACCAGAGTATATAATGGCCAAAGATAATTCTGGTGCCAGAGGATAGAACTTGCATTAGCAAGCTGATGATGTCAGGTGCTGTTACCAATTTATTTATTTAAAAACTGAAGATCTGGCAACAGAAAACTGAGAGGGAACTTATATTTCCCTGAGTCGTCCTCAAAAGATGTAACACCAGTCCCAGGGCATCAAGCTGACTGACCTTACACAAGATTGTTCAGCACTGTCATGACCCCAGGGCTCTGCAGGTTTGTATTTTGTGGGATGCTTTCCAATGGTCAGCTCTATCTCCCATCCTGAGGTCTCTCGGACATGCACTGGAAAGGTGCCCTTGGGCACCAGCACAAAGGAAGATTTAAAGCACCACCACAAGCCTCTCAGTCCTACCCTGCTCAATAGCTGCCCACTTACACTGTATTTGCTTGAACTCAGCATGGTCAGCCAGAATATCTAGTTAGGCCACAAAAACCATGGTTTGCTAAAAAACATTAAAAAAAAACCTGGCTTTCTTTCGGCTTTGAGCTTATCTTTTGGACAACTCATCAATAATGTTTGCAAGCTGTTCTCTGCGGCCATTAAAGCTGGTCAATTGGCTGTTGATACACTGAGTAGGGTGGCGGTTTTTTCATTCTATTTCTATTCTTTAATCACATGGATCTAGGAAATTAGGATCTATAAAAGAAATTATTCACTGAATATGCACTGTTAAAAGATGAAGGTGGAACAGAGAGAGAAAAATCAGCTCTTACTGAGACAAACAGCAATTTTATGCTTGGGTGGCCAGCAGTTGTAATTCAAACACAGCTGAAACTTAAAGAACATTTTTTATGCTAAATTTTTGAGAAAAGGACCTTATTTCCTATCTATGGAAGTATCCAAATACTCTGTTCTACCCAATCAGTCACAATTCTACCAGATCAGAACAAGGTTTTCTTGCTCTGTAATTAAATCATCTTTTTTTCTCTCTCCTGTCTGCACATCAATTGTCATTTCAACTAGTGACATTTGGCATTTTTGGAAGGCAGAGCCTACAGCATGTAAATTTTTTACTGTGATTTAGATATTCAATTAGTGTAAGCACATGTTGTATCAGGAATTACAGGCCAAAATAATTATGGGGGGGAGGGCAGAAGATAAAAGGTAAGCAGTACATATGTCATGACTGATAGGAGAATGAAAAATACCTGTCTTTTAATTGTGTTAGCAGAAGCTAACTCTGTGACTTTATTTTCTAATAATATTTTTTAATGGCTTACCATTTTAAAGTACATGAGAGACTAAGAGAAAAATTAATATATATTGAAATATTTGAGCAGGAATTCAGCAGAGATTTTCACTTAAACCCAAATATAGGAACCTTTCCTTATGTTCCTAAGTACTGCTACCTGCTAAAAATGTTATATATCCACATTGAATGATACTTTTGCAACAGACCTTGATAGGAAATAGGGATAAGGTGTCTCCAGAATTCAGTAGAAACAGGTATAATTTTTCAAGCAAATATTTTTAAAATATATACAGACCTTTCTTCATATACCTGTGTATATGTGTACATATATGATGTCCTCTGTGACCTCCCTACTTCTCACAGAGAAAAATCTGGAAATTTGATGCATTAAAAATCCTAATATCACCCTCCCACCACACACTTATTTATCAAAACTTTTTTCCCAGAAAATGGCTGTCTTACAAAAATTCAAAGCGTTCTGTTTGTGTGTTACAGTTTCCTTCCAGGTGGGCTGCAAGGCAAACATGGGACTCACTGAGATCCTAGCAATGGCAGGATGGGGGATCATTTGCTCTCACAGAGAGTGACAGCACTTTAAAGAAAGGACAGTAGAAACTGGACACCTGATTTCTTCAGAGTAAATTTCCAAATTATAACCCTAGTTTCAGGAGCTCGGTGGGAAAAACCAAGAAATTGCAGGCACTACTGTAGAAAAAATAGCATGGTAAGCCTGCTTGGAGAAGTTGTTTCTCTTGTGGCAGTTAAAAGAAAGGAGCACC
The DNA here is from genome assembly GCA_013400955.1 of Drymodes brunneopygia. Lineage (NCBI taxonomy): Eukaryota > Metazoa > Chordata > Aves > Passeriformes > Petroicidae > Drymodes > Drymodes brunneopygia. The sequence continues at coordinate 264,272 of VZTZ01000568.1, forward strand.
CTTGTGCACCAAGGAAAGAGCAAAATAGGAAACTACAGAGCACAGGGTGCTGCTGGTGGAGGTGCTTTTGCTGCCTCCAGTACCCATGATCTGCTTGAGAGAGAGGAGGATTCCTGCTGTGGCAGTGCTGGCAGTGCCCTGGCTCTACAGCTGGAGCACTTCTGGGCACCCATGCAACCAGCCTTCACTCAGCAGCCTCTGCAGCAGCCTGTCCTCACAGCCCCACACCCCCCAGTCCTTTCCATGTAACTCTGGTACTCTGGTAACTTCAGAATGATGAGATCAGTTTGCAAGGTTTACTGCCAATGTGGAGGGAATGATCCCTCACTTATACCATTCCACAGACAAGTATCATATCTTGTTAGGACAAGAGAAAATGACCTTAAGTTGTTGTACAGGGGAGGTTTACATTGGATATTATGGAAAATCCTTCATGGGAATGGTTGTCAAGCATAGGAACAGGCTTCCCAGAGAACTGGCAGAGTCACCATTCCTGGTGGTATCTAAAAGATGTGTAGGCGTGGCACTTAGGACGTGGCTTAGTGGTGAACTTGGCTGTGCTGCATTGACAGCTGGACTCCGTGATCTTAGATCTCTTCCAATATAAATGATTCAATAACTCTGTGATTCCTTGATTCTTTATTTTCTACAACAAGGCTATGTTCACACAACTCTGTAAATAACTAATCATAATATTGATGACAAAAAAGTCTTTGCCTGAAATGATCAGTGGCTGCACAAACAGTGACGATGGGAGATACAACAGAAATTATACAAGAACTAGGGTATATCTAGTAAAATAGCTATTTTACATGCATCTTACTTTTAAAAATTATCCATCTCTGGATTGAGACAGCAGCAAGAACTGAGAAACAACAGGTAATTCTTACACAAATGTGCTTTCCTCTGGAACAGCTGGGCAAATCTCCTGATTAGAGATTTTCAAAAATAAATTAGATGCTTCATCAAAAAGTGATTGTTAGGAGAAAGCCTGTGTGGAGAAAACACAAGATAACATTGCCACTTTAATTGTGGCAATTCCTAGACTATGACTCAATAATTGAATTAAAATTATCATTGACTTTTGCAAATTTATTTCCTATAGGAATATATTTGATGATCCTCAACAAATTTGTTCCTAGGCCTGCTAAAGATAGGTGAAATTTTGTTTTGATTTTGCAGTGGTACTGCAAAACCATAGCCTTGTTTTTTCAAAAGGATCTGTTTTATGTATTTTTATGTTTATATGATGAATATAAGTACCTGATGCCCATACTAAGCAACCATCTGTGTAAAAGTAAATGCCAGGCAGCACAATATGAATCTTTCATTAAATCAATTTCAAAAAGTGATAAACCTGTTGCAGTACCTGATAAGCATTATGTAACTTCTCCAGTCAAGAAATCAGTGGAGATTTGGATGGATTTGGTGGATTCTTTTTCTTTCTTCCACCTGTCCCATCCCCTAGATAATCTGATCTCAGTACAAGTCCAAGATGTTTAACTCATTTTAAACCCTCACTCAGGATCATAAGTACCAAGGGCTGCACCCACACCAGTAAGACAGCGCCAGAATAGAGGCTAAAACTCTGTCTTGTGGTTGTTCACTAACAGAGAGCATTCCCCCTGATGTGCACTTAGGTTCATGCCAAATAGAACTCACTAAGCCCATGTTCCAGCACTGTTCAGGAGGTTGTAAGAAAAACAGCTATGGTCACCCTGATTTAAAGGGTATTTAGTCTTGGGGTTGCAAACTTATTTTAAGGCCAGAGAGCAGGTTATAAAGCAGGCTATAGGCTTTTTAATTTACCAGTCCCAGTGTAGCATTGGATACTGCAATAGCAATGACACTTTATTGCTTTAACACTCCTTGGCACCATGTGCATTCTGTTTTGCAGTGTTACCACATGGTGGAATATCAACCTTTAGCATGGAGAAATTTTCCATCCAGTGACACATGCAGCTGTGTGTGTGACTGCTATGGATAGATACTGGGAGAAATGTTTATGTAAAGACAAGTAAACATGTGCACCTTTTAGTGGAAAATCCATCTCCCTTAAATTGTGTCTCCAGAGGGCTATTTAAAATGGTTTTTAGCAGCATAAAGATGCAATATTGTGCTAGTAATTCTTAGTACTCTTTGTAGCAGGAAAATTGTTCTCCTAATCCTGTACTCCTGAGAAGCATAAAAGAAATAAAACTGTTGATATTAGTTCCTGGACTCTGAAGAGGTGCCATTGCAATTTTGTCACTATACCACAGAGACTTGTCCATCAGTATTAGACTTTTAATTGTTGCAAACCAATACACAATTCAGTTAATTGTGTCTTAAAAAAACTCTCTTCCTGCATAAAAGTAGGTTTAAGTATTGCTCCATTATGTTTCCCTTATAGATGTTTACATTGCTGGGTATGTATACTGGGATGTTTGTTATCCCTATTTTGCTTGGTAAGTTTACCTTGAGATCAAAGGACTGAGATATCACAGCAGACACAGGATGTGCAACATTCATTGGAACCTTTGCAAGTCCTTACCTATTTATGCTCTGCCTGTAACACTCATGTAGCCCTGCTTGCCATTGTGTGCCTGGGCCAGGATTATAAATATAAACAGGCAGGCACTTGCACACTGGTGCTGTGCCAGTCTGGCTGGGGAGGAACAAGTGGCAGACACCAGTGACGAGAACTGGGCACTCAGGCCAACAAAACAGTCAAATGTCCAACATTGCCTAAAGTGCCTGTGGCTTCAAACAGTTTCTAACACCATTATAATACAAAATTTGAAGAATCAGATTTATTTAATGACAGTGAAGAATGGAAAAGAGGATGTTCCCCAAATACTTTTCTTCTAGCTGTATCTTGATTGCCCTTGCATTTTATGGTCTCAGTTACCAGAGTTGTTGCAATTTTGAACCTCAGACAAAGCCAAAGCAGAAAATGAGTCATGAGCAGGATTTTGTCCTGGGTTCTCTGTGTTCCTGCTGAGGCCAGAATTTCTCAGCTCTGTGGGGGTTTCATTTCAATCCACATTCGCATTTGTGCTGGAATTAGTCTGGTTGAGGCAGGGGAATGCTTTTTCAGTTGCATTTCACCATTAATGAATACAAAATCCAATCTGATTAATAACCAGTGTGTTGCAAGCCCCAACCGGCTCAGGAATAAATGATTAGCCAATGGATCTTGCTGTCAGAAGAAATGATTGAGGACACAAACTGAATAGGATTAAATTTGACACCAGAATTTTAAATAATGAAAGCAGAAAAGTACCATATCCTGAGCACAGCCCAATCACTGACTGAGAGGGTCAGGAACTAATTTCCCCATTTAGCAAGTTCATCTACAAACGAACATTTTGATTATATTTCACCGTGTTGCTTCTTCCTCATTTTGTGTCATTCTGTTCCAGGGAGAGGGAGAAGTAGGGAGGAGGAAAGAGCCAGCAGACTTTGGTCTCTCATGGAAAGTGCTAGGGATAACTTGCTCAGTTTCTTTCAGTGTAGGGGGAAAGAACAGCCCTGAGAAAAGGGGTCTGACCCTGTGTGCTCAGAGGCAACAGAGTCAGCACTGGGCCAGGCACACACTGTGAAGGGGCAGTGGCATCAGGCAGAAGGATGTACCAGGGGCAGGTTTTATGGGGCACTTTGGACACTGGTCCAAACTTGGGCTGAGCTTTCCAACCTGTCCATAGCACAGCTCTACCCTAACCACAGAAAGACAACCACTACTTAGGCAAGCTGTCAGTTTGGCTTAGTCTGGTAATATCCCTGTTCCTAATGGCAATTTCTGGGATTTTTAACAATGACATTTTGATAATCCCAATTCATGTACACCTGCAGAGATTTGTTGCTTAACAGTTATGAAACTTTTGTGCATGTAAACAGGTGTAAAAAAAAGATTCAGAAAACCAAATCATGATTATTTTTTTGTGTCACATCAGCTTTTAATCTCTGATTTCAGAAAATGTGATATGAAAAACAGGACAACCTATAGTGGAGTATTGTATTGGAAATCAGCCTAAGCATGGTATTGGGTCCAGTCTTTTGCAATTATTGGACCAAATACTTTGTGCCTAATGTTTTAAACCAATTAGCAACTCATTCAAGGAGTTGTGCCATGCACAGAAATCATTTGCCTCCATGAATGATCATAAGGTGTTAAAAAAATTTAATACTTGAGTTCTGGAAGTAAATCCTGGAATTGCATCCCCAAAAGAGAATTATCTTTTGCAGATTGCATGCCAAGCTTTTTCTGAGTTATTATCACAGATGGTGAAAAATTCCCATGGCCTTATACTCATGTTCTTTTTCATTCCAAATGGAGTCCTTAGAGAAATATCAGCATGCCTGCATATGTTTGAACTATGACTGTCCACTTAAACGTATGCTGCACTTCAGTGGTGTGGTCTCTGGGAGGGAGTGCTAGGCTCTGTTACAGGAGGTTTAGAACAATTTAATTTCACCCCAAGGCCACTGAAACTCTGCCTAGTATTAGCTCTGCTAGACTATACCGCGAAACTGGAACAGTCAGAGCTGAAACAGTCTGTCATGCTCTTCTTAATCCAATAGTGCTGCAAGATTCACAAAGGCAAGTCTAGTTTCTCTCTATCCTCTACACCCAGCTCGGTGTATCCATCACTTCCCTCAGCTCTCCCCAGTGATCTTTCAGCTCCAGAGATAGGGATTTTCTCACAGATCTAGTGGAAAACAGGGCTTGGCTGGCTCTGTGATCTCTTGATCATTGGTCTGATGTATGAACTCAGAAGATGCTTCAACTCCATCTCCCTTCCACCTAAGCCTCTATAAAATGGGGAAATGATAAAGGTGAGGTCTTCTATCCAGGTGGAAGATTTTCAGTGGCAGTCTCAGTAATTAGGATGAGCCTATTTAATTGACAGGAAAATCAGATTTAAGGTTATTCAAGCGACCTTTCCTCTTAGACCTCCGATTTTCTTATGATTATATCAACTGCTATACAGTGCCCATTTTAACTTGGTGTAGTAGGTATTCAGAATAAATTTTGAAAGTACATAGTATCAGAGATCTACAAAAGACATGACAGGTGCTGCAAGCGTTCTTATGGTGGGGGTGAAATTTTATACCTGCTACAAGTTTGGGGATGAAGGTACTGCTCACATTTTGCAGCTAAGTAGTGGTGAATTTTAAAAGAGATGTAGGGGCAGCTGGGCAGCCTGACTGCAACCTTTCTAGTGTGCCACTGTTTGTCATCTGATAGGGACAGAGCTGACTTCCCAGCAGTCCCGCCCTCATCCTTCACCCTCCTGCTGCTCCATGGAGCTGGCTGCTCTGGCTGTTCACTGCTTACATTCATAGCCTCTGGCAACAGCTCATCACACCATACAGGGGTAATTTACCTCAGTTCCCACTGGTGGAGCAGTATAGATCAGCTGGAGCACGCTTCTGGACTTGGCATTTAATGGGCTTTTTGGTGAGTAGTGATACAAGCCTTATGTATCTGGTACTAGTACACGGAGTACAAATCATAATGAAATGGATCCGTTCCACAAGAAATACAATTTTATGCTTCCTAATTGAGCAATTAATTTAGTTTTGCCTACTAGTTCACAAATGTCAGGGGATAAAGTTGAGAACAAGTGGTTGCTGTATTTGCATCAGGAACTGAGGGCTAAAGAGTTGTGCAAATTTGGTAGTATACAGAATTGATTTCCAAATTAATGTTTGGATGCATTTGAATAGAGAGTTAACTTTACCTTTTCTTTTACTGATTTGATTTTAATCCCTTCCCAACAGAATGAGAATACAGATTTAAAGAAAGTCTTATCTTGTTTGACTGAGCTCTGTGAGTGTCCTTGAAAGTCCTTCTTTATTCTGGCTATGACTGTGCTCTTTTCCACTGGGAAACACATATTGTCCTGTAACTCTAAACTAGTAAGAGACAAGTGTCAAGAAAACTTGGACGTTTAAATCAAAATTGGTTTGCACATCTATGACTGTCAGCCATTTCATACAGGTGTGGGCCAGCCTTTGGAAATTTTAAAAAATTAATAAGCAGCAAAATCTGTCTAAAGTATTCTCAGTGTGTTTCATCCAAATTATACTGATTTTATCCACTATAAACAGTCTTGAATAAATTTTAGTTCAGTCATAGAAAAGAAATCAATGTTTTTGCTTAATAAAGTGATAGCAAACGTTTATCATGAGCATGTACTCATTTATTACACATTATTTTAATATTACATGTATCTATGTGTGTAGAAAATTAGAGACCTAATCCAGAAAAGCCCAGAGAAGGGGAGACAACATTTTGCTCGGTGTTACATCAGTTCCACACTACTGAGGAATCCATTTTATTTACGGAGAATCCCCATGAAAGCAATGAAGGCAGTCAACAAGATGCTTTACACAAGTGGGAAGACTCTGGTCATGCATGTCTAAAATGTGCCATAGAAAAGACACGATTGCCCATTTTATGGTGTGTTGGACTTCACACAGAGTCTGCTTCTAGGAAAGAACATTCCTAAGGAATCACATCCAATAAACCAATCCTCTAGGCTCTTGTTTTCAATGTTGCATGCACTTCTTTAGTGTGAAAACTTCTGTGGAGGCTTCATGAGCTAAAAATTCTCTGAGGTGGTATGCTGAGACTCTGGGAAAAAAACCTGATAATGTTGCACCTCCTGGGCATCTGTACTCCCTCTCTTCTAAATTCAAAATCAATATGTGATGCTATGGTTGTAGGAGGCCCACTGTAAGCAAGTGGCTATTAAATTGGCATTTATGGTGCCTTAGGCAAATTGGTATTTGTTGAGCATATGGGCAGTATTATTAGCACGACATATGCCTGGCATCTGAGTAACAGTCATCAGTATATCTGAGGCAGAAGGTGCCCACTTCATGGGTCAGTTCTCTGGTGAAATATAGAGAGAGTTAAATTGAAACTAAATAGTTACTGAACCCAGTGCGATTTGGAGAAATTACTTCATCCCTACAGCTTCCAAATAACCCCAAGACTGAAGGAAAAGCTTCAGTTAGCTGAGGGGTCTTGCTGAACAAAAGGTGATGAAGACACCTTCATCATGCAAATAAAAACATGCAACAGCAGCACACTGGCAGTGTGATAAAGTGCTCAATATGTGTGTGTCAGTGGCTCCACAGGCTGTGTTCTGTGTGTTTTGAAACTAAATCTTTCTTCCTCCTATTGACTTCTTGCCCTCTGGTACATTGAGTTGGCTGCTTGAGACGCTTTCACTAAGTACAAAGTCAATTGACTGTAAGTAGTGATGAAGAAAATGTTGTGTGATTAATATTACAGTTCAAGCTCTTCTGATCAGTCACAGAAAGAGCAGTCAAATAAACTCAACTTCATTTCGGAGAATCACACACTGCTAATGGTGGAGAGTCTGCCTGGAGCCCAAAGGGGAAAAACAAGCCACTTGAGGCAAATCTCTCTTCTTTTACATAGAACAAACTAGTTGAGCAGTGTTAAAAGCTGCTTATTGATTTGTGCCCGGTCTGAAAGCCATGCAGTGATGTAAATGAAAATGTGTCAAGAGTCAATATTGATTTTTTTTTCTCTTTCTTCTTCTCTTTTTTTTTAAAGCAAGGCCACCCCACTTGGGAAATGCTGTTAGCTATACCACTAGGCTTGTCAGTAAGTGAAGCAAGATCCTTTTCCACAAGACTACATATGTCCAGACATCAAATTTACTTCTTTTACTGAGGTAATATGGAAAGCATGCTGAGAGCAGCTATGTTGACAAAACTTCTTTTTTTGAGAAAATTGTTAGGTGAAGAAAAAGAAATGACAGAGAAGAAATCAAATCTTAGAGAAGATAAATTTGCTGGGCTGAGCTTGCAGTCTAATACTTGCAGAGTAGACCAAATTTTTGTTTTCAAATCCTTGCTTGCAATAGATTTGTGTAGCAATATAAATTATACTCAGCAAGAGTCAAGGACAAGGAAAGGGTAGAAAGGGAATTCTGTTGTGCCCAGAAGGGTGTTCACTCCGCTGGAGGAGACCTGGCAAGAGATTCCCTTTAAAAAGAGGGAGTTTGCAGACAGAAGACCTACAAGAATCTCTCTTTCAAGTGAAGGCTAACAAAAGAGATATGGGTGATTCCTAAAGGGTAATCGAAATACATTATTTGTTGACTTCACACTGTGCTTAGTGAGGGATATACAAAGCAGTTTAGGAAAATTCAGCCAGCAGTTGCCTGTGTTTTCTCCCCTGAAGAATCAGATGCAAACTGTAATAACTGCTGTACTCAAAATCAATGCTATAGCTTTTTCTATTAGATTAGAAGCTGCAACCAGGCTCTTTTAAGTAAAATTTCTACCTTGTTAACTCTTAGCAAGTAATATTCTTCCAGGTCTTTGACAAAAGTTCCTTCTCTGCCGCCAAGATAATCTTTTCTCAATCTGTGCCACTGAATCTGGCAACTAATTGCTCACACCTCAATTAGAGGCGACAAGAAGATGTGGCAGACAGCCCCTTGCAGCTCTGGTGTTCTAAGAATGAACAGCTATCCCCAAGGGAGGGTTGTATTTAGTATGGAGTCAGGCTTTTGAGATATTTTTTACTTTATTGGCACTTTTAAGGGTTTTGGATACTTCCACAGCTCCTAGCTTTTCTTCCTGGGCAAAAGAAACATTGCTTCCTTTATGGCAGTGGCTCTCTTCATTTATCCATTTCTGCTTGCCTTTTTCCATGAAAGAGAAACATTTCTCCTGTCTCTATATCTACCCACAAGAAGTCGTCACCTCAGCTGTAGCCTTCCTGGGGTGACAAAAGAACTATTTCAAACTAAAAATAAATAAACAGAGAAATTAAATTCTACCTTGGAGAAGTAACCAGACTAAGTATCACAGTAGCAAAATGGCAGTCTTACAGCTACTGGCAGAAAAAGGTGCCCCAAACTGTTGGGGCAAATCAAAAGTGCATCTCCAAACATATTAAGTGTGTGGAAATGCTCCTATCAATTTCTTGTTGCTGAGGTTCAGCTGATTAAAATAGAAGTTCATTTTTAAAACTCCAGCAAACTGAATTTTGTCTTCTATTAAAGGCTGCAACTGAGATAAATGGATGCCTGGGCTGATGAACTGAAAGTTGTTCAGTGAGATATGTACTCATGGCTCACACTTTATTTTTCATCATCTCAGGCAGGTTTTTGATCCTTTTGTTTTCTTTTTTCTTTTTCTTAACTTCTTGTTGCCAAACAGAATGAGAACAATAATGGAGTAATTTTTTTGTTTGGTTTTTTGAAGAAACACAAGGGTAATAACATCTGTATAAACTAGATGTAATTTGTCTCAAATCTGGAAAGTAAAGCAATAGTGATGTTGTTCATGCTTTCTGCCTGCTTTGTCAGGCAGCTTGTTTTCTATTTTGTGTTATAACCATTCAGATTTATTATTATTAAAATTCAGGCAGAGGGAGACAGAAGAAGATATAAAACTATTCCACTACTCTGCTATGCTCTGTACATAATGTGAAGAGATAGTCACTCAGTGGAATTCCATAATAGAAGAAACTAACAAGAAATATGAAAGGCAAAAGACTTACAAAATGGTTGCATTGTATCAATCTGCTTTAAAAATGTATGATTTAGAGCGATCTGTCATTAACTACTTTCCAAACATTTTACTTGTCTCACAATAATGTTCTCTGTGAAAATGATTTTATTTTGTCGACAGCACAATTTCCAATACTGTCTCACACTTTTCTATTCTGGGCACAACTGAGTACAATGAGAGTCTTCAGCCAACTCTGAAAACCCCTATTTCTTCTGTACATCTTAAGAAATGAGCAGGAGAGGGGCTGTAGGTTAGACCCTCTTAGGTGCTCTGGCATTTGGAAGATGGATACTGACCTGCAGAGGATTTAGCTGTCATCTCCTGGACTCCCAATTCGCTGGTGTGGTGCTCCACCTTGGAATAGTGCAGGAACCATCTGAACTAATCAGGAATGAAATGAACAGGAAAGAAGCATCTGCCTCTGGCCAGACAAACATCTTCTTCCTCCTGACATCCTTGACTGTAAACCCTGACCTACAGATTGGTGCCAAGCCTTCTTTCTCTATTTTATGAATCAAACACAATGTTATTTTACATTTTTCCTTGCTATTTCATTCATTCATTCATTCAATCAATCACTCAGTGTGAATATAGGCTTGTGATTAATTATTTTTCTGGAGCAAGGACTTGAATCTTGATAGCCTAGCTGAGTGGCCTGCTTGTTGCCAATAATTAACCACAGCCTTAGACATGTTCTGAAGGCGTCTCTGAACCAGCATGGCTAGAAAAATGGGTAGAGTTGCCTTATTTGAGAATGCAGCTTTAGGGACTGGGGATATTTGGTTTGTGCTAGGACTCACCTGAGGTGCCACCACTTTTCTTTAAACCTGCCAAAGAAAAGTACTGTCACAGTTCCAGCATCTCCTCCAACCCATGGGAAGAGAAACCAGTCTAACACCAGTACAGCATAAAAGCAACAGTTGTAGCTGAGTTCTACCTGAAGTTTCTAAATGCTATTTGGCTTTTGGGGGTATTTGTCAAGGCAGTGACCTGACCACATGATGACCAGACACTCAGTACCAGAAGCTGCCCCAATGCAGACACAAGCTGCAGCAAACAAGGGAAGATCTCTTTTTCTGGGAGTCCTGCTGGTTCACCTTACCAGTCACATGGAAGGTGAGGGCTCACATGCTTCACCAGGCAGGGCAGAGGGAAGGACTCAGAGCAGTCACTGGTTTAAATAGCACATAGCCTTTGAAGCAAAGAGCAGAAAACAGGCCTCTTTCCCAGCTGAGTGCTCTAATTGCTGCCCTATGGTCATGCTCTGTCCTGCTCTTTGGTCCAAGGAATCCTTAATTATTTAATGTAAAACAAAAGAGGTTTCTCAGGAGCAGCACAAAGTGCTCTGTCCATCTCTCAGTCTCTGGGTACTGGCATATGCATGTGCATACGTAAAGACGCCAGCACACAGATGAAGAGCTTGCAGTTCTCTTGGGAGGTGAGATATGTGAGTTTGAATCCTCTTAGGCTGGAGGGCAAGGGAGGATTAATTTTGTTTTGTTCATAGCCTTATTCTAGAAGAGGATTTCAATGGAGGTCTTGGAGGGTTAGTAGAGTGACCTTGGGAATGCTTTATGTCTGGTAGTATTTTGTTAAATGCTAAATTGTTTAACGGGATAGAGGATGATAAGTAGGGGAAAAGAGGCAAATCAATTTATCTCAAAACTGTATTGGTTAAATTAATCATTTAAATTATCCCATCTAGGGGCTTTATAAGATGCACGCTTTTATGTGTAAGTCACTTGTCTTTTTTACAGATTAAATGCTTTGAAGTCAGTATAATGATATCTTCCATTTCTCAGCACAGGACACAGAGGGTAGATATGATAATAGCTTATCTGTTTTTATTTTTGGATTAATCTTTTTGAAATATCTCCAATATGCAAAAAAAGAGGAAATAATAGTATGTATGAAATAGTAGCTGTCCACTTTCTCTGAAAAATCTCTGTGACAAACAATATAAATAAATCTGTTGTTTAACATTTTCTTTTTTTCTTCAGGTGATACATTCAGGGGTGAATTCGGAGCATTAAAAAAAAGAGGCTTTGCATGAGTTTCAGAAAATAACATAAAATGTGACTCACATTCTGGAGAAAAGAGAAAGAGGGGAACAAACATTTCTCATTTTCCTCTCTCTAACCCAACACTTTAACCTCCCTTAACACTTTCAAGGAGATGCTTCTGTCCTCTTGAATTAAAGAGAAACTCCTTAGACATGCACCTGGAAGAGGGAAGAGTCTGAGTCCCATTGCTTCAGGAGTGTGACAGAGTGGGGAGAGGGAAAGCAAAGTTTTGTGTTTTGTTTAGAAGAAAAGGAGACAGATATATAGAAGAAAATACTATGTGAATAGGAATATAGATCATGCATTCAAAAGCCTTTAGAAATCCAGCCCTCCATCCTTTTCCCTCTACCCACCCCATGAAATTATTCTGGCTTTGATCCTGTCTCTCTCCCTCTTTGTTCAGTGGCACAGTACTATGTGACCCTGAAAGGTATCAATTGACATTTCCTTTCCTGCCCAACTCAGGTCAGGAAAAGGAACTGTTTGAAAAGTAATGGTTATGAAATGGATTTTTAATGTAAACTCAGTACTTGTTGTGAGTGTTCGTGCCAAAAGAATTTAACCTGCCTGATTACTTAGAAACAAGAGCAAATAAATGTAGGCTGGAAACAAGTTAAAATGTGATTTCTAATTTATTGTAGTGCTTAGGATCATATTTTAACTCAATTTGCCACACTCTCCATGATTACTGTAGACTTGTCAGTGAGAAAAACTCTTTGCAGTGAAATATCTGGATCCTTGCCCTTAAATAAAACAGTACTTTTTATGTCTTCTAATCAAGGATATTGTTTACAGGGCAGATAACTGTTTAGTCTTCTTCCCATTATTGACTACATGATTTATTTCCTTTTGCAACTGCATTTAGATGTGCTAAAAACTCTCTTGACTGTTTCTCATCTTCTCAGTGCCTTGTTTCAGTTTGTGAATGCAGCCTAGTTATAGCTGAAGAGCTGAGTATGGAGCTCAAGCTACTAGTCACCTATTCCAAATAACTGTGGCAGTTGCTTTTGCTGTTTGTTTTCTGCTCTGTATCAGAGCATCTAAACGTGCTTAGGAAATAGTGTATTATTGGATACGGGTATAAAGACTTCATCAGCCTAATGGAACAATTAACTCGACCATTCTGCTGCTCTTGATCTGCAGAATTTTGCTTTGAGATTAGAGTGATAAGGTGAAGATTAACACCTCTGGGTCACTGGGGCTGATGAGACATGATTTATTAATCCTCAAAGAAAACCTTAATTGGACACTGGAGCACTCTCTTCTTCATTGTTAAACTCTGCCAATTCCCTGGACAGTTAGGAGAGATGGTGAGTATGATAGACTTATTGTAATTAGAGGCACCAAAACTAAAGTAATGATTTTTTCCCCTGGGAACACCATGTGTTATTTTCTCCAAATAAATCGGTGCTGATATTTCTGAACACCTGAGAAACATCCCCTGCACATGGTCATTGACTACCCAAACATAACTTATGGAAGGGAGCTGGGGAACAGGATTCATAAGAATCCTTTGATTTAGAGGAACTGTCTTAAATCCTGGCCTTCAGAGCACAGAGAATTTACTGTGCAAGCAGGTTAATGATCAGGTTGATTTATCCTTATTTTTCTACCTACCATTACTCATTCTTTCATCATGTTCTTTCCATTAAGAGGCACTGATTTATAGGAAGAAGCACTCCTCTAAGGAGTTTGGTAGGTTCTGAAACTGGCTAGTGTCTCCGGAATACTTTTTTTTTTTCTCAAAGAAATGTCTTTTTGCAGGCAGTATAATAAATAGGTTCATTATAATGCAGCATGCAGCTAAAGACAGGAGAAAAGTCCATAGGCATACAATTCTAGCTGCTGCACCTCAGGCTCAGAAAACGGAGATCTGTGACTTGAGGATTCATTAAGACACTTGGTGTAGTGCAGCCCTGATGAAATAAGTTAGCAGTCTCATTAGGGGGTTGGAGCAATCATTTGGAAAAAAGCCTCCTTTGCTAAACATTTGTTTACTGTGTCACAGGAAGCATGTCCTCAGTCAACTGGGATAATCATTGTCAGCATTTTACATAGTTACAAGGCAAGTTAATAAGCCAGATTGTCGAATTATGTCAATCATGTCTAAACATCAACAAACAAATTGCTCTATGCAGATGGGAAATTTCTGAGAAAGCTTAAGTATTCAGTTCCGTGGGAATAGTGCACACTGGGAGGTCATGGTTTAAGACTAATATCTGGAGGAAAGTGACTTTCCAGAATGTAGCTCTGAAGCAAGATTTCTGTCTCTATGAAATTGTTTGGGGCGGCTTTTGACATTGAGGGCACTGACTGAGGAGATACTTGTATCATTAAGCATTGCATCTTGCTTTTCCTATCCTGACACTGTACTCACCAGATTATCACTCAGGTATATTAGTTGTCTTCCTCTTGCCTCTGCTGAAGTCCTCAGATTTTATTTCAGCTTCACACCCAGACTGACTTCCCAATGCTCTCGCCAAAGCGCAGATAAGAACTGAGAAGGGGAGTCAGAATTTTTTCTGCTAAAGAAAGAGGAAAATTTTATGTATTTGTGTTCAGCCCCATTGGGGTTTGGAGTCAACCTTTAGCCCAGCGATCCTGATTTCAGCTTTCTGAGTGACAAGTGCTTTTGGCACTTGTCATCTTTGCACCAGACACCACTTTAGGGGGGGAAAGGGCCTGTTTGTGGCTGGTAGCTTCTGTGTGCTTCTGTGATTTCACGCCTGCCCAGGGTGATGCATAAGGGATAAAACAATGAAGAGTTTTAATACACTATAAAGCTTTCAGAGTGCTTAAATAGACTGAAGTGAAGATTGCACAAAAAAAAGAGTAAGATAAAAAGTAAGATGTTAATCTGTAGAAAGAGCAAAAGATCTATTAATCAATAGGTCTTTTACAATGGCAAATATAATTTAGTTAAAGAAAACATAGAGAGTGCAAGAAGAATATAATGAGTTTTCACTTCTCCTAAAAGCAAGGATTGAGAAGAGCAGTTATTGACTGACAGGTATGTTCTTCAGAGAGGAAAATCACATTCTGGCGGGAGAGTCTTGGAGATGTACTGAAGTTACAGGATGTCTGCAGTGCAGTGTCCCTCAGGAGCATGGCCTTCAACTCACAGCAGGGAGAGGTCACCTGCTTAGGAACACTGGAACATAACACATCAAAGCCAGATTCTTTCCTCCCTTCTATGTAGAAGAAAATAGCAAGAAGGAGATACACATTGATTCTCCAGCAACTTTAAATGTGCTTTGACAACATGAAGAATAATGATGGGAAAAAAAAATGTACATTGTAGACAGGAACACCTGTCCATGGTCCCAGGTAATGTGACCTCTCCGTTATTGTACATATCAGTGTAAGACACTCTTTTCATTAGCTAAGTCCCAGAGGATTTGATAGTGGTTCTGCCCAAGACATAAATTTGATTTTTCAATCTCAATGAAATGTAGACTTGTTTGTTTGGGTCTTCTTTACTAATATAATGTGTCTTTAACCAAAATCTCTGGGTTCTGATACTGAACCCCATCATTTTTATGGTTATTCAATGTTGATGAATGATTGGCTTAATATTGACCTGTTTTCCAAAGGCTTACTCAGTGACATGTTCACCTGCATCACTGTTGTGTATCGTATTGTATTGACTTCCTCTGAACCATGCTCATTATCATTTGGGATTTCTTCATTCATCCTTTGTGACACACAGTGCTCAGTCCACATTATATTCTTTTCTTACCAACCTCTTTTTGCAATACAGTCATGATCTACACAGAGCCCAGGAATTTGGAGACTTTGGCTTCTGTAATAGTTTTCCCCTGTAGATCAAAGATTTAACTCCAATATCATTACTTATATTATTGCAATTTCCCAAGAGTTTAAATGTCACAGTCTGAATCAAGATACTCCATAGAATGCCCCTCCTCCTAATTCTGAATGTTCATAACCAATTGCAGGTAACTGCTATACAACAACCGTTCACTGAAAGCTGGGCACGAGGAAAGCCAGAAGCACTAAATTAAACTATTAACATAACACACAGAAGGGATGGGGAAGAACAAACTCAACTGTATCATGCCCCATTTGACTGGAGTGATGATGTTATTGGTTTAAATCTTCACCAAATCTCTCAGCTCTTTAGCACCCATAAATGTTATGTTGGAGCCTGATTCTCAAAGAGGGGAACCAGGGAAAACTTAATCTGCCATTGTGAAGAGAGGTGATGATATTTTCTTTTCTTGGTGTGAAGCAACCTTGGCTGAGCAGGAATTTAAGAGGCCCGTGGGGTCTGTATGTGCTAGCAGGCACAGAGGTTCATTTTAACTTCATCTGGCCTTTTGGGAGAGAGTAAACACATAGAGCATCTTTCTTTCCACATAGCTTCATAATAAACTTCCAGAGGAACATGAGCTTTACAAATCTCACTGCAAAATTTTAATTAAAATAGATCTTCCATTTAAAAAGTCAATTCCATTAAAAAAAAAAGAAACCGCCACAATTCCACCTGAACCTTAGTTCCCCTAAAAAGACAGTAAGCTGTTGAATTTTGTGGAAAAAAAAAAAAACACAACCCAACTGATTGATTTTAAAATGCAATCAATTAGAAATCACAGCTGACTTTTTTGATTGGATCTTAATTTGATCTGGAATGGGCTTGTGTCCTTGCCTACTATTAATTAGCAATAATAATAGTATTGTTCTTCTATGGGAATTTGAAACAGATCTGCCTTTCTGCAAGGCAGATGGTTGGTACAGCTCAAAGCACTGTGAGTCACAGCAGAGGTCTCTGCTCCATTACTCCTGTTAGCTGGCAAGGGAAGGCTTTGGTGGAAGAAAATGGTAATCCTGAACAAAGGAAGAACTTGTCATTGGAATGAGTTTGCCTTTTCAAAGTTGCAGCCTGAGAGACATTTACAAGCAGGAGAGGCTGCAGCATTCTCACAGCACTGCAGCCATCAAGGCTTGCATGCTGGGACACTGCAGGGAAATGTGTAGGAATGCAGCAAGATAGTGGTTAGAGCCTGCTCTAGAAATCCAGGTGTTAAACTGGTGTCAAACCTCTGATCCACATTTCTATCTAAAGCATTAAGCCAGACTTTCCTTGGCCACAAGCAAACTCAATTGCAATATCTTCTGTTTGTTCAAGGGATAAGCCCAGCAGCTGTTCTTGTTGTGTAACATTTATATCTTTACAGAGGCTGCAATAACACGTATAACATTTACAGAGACTCTGTGTGCCAAGGCTGGCCTCTTCAGTGACCTTGGAAGGAGCAGGATGCTCAGCCCTGTGCAGAGCCATCTCTCACTGACCAGAGACAATTGGGCGGATGGCTTAATTTTTCTTTATTTTACATTAAATACACTGCAGACTAAATGCTAGTAATTTTTTAGTATTTCATTAATATTCACTTGACAGACTTAATTTCAAAACAAGTATTAGTTATTTCCATAGATGTACAGAAACTGTTAGCATTCATAGAGATAAAAGAGATTTTTTTCCTTTTTCTTTTTTTGTCTGGTGCATCAAAGGGTACAAACACATTCATACATCTGGTTTCTCCAACAGACCTTGCTAGAGTTGTAAGCATTTAAGATAAGGAGTGTGAATGTAGATGTAGTGCTGGTTTCTTTTTAATCAGCCCTGTTCTTCACACAGCAGTGTAAATAAAGCCTGGAGCTGGGCACTGTATAAACTGATGTGGAATGGCACCTTTTGGGTAAGCTAGATAGAATGAGGCTTACTGCCAGTTTTTGTGTAGTACTAGCCTAAGGGTCCATGCAGAAATCCACAACCTGCATATACAAATAGCACAGGGAGCCCCTTGGGATCTCAAGGTGGGCAAATACACTCTCTCACTGGTTCTTACCAGCTGTATGGCTTGTCCCTGGTGGCCCAGGAGAGTGAGTGCATTGGGCAGGAGTCTCACACCTTCTCCATAGGACAGGCTTCCTACCAACAGGAAACTGGGGGGAAGCAGAGAGCAGCAGGGAGCAGTCACCCCACAGCAAGGAATCAGCAGGACACCTGTACTTGCCTAAACACCTTGCTCCAGGAGTCACAGCAGGACCATGGGAATGGTTCCTCTGATATGGGCTAGTCTGATAAATCTGCTGTTGCTGATACTATTTTGGCCTGCCTGTTTGGCAGGTAGGTTTAGCTGGTGAGGGCACTGAAACAGTACCTGTCAGAGACAAAAAAAAGGTACTTCTACAAACTCAAAGGGGAAGGACAAAATGAAAAACAAGGTTCTCTGTATATATTAAACTTCAACTCCATGGTACCTTTTTGTACCTACTTACAAACATGTTTTATAGAACAGAATTTAGTAACTTCCTTACCTCACCTAATATAACATAAAGACATGTCTACAAACAGAGTCTGTTAGGCAACTATTAAATAGACAGCACTAGGACCATTAACTTGGAGGTAAGAGGTGCTTTATCTCATTCTGCACTCTCCAGAAGTCTGGTTCTGTTGATAATAACAACATGGACACTGACATCATCGCACCTGCTTGGATTCTTAGTTTTGGTCTGTACCACAGAACTACTAAATACATTAAATTTAGCCAAACACAGAAGAATAAAAGTGTTTGCCATTCTCAAGAATGAGAATTGCTCAAGAAAGTAATACAGAACATTAGTATATTAATGCACACAAACCCCACAAATATAGTTAGAAACAAATAAGGTGGTTAGCTAGCAGTTGGAATGCTCATAGAGTCATGAGAGAATCATCTTCAAAGACTGAAGGATTAAAACGGACCTGCAGATAGGGCAGAAATTTGAAAGAAATCAGTGAATTGATTCATAGCCGACACTAGCAAAGTAGCATTAGGTAATACTGTAATATTGTTTCCTTATTCTAGGCTGTGATCTTGGATTTGCAGAAAATGGGGCCTGTTGCAGAGATGCCAGGAGGCAAATTGTTTGCCTGAGTGGCTGTCAGCACAGGGGAAGGAGCTGTGGCACTGCCATCCATCCTCCATCCTGACAGTGGCCTCAGGTGGGGATGTGCCACTGCCCTGAAGCACAGGCAGCTCCCTCATGGCATCTGCCAGCCAGCTGTTCAGTCTGGTGACCACCTCACAGACTGGGACTATTGACCAGATATCACCACGTGTCCTTTGCACAAGGTGAACCACAGCTGGACAGAAATGACCACGAGTCCACTCCCGCTAGAACATCCTCCTTTTTTGCAAGAGGGCTTCAGTCAAGGAGCCCTGAAGAGGGGCAGGAAAAGGATGCACTGCAGTGGGGCTTTCCAGCAGAGGTAAAATTATTTAGGACAGATGTAATTGAGTCTGCTCTTGTATCAAGAAGTGAGGATAAAGTTTTCCACCAGGCTAAGCTACAATCTGGCTTCAGTGCATTATCACATTCTTTTATGGGTAAAGCTACCCATATATATTGCTAAATGGAAATCTTCCTGGTAGCCTGCTACCTGGTAATTATATCAGCAGAGCAGGGTGAGAGATTGCAAAAAAGAATATAAGTGTGTTATGGGAATAACAAAGCAGGAAGTCAATCATAACATTTGCTTAAGAAGACATTGTACATTTGGGTGTGGAAAAGGATTAGTCTCCATTTTACATACTGTAAGGGGAAGTAATTGAGAGGGTGTTCTATTCAGATGTTACTGCAGCTGGGAAGTTGTGAGACAGCCTCAAAAATTAACTTGAGGGTAACCGACTGAAAATATATAAAAAAAGATCCTTCTCTGAATTTATCCTACAAAGCACATAATTCACTAAGCTCTAATGGTGAGTTTATAATGTGGAAGAATTTATTTCCTATTCCTTCTTCCACAAGAGAGAGAAAGACACAGAGAGAGAGACAGAGACAGACAGAGAGGAAAACAGAAATATTTCTTAAATTAACTTTATTTACATCCTCTTATGAAATGACAGGATGAAAACAGTAATTAAGATTCGATGTCAAAATGAAATTCTGTCCACATCTCAGTCCTTCTCACATCATTTTGCAGAATGAGAGCTGAATAGAGGAAGAATGAACTGATTTCTTGTAAGTTTAGTCATTGCAAATGCAAAATGAATATCATTCTGCAGATATGGTACCAGAGGACAACACAAGCTAACAAAATAATGGTAATTCCAATAAATAATTTATGCACCATATCAAAAACTGAATGAGATAAAGACATGGAGAGCACATCTGAAAATTTGGAAATTGCTCAAAGCTTTTCCTCCAGTGTCTCCCAAGAGAATGAGCATGGAGCACTAATAAACTCTGTGACTGTGTATAATTCATAAACTTTCCCTCGGTTTTTGATTTTCAGTTCTTACAGTTTATAGCTAACAAAGGAACAGAGTGGAAAAATCCTGGTGAGAGTTGAGAGGAGAGCATAAACCAGCTGATTCCTCCGCTTAGTCTATTCATAAAGGGCATCTGTTCTCATCCCAAACTGCACGTATATCTGCCATTAAACTTAGTACATTGACAACAGAAAAAAAGCCTTCTGCTCACATCCTTATGTCTACTTTATATTTATATTTTTATGAAAGCTATTGCAATGTGAAATTGTAACACAAAAAGCCATTTCCAGGTGATTTGTATTAAAATTATTCTGTTGTGGCTGTTGGTTAATGTTCAGACTGGATTTCTGAGGGATTCATTCAATGGCAGCAGAGCAAACTCAGAGCAAAATAGTGAATGCTATCAGAAGGCGGTGGGGTGTTTCTGGATGAATTGCATAGAATGAAACCTCTTCTACCCACAGGCACATCGGAAAGATATTTCTAACTTGAAGAAATCTAAAAATTACATTCAGATAAGATTTGCCTTGAAATTATTTTGATGGTCATAGCCACGTGAAGTTGTATTCTGAAGAGACATGGTGGGCAAAAGGGCTATTTTCAACTCTGCGTGTCAGCAATCTGTAACATATTTTCTGGCACAGCACAATTCAGTTACACAACCAGGTTTTTTTTTATAAGATTCCTTGGAGTTTTAATTTTTTAACTGAAAAGAGAGGACAGTGTCCTGTGGCTTCCTGAGAGAAACCCTCTGTCTCCTACTCCGAGTACATTTCTCAGCTGCATGACAAGTGTGGAGCTGCTGTGAGGCTGAGGCCCCCCAGCCTCTGCTGCCATAAGTCAGAGCAAGCAGCGTCCAGCCTGAGCCGTCACAGCAGAAGCCAGTGGAACACCAGAGCAGGAATTTCCACACAGCTTCCCACCACCTTAAAAAGACATAAAGAACCCACACAGCACTCTCAGGGAACCTCTGCAGATCTGCTGTCCTGGGTGGGTAAATGAGAAAAAAGGTCACGACTTCAGCAAGCCACAGATGTGACTGAAGGGCAGCTGCCCTTTGGTGATCCCCTGTGCTCTGAGCCAGACAAAAGGGATCCATTCTCCCAGTTCCTCCCTGCCTGTCCTGCCTGCCTCTGAGACCTGTTGAGTGTTATCTGAATATTTTTTACTTCATTAATTTCCTCCTGCCATCAATTGATGAATAAATTATTCATAAGTAAATTTATAAATTATTCTACCAGTTCTATTGATGATTGAATAATATTGACCAAATAAATTATTCACTCTTCTTTCCCCCCACCAAATGACAAATAAATTATTTGTGAGCATTGTTTTCTTCATTACTAGTTCAACTCTTCCATCTGTTGAGACATTCATAAAATGTCACTCACTCTGATAGCTATACTGTTTATAAGCAGGACCCTTTAGGAACTGTGTTTTCATGGACAAACAGAACTAGTTTAACTTTATTGTATACTTACGTGGCGGTTGCTTTAAATATGAGGTCCTTTAGAGCATAAGGAAGTGTTTTGTATGTTTCACAGCCAAGTAAATAAAATGCTGAGTTATTCTGGGATTAATTCTTACCCAACCAAGATATTTTTAATTATGCAGCTTATTTTGCAGTTTTCCATAATTGGACTTAATAGCCAGGGTTGAGGCTGCAGCCAGCCCTCGATCCCAAAAGGTAACAGGTTGTAAGTTTTGTAAATGAGCATCAGGAGTAGAGCCAAACCAGAGATACTTTGACTAATTACCATTACAATAACTGCATAGGCCAGTTATTTCAAGTTCCTGGATAAAGTACATGAGTTTTCCATCTAGTTAGGTTCAGGTCTTCTGTCTCTTTCACTGATTCACCAGGAACTACATGGTACACAAGTGACAGCCTCTTCTAGTGGTAACATTTCTAACATATTTTACCATGCAGGCAAAATATGTCTATATCCAAAAATACGGATAGGCCATGTGGTTACTGTCATTATGATGGGTCAGGGAAAAAAATTTAAATAAATTTTAAAAAATACATCTCTAGGAAAATGATACTAAGTTAATAGTGCTCACAAAGAAAGGATTAGATCCTTTCTATTCAATGGAGCCCAAGTTAGATTAATTTCACCAAGACAACCAAGCTGCATTAGCATGAAATCAGTATAAGGACCATGAATAGTACACTGAAAAGTATTCTCTAAGAACTTGCTCAGAAACAGACAGAGAGAGAAGGCATCTCATGCCAGCAGAGGAGCAGCCCTTCAGTAATTTTCCAGGTGTGAGTGCCAGCAAGGATCAGAAGCACACACCTCTCTACAGGCATTTGCTTGACTCGGAGACCTATCAGTAAAGCATGTGCAAAGATGTTTCAGTTCCTTTTATGTTCTTTTTAGAATTTAAAACCATGAAGCAGGCATATTTGCCAGGCTTGGTATACACGTAAGAGAGTGAACACAGGCCCAAGCTACAGTTTGGGCTGTCACACCAGGAGGAAGATGAATGAATGGGCTGTGCCAGGACAGGAGGACTGCATAATGACCAGAGATCTCATTTTTGGGGAGCTCTTCAGCACGGGGCAACTCTGTAACACTGTAATGGCTGTGTCTTCTTGTTTCCCCTTTGTCTTCCGCCCAAATGGGGGTTGTGATCCATCACTCAGGTCAATACAACAGTGTAATGTTAGCCCTTAGAACACGTGCACAGCAGAAAATCCCAGCTCTTTCACTTTCAGAGAAAGCTGTCAATAGGTCTGGCTCTCTCACTGAGGCACATTAACAAGTTCTTGTCTAAACTGTCATTAATGTTTTCATTTAGATTTCCACATTAAAATTGGCAGCACTTCTAAGGAAACTGTTGTGGTCAGGACTTACAGGGGAAGCACTGAGATTTTGCATTCTGAAAAATAACTTAATGGTCTCTGGGGTCAAGGTTTTAAATTTCATTTCTCCCTGTTCTCCCAGCAGAAGCCCCATGGGATATCTAAACACAGAAGTATACAGAAAGGTATGACAGAGCAAATGGGAGGTAAAATGTGCCTAGATAGAAATGGTGTATTCAGAGAGCTGGAGTGGAAGAATGTCCTTTGCAGGATTGTTCCGAATGGATATGAATGAAGTACAGTTTCATTGGTCAAGGGCAGAGAAAAGACCACTGCAGTAGTTGGGATAAAATGGTGAAGGGAACACATGGGAAAATCTTTGACTTACATAGGTATGTAACAGACTGAATCTTTGGGACTTTTATGATAGAGAAGTTATGAAATTCAGCCTGCATATGAGATTACAGAGAGCAGTCTGAGCTGATCATGTTTCAGATTAAGGTCTAAGTAAAAGGCAGAGATGCGACCAACCAGAACAAATCTAGGTACTCCGTGTTAGACAGTGTCTATTCATCAGCAATGGGATAGTTCAGAGTTTGGATAAGAGAAAAGGCATGAGTAAGTGTACTATATAAAGATATGTAGGGCAAGAGAGAGCTGCCCAGAGGGATGGGGAGTACTCTCATACAATGGTACTTTTTCTCAGTGAGGGGTAAAAGCCAGGAGCAAAAATCTACTCAGATGGATTTACTGTAAATGCAATGTACTGTCAAAAAATATTTGCAGCTCAGTTAAGTTTTTGCTGTTATTTTTTTCATCAATGTTTTTGACTCATAGTAATGTTCTGAATTTAATTTGGTTTTGCTACTTTTCTGAAGGGAAGTCACCAGAAAACAGAGCTGCAAGAAGCTGCAGAAGGCCACGTAGATTTTGTGTAATATCTGAGAGAAATTTAATTTAAATTATCTGCCAGTTTCAATTAATTAAGGAAACTTCAAACAGTCTTTCATATGTCTTATTTCAGATATTATATTATTTGGCAAAGGGTAATTTTTCCAAGGGAAAAAATGGAGCAATAGTCTGTGGACATGATTCTAAGTAGTAGAAAAGAACATTTCAAAATTACTAGTATGTGAAAAAAGGTAATTTTATTTCACATTAAATCATATTAAGCAATACCTCTTTGCCTTCTTATCCTGCTCAGTGCAGTGAATCTGTTCATGACGAAGACTGGACCCTAAAAGGACAAAAGAAGAAAGATCTGGATATCTACCTGCTTACCTTTTTCTCAGAAGACTCATAATCTTCTTCTCTAAGCCTTTCCCAAAGCTGAAAAACAAACTGCTAACATGACACTCCTATTGGCCCCCCTTTATGATTTCTCTTTTGACTTTTTCAGTTGTTGCTCCCCTGTCACTGAATTTTTCCTCAACTTCCTTTTTCCTGTATTATTGCTATTTTTAGTTGCAGTTATTTAAGTGCCAGCTTGAAGAAACAAGGCTGGTACTGTCTTTTGAAGACTGTGAAATTAGTATCTATTATAATCTTTCTACAAGGTTTTCTATCTTAGTGTCATCAGCTCCACCATTCCTGAGAAATGGAGCAGACAAGGGAGGAGATCATTTCAGGAAGGTGATCATTTCAGAAGAAAAGGAGAGAAGTAGCTGGGGAAATACCATTAATCCACAGAAAAGGGCCAGCCCTATCAGATTAATCTCACGCTGTATGAAGAGCAGTGTAGGGTAATATACTCAGGATGCTGGCAAGGAGACAGGCATCTGTATTTTGGACTAATGAAGTCCTATTAAGATCTATGTGTTTGGAAATGTTCCTGGAGCACTGTAGCTGAGCGTGGATCACGGCAACGCAGCCATCACTCAGCAGAACGTGGCCGCCTGCCTCGCCGGCTCAGATGCTATAAGGCAGCTTTCCTAAGCAGATGTGTCTGAGACCTCAAGGGCATCAAAGCGCCTGAGATTCCTAACTACTCTGACAATCTGGCAGCAGATCTGCTTGGCACAGGGCACCACGAAGTCAATAGCAAGCTTTTGAGTTGTTTCTCCCTTCCCAACACCATATTGCTCAATGTCTTTCAGTGAGATGCCAAAAAAAAAGAGAAAGTAAAGGAAGGGTCAGGCTGAGAACGGAATGTGAAAAAGAGCTGGTTATGGCCTTCTGTACTGTTGTCACTTGACACAGCAGCTTCCTAGAGATAACACAGTTATGGGTAGATGAGTCTTCCGTGTGTCTGGAGTGAAATGTCCTGTGGGCAGTGGACTAAATAAATAGTCATTCCCACTCTATAGACTCGAGAGAACACAGATATCTGGCTATACCACCCAAGCCAGCCCCGATGGGGGATTATGAGTCACAAATATTCTTTCAGCACTGATAGTGTGCTAACTTCTGAGAAATGAACATATGTTTTCTTATCTAGTATCCACATACAGATGCTGATTTTGTGGGTGGTCTCAGAGTCTAGCAGCTTTTCTAGAGAAAGGCTTTCACCACTTCTTTACACAAAGAACTGGTTTCAAGGCCAGATTAAAGACAGTCCTAAATCTCAAAACTCCACAATAGCGGACAAAAAAAAAAAGGATATTTTTAGGTTATTGTTACAGCTGTAGCATAGCACTATAGGAAATCTTTATCTGCATTATTTATTGTTTTCCATTGGCTTTGCTGACATTTTCTTCTCCAGTCTTTCAGTCAATATGAGTCATGAGGAGAAAAGGATATGTCTAGTACACAGGGACACTTACATGAATATGTGGACTTGTTCCATGTTACATTTCATTCTTTTCTTCCTCTGAAACCTGAATTGAGCAACTGTGCATTAATCTTATTTCATCCCATCTCAGTCTTATGCTACAGAGAAAAAATTGAAAACTATAAATACTCATAAGAATTAAATTTCCTTCTTATATTGAAATATGAACCAAAAACCCAGGTTCCTTTTCTGCAGGGTCAGCACTTTGCCAAAAATATGGTATTTTCAAATCTTTCAGTTCCCATTATCCGTTTCATTTTACTGTGTCAAAAAAGACAAGAATTTTGTCCCTTTTTAGACCATTCAATGCTATTAGGAATGAAAAATCCTTTCTCTAAGGAAGATTCATGTTCTGCTTTATCATGATCATTCTAGCTCTTTAATACAGTTCACGTGGTGCAATAGTGCTGTTGCAATTAAGGAAGCCAGTGAAGCACAGGCTACTGGGGAAAAAATACAGCAGCGCTGTGTCTGTTCCTTGCCACTAGCCCAGACCTTCCTCAGCACTGAGACAGTAAAAAAGGGAATGGGGAGGACCTGGAGGAGAAACAGGAACAGTAACATGACTAGCTATTCCAGGCAGACCATGACTAAGGTCATGAACTTATGAGAATGCACACAACTTGAGACATAAAGTCCCTTCTTTCCCAAACACCATGTGATTTCATACCCCAGAAAAATGTCTAAGTGCTTGATTTGTATGAATTTTAGTGACAGTGAAAAATGGAAGAAACTGTAGTAAACATTCAAGACACATAATGCAAATGTGTCCAGTGATAAGTTCCCTGACTTGTTTCCTGTTACTGTATTTAAATCCCATATAAACTCGAAGATTTCTCTGCAGTGTATGACAACAAATATTTGTTGGTCAACAGATGACCCCTGCTGGTGTGAAAAATAAAAAAAAGAAACATGCCAAACAATAAATTCTAATAAAAACTGCCTGCTATTTATTATTTTTCCAGCCTCCTTTGTGCATATTTGCCTTTGGTTTGTACTTCATTTTGATTAATCACATCATTCTATCAGGAATGCATCTCTTCAGCCTGTTTGCCAAAAGAAAGGGTGTTTTTGTTTCTTATTTCCATCCATAATCAATCACATGCTATTCATTTATCTATAGCGTCTTCTCATCTCTGCTCCATGTGTCCAAAAGTTTCCCTTTGATCATTTTCAATCTTCTTGTTTCATTGTCTGTTTATTTGGAATAAGTGACTATAGCAGCAGATTCTCTTTTCTGTGCTTCTGCACAATTCAGATTTTTATCAGTAATGCCATCATTATTAGTATGCTTCTTTTCCTGTTTTCTCCTACTCATTTTTCTTTGACCTAACTTGAACCAAAAACTAATTTTTACAACATTTTACAATGAATTTACATTATTTATCCAGCATACCCACTATCTAACTTTGTTCTGATCCCTTCATTTTATCAGGAGCAGTCCATTTTTTTCAGCTGATATTATCATCAGCATTCTACATAGTCGTTCTGTCTTCTCTTGGCAATTCACTCAATAACCCTAGTCCTCTCACCAGCAAAGATGGGAATGTAGGGAGAGGAGTTAAATGAGGTGTTCACATCAATACACTGGTAAGGCTACTTTCTCGTGTTTCTTTATTGAACTGTACCATGTCAGTCTTACAATTCAGATCAGATGTACATCTGAAATCACAAAGCACATTTTACATTTAATTTACACATAATTTACAAATTACTTTTTTTAAATATACATGATGTTGCACATATTTCTAGAAATCAGTTCTTTGTATTGCTCTTTGTACATTGTGACTTTCTCAGGTAGCCAGGAACAAACTTTCTTGTATGCATATTTAACTAAATTATCCAAGACAGATATTTCTAATATAAGCCCACTGAAGCTGTGCAACAGTGTGCTGTCAACTCTTTGGGTGGGAGGTTCCACATTCAGCATTCAGCTACTGGGAAAGTTCTGCCTGAGGCTTTCTCCCAATCCTCCTCCCACTGGTCAGCAGCTTTTGTGACAGTTCAGCTCTTGCTCCTAAAAGAGAGCAAATTTTTTTAAAAACACCCATATTTGCCTCAATAAACTGCTAAAAATCTTGTCACTTCAGATTACATTTTATCTTGCCTTCCAGCTTCTTGTAAAGTTTAAAAGTATGCATTTCTTACATAAAACTTTGTGCACCTGATAATAAGTCCCAGAATTTTGATTTCTTCCTTTTCATTTCTTCTTTCCCTTTTATTTAAGTGTTGCCATTTTAGTCTCCAGCAACATTTTTGCCTTAGGGACCTTCACCTTAATCACATTCTGGTTGTATTAACTCTGTGTCTTAAATAGAAATGTTGTTTCAGTCCTCTCCTCTGTCACACAGAGCCGCCTCAGTACATCCATTGCAAGATCTAGCCTTTCCTGGAGTTGGGATAGTATTTTTCTTGGGGTTTTTTCAGGAAAAAGTTAGGACCTAGGGAAAGTTTTATTGAGCCCACCTCTCTGGAATAAAACTCCTTTCATTGTCTTTAAATTAGAAGTTAACAGTAAAAACAAAAATGAAACAAACAAATTCATAATGTTTCATTTACATTTCTAGTGTGTGCTTAATACTAGTCATTCTGTGGAAAAATTTTCTGTACTTAGATACATGTAAACATAGAACTGGAAGTGGTTGGCCTTTGGGATTTTTTTGGTTAGTTGATTTGCTTGGTTTGTGTTTCTTTTGGAGTTTGGTTGGTTGGTTGTTTTTTCTTGTATTGTCTCTTATTTCCAACATTAATATTGAGGTCATAAGGCCTTGTGAAATCTATTTCAGGAAACAGCTTGTCATTAATTGGATTTTGTTGTGGTCTGATGACTTCCACAGCCTCACTAAGGCTCGCAGGCAAGATTGAAGTGGGGTCCAAGAGCCTATATAAAGGAGAACACCTGGAAAGCACTTTAGTTTCACGTAGAGAGGTCTGCATAGTTATATGTTTTCTGAGACATAAAGTTCAGAACCAGTGCTAATTGTTGTAGCACTGAAGTGAAACTTTCATTTAGAGGGAGCAGCACTGAAAGATTTAAAACCTGGTACCTATGAAAATTTATTCTCATGTCCTTCTCTTTCATGTTTTTAAATTAAATAGATAAAAGAGTAGTTAGCAGTAACATACCAACACAGAGGCATGACATCTGTGCATTTTATTTAATAGTTCAGCTTTGGCTACATGTTTTCTACGTGCCTCACTCAATGTATAGAATTCCTCATTTGCATGATTTTTATGGGGAAAAAAAGTATCTTACAAAAAGGCAAAAGTTTACCTTGCAGTTAAAATACTAGAAAGGAATTATTTCAGACTGAATCTCACTGGTGCCACAGGTTTTCTCTGTGACCTTGAACAAATCATTTAATCTCTCTGTACCTCTGCTCCTCATTTATTTTTTAAAGGATGGTAATTTTTCTTCTGTCTTTGTATTTACATTGCAAAATCCTTTTACTCTGTGTTTTACATTATTCTTGTTGCAATAAAGATCTTATTGAAGAATTCTTATTATAGAGTTTCTTTTATCTGCATAAAAACAATATATTCTGTATGATAAGTTATCCTGCATGAGAGGTTATCCTGAGCTATGACCTGGCTGTATAAGGAGTTATTATTATTATTATTATTATTATTATTATTATTATTGCACCGGAAGTGTTTTAGAGGCCAAGTCAAACTCAGACCTTCAGTGTTGCATGGCTCTTTTTTCAAGAGATGTGGGCTGAAATTAGAAGGCTTTCTGTACAGCAGTAAAATAAATGTCCTTAAGAATGGCTATTCAAACACTGGCTTGAAGAAAACCAGTTTGGAGTGACCTGCATCTGCACCTTTAAATCCAGCCAGGACAGGGGCAGGCAGGCTCCAAGAGTGTTACCTGCTGGGAATGGTTTCCAGCTTGTATTATCTCCCTGACTGTGTCCTGGATTCTTAAGAGAGCTTTCTGGGCCAAAAATTTAACAGCATGGCCAGGACAAAGAAATGTTTAGCAGTGGCCACCCAAATCTTGTACTCTTACCAAAAATTCTGTTTCAGTATATAGTTATGTGCTAATAATAATCTATCCCAGTCTTTCTTGATGTAAATCCTAAGGCTGGAAAGGCAGTAATTGTGCTGCAAAAAAATCTTTGCTGTAGTAAAACTTAAGAAACTTGACATCAAAAATTGTTCAAAATAAGTCCAGCCAAAATTCAAAAAAACAAGTTTCTGTTCAAACTACTCCATAATACAGTAAACATTCCCTGCTAGAGGGAGTGAGACATTGGATCAGTAGTTCTGGTGATACAGTTTATATTTTTGATTTTTCTATCAAGAGGATCCATTTGGTGATGAAAAGATTCTTTTAGGTAGGTAGATAGACAGTATGGTTTTACCCATCCTGAGCCAGGGAAAGGGTTGGAACTTAATTCTCATATATATCTACAAGAAAGCCCAGAACTGGCACAGAATGAGGAGCCATGTCATCTCTGTGCTGTGAAAGAAGGAGCTCATCTTTCTCTCCAGGTCATGTAAGAATGTATTAGGAATCCAGGTCTGAGTCTCCTAAAGAGATCTGCAGTCCAGAACACAAATGTAATGTCTGAGGAAGGGTCAAACTAAAGACAAACAGTTTTACTCAGCACTTCTTTCTACCCTGCCTAGGAACCTCCTGGTTAAATCCTCTTGGCATAAGGTCACATCTTTTTACTCCTGCCTGCCTCATAGCTATAGTATTTGAAGCAATGCTCATTAATGAGGTTTAGGTGGTCTCTGGAGCACATCAGAAAAAGAAATTTAAATGTGTGATTTGGTATTGCTAAAAACTGGGGATGTAGGTGTGCTTTCAAGGGTGAGAGTTTATGTCCCATCAGATTTTGACGTGACAGTCAAAGCTGGTGTCAGGCAGGTGAGGAGCTGAAGTAGTTCTCCAGAGAACAGACCAGACTGATGCCTAGCATAGACACAGCTGATAGAATACTCTGATGCTGAAAAATCATTATTGTGCCCACCCCAGCTTCTCAAGTCTGTCATAATTGACTTGCTGGCATGGATCAGGACATCTATTTTACATTTTTTTCCAGCATACACTCTGATAATCATGGAGACACAGTAAACATGCCTCTATAAACTGTACACAGGACCTGCAAGCCTAATTCCTGGTTACTGCTGCCTTACTTGACATAAGGGCATTTAAATCTCTGTTGAAATCTAGCTCTGTCTGATTCTGAAAGACTTAAAATCTAAACATATTTACCTAACACGATATCCCATTACTGTATGAGCTTCTACAGACAGCCCTGGTAATGGTGGCAGCAGCTGAATTGTCACTTCCAGAATTATCATCCTACCCCAGATACATTGTCATGTGGGACTGAAAAACAGTAGCAAACAAAAGAAGTTCAACTACTTATTTTGTATTTTTGCAAAGATTTTGCAAGTGTGGCTTAATCAGCTGCAACACCTGATTAAACATGACCCTGCATATTGCTTTCTGATGAGTGTTTTATGTGTTCTTGTCTCTGCAGACTGAAGAAGTCCTGAAGATTGATGGAGGGCCATGCTATTCAAACAGCAGGCGTTGCTGAGACAGAAGCTCTTTGTGCTAGGCAGCCTTGCTATTGGAAGTCTCCTATATCTAGTTGCCAGAGTTGGGAGTTTGGATAGGTAAGTCATTAAGTAGCTGCTCTCCTATTTAGAATGGGCCAAGATTGTCTGAGTTTTTGCTTCAAGGGTCTGATTTCTCTCATTCTTTGTTTTTAGGTTTGCTTTTTTTTTTTTTTAAGTGTCTACTCATGTATAAAAAGACAGAAATACTGGCTATTTTAATAGTGATTTTCATTATTTATTTATTCCTATCCTTTGGAGAAGAGAGTAGGAAAATTGTCACAGTCATCCCTGTCAAAGTTTTTCTGTCTGTCCATTTGTATTCTGAGCACATTGACACTTGTTTTCAGAGAAGAAATAAACCAGCATCCAGTAAAAATGTCATTACAGTAGCTCATTTTGCCTGTGTACATCTATGTGTTGACCTCTAGTTTCAGCAAAACAGTTATGATGTATTTATACATCTCCTTTTCTAAATTTGTAAGCAAGCAATTAATGTATTACAGCGGTAGTTAAAATTAAGTATGAGCCTGCAGAGCAGCTCGTCAAATTTTGAATGTTATTTCATTTGAAAGATTGCTTCAGGGTTTGAGAATTTTAACTATGCTAATTAGCTGGTATTTTCTGTAGCTGGATGTGCTAAATAAGTGGATTTTCTCTGCAAAAGATTTCCTGGAGAGTAGTAGGAAATACAGCAGAGAAAATTAAAGAGTATTTGGCACTTCTGACCAGACTGAGTTTTGACTGGTTTTTGACAGTGTAACAGTAGGGCTACCTGCACTGAGACTGCTGTTCCTGTCAGCTTTGAAATGGACTGGGATTGCTGTAGTAGGTGCTACAAAATGGCACAACACATTAAAAAAAACAACAACAACAACAAAAAAAAAAAAAAAACCACCAAAAAAAAACCAAAAAACTGTTTCAAAAGAATGAATGAAAAAAGACAACAAGATTTCCAGAGGCTGGTAGCCAGTTTGCAAGTGTCAATGCTATATTCCTGTTCTTCTTTTAAATGATGCAACATATTAGTTGGTCTCAAAATTGTAACACAGTGCTATGTGACAATGCAGTGCTTGGAAAGTGAAAACATAGCTACCTACTGTCCATTGCTAGGTAATGATGGGCTCCATTGGTGGTCACTGGGTGCCTTCTTCAACTCCTCAAATCCACTCCAGAAGAAGAAGGAGAACATGTACCCAGCAAGGACCAAGTGCCTCGTAAATTATGCCCCAGAACTTATATCTTCTTTCCCCTGGTGGTCAAACCATCTCTGATGCTTCAGAAGTAGAAACTTCACTGAGACTAATGTGATTCTGTAAATGGAGGCAGAAATCCTTACTGGTCCCTGCAAAAGTATATTTTATGCTCGGAGGCATGAAATCTAATTAACCTTCTGCTATTATCTATGCTTGCACATCTACAGAATTTACTGATGGCTATAAAATTATCTCACCACAGTATTTGACTCACTGACCTCCTGTGGCAGTGAATTCTGCTGGTTTCATACACAGTGCTGCCAATGGCAGTAAAATTCAGTTTTGTTCTCTTGCTTTACCCAGTGTGAAGCATACCACACTGCTAAAAAGCAGTCCTGTGTATGGACTTGTTATGGAATACAGAGAGAAAGGAGTGCTAGAAAGCATAAAACACATATGAATTAACTGGAAATATTCTTCTGTCTCATCATTGTTGAATCTCTCAGTAAAAGGATGCTGAGTGGCTTCAATAGACTTTGGAATAACTAATTGTTCAGGAAGAAATCCAGATTCATTTATGTTTAATTTATGCTGATCTAATTTGAACAAGAGAGCTGGGGATGGCTCGTGTTTAATAGCCTCAGATTAGGCTTTCCAATGACAGTGTCTTGAGTTTTCTTAGGCCCAAAGGGAAATTAGCACTAGTTTATCTGATTCATTGAGTCATAAAGTCTGATAAGATGAGCACTTCCCTCCAGGGGAAGCCACCTTCCTTCAGCTCCTGAGTGTATGGGTCTGCTTCACATATGGAAGCTCAAACACATTCTGTGGCAATTTTGAGAATATCTGAATAAGTCTTTGAGTTACCTAACTCTCTGACTGGCAGTACTAGGAGCCTCCACACCTGATTTCTATGCTGCAAACTACTCCTGCTGGAACCAGGCTTATAATCTTTTGCTGCTGTGACACCTCCATTGGAAGAAAATTAGCAAGTATTCTGGATCAGGAGAGACAGCTCAGTAAGATTGCCCAGACCTACTTCAGCTGTTATGAAACTTTTCAGAAATACAATTCCCAGAGATGAATTGTTTTATGGTGGGTTTTCTCAAGAAGAGTAATTGTAGAGTTTTACTGTAGCGGTTTGAGAAATTGCCTGGTTTGGGAGAGCAACTCATTGATATAATAAGTGCCATATACTCTTTCTTAGCAAAGAACAGTTATTTAATGGGAAAATGACTCAATCAAGAGTACTAGTATGTTGCAACATAACAGTAAATAGTTGCATCTCAGATTAAACTATGACGATCTGCCTTTTACCTACCATTGCCAAGATCTTTTAAAAGTTACTTTTTTATTGTTTGGAGAGGGTAGCAGCAGGGGGAAAGAGTAAAAAAAGCCTGAAATGTAAAGGCTGAGGAAGGACTTCTAACAACATGCAATCTTTTTCCCTTAGGCTAGAGGATATCTTGATTATTTATTTACTTTCAAAGGAAACCACCCTGTTTGACAAGCTGTTGTGTTACACTGAAGGCAGTGCTAGCTGTCTTTTTGAGCAAGAGATAAAATTAGTTGAGATGGGTCTGGAACTGCTGTTGTGGAATCCTCTTTGCTTGAAAACAAATAACAAATACACAGAAGGAGAGGGAAGAGAACAGAGACAGCAATTGCAGTTTCTGTTTCTTATGCTTTTAACTGCCATCTTGCTGATGCATTAAGACTCTCACCAGTCATACCACAGTGTGACCAAATTGTAGCATTTTTAAGACATTTCTTCCTTTTTTTCCCCCAATATGGGCAGGTTTGCATCAGCATTTCAATGATTCAGTCTTTGCCACCAAGTCAGGCTTATTCCCTAGATGGCAGAAAGCAGAGGGATAGAAGAAGGTAGAAACTTCAGAAAAGAAATAACAAGAAATCACTTCTCATCACACTTTCTAATTAGTCTGCAGGACTTAGCTAGAGCTCATATGAACCCAGCAATGTCATATGGATTGTTTCTGTGGCTCTGTCTGGACAAGCTATATCTCTCAGCATCTGGATAATCAAGGAAAGAGCTAGCAGGTCAGCCAGGAGGATCAAACTCACTTTGTCCCAACCATCCATTGTCCTAGCATCAGTGTCAAATTAGAGACCCCAACAAGCAGTGATGGATGGAAAATCCACGAAGAAATAAATAATTATGTCCTGAAAGCAGGGTTTGAATAATATATAGTAAATGAGTGAGGGACCACATGCTGAGAAAGTAGAATAAATACTGAATATCTAAACAGCTATTAATGAGCATTGCCCATCTGGTATACTGGCTAAGGCAGGGGTCCTGTGAAAAATAATAGCATGCAGCCGTGTAATTTAAGAACTGTATCATAATATATGTGCACAGCAAGCTCACACTAAAATTGCCTAGGCAACCTTTGTTCTTACATATCCTTAATTTTGGAGAGCATGGCTCCACAGAATTAGTAATAATATTTTTGTAGGACCTTGGAAGCTCTCTGTACACATCAATTTAATCTTCAGTGAAATATTGGCCTGTATAATGTCCAAAGTGCTGATTTGAGAGTGGAGATGGAGATGAGAGTTTATTCAAGGTTCTGTAGAAGAGAAGTTTTAACATTTTTCTTACTGAACTACTTCAGGATCCAGTGGCAACAGATACAAGAACAAAGAATTAGAAAGTGGAGGAAAGGGGAAAGAACTGTAGTTGAATATAAAGAATAGTAAAAAAGTGTAGTTGCAAAAGAAGAAATAATAAGGCACAAAATAAGCTTAAGTGGGAGGATACAAGAGTGATTATGAGAAAATCATTGATGTACCAATGCAATAAATGCATTTTTAAAAGCTCTTGCCATTTTTTTTGTACCTTGCTAATCTTATTTGAATCAGAACCTTAGACCTTCTGGTTCTGACTAGAAGAGAAACACTGGGCATATTGTAAAGGGGAGGAGAAATATTGAAAGGTGATGCTTAGAAAGCTGGTTTTCATCCCTTTTGCTCCTCTTCACTAAAAAAGTCATCTCTGGATCAACAGAATGGAGAGTACAGGAAAGGCTTCAGGCTAGAGTAGGAAGAGTGTGGGAAAGAGGTTACTTAAATGAACTGGATTTTCAGATCAAAATTTCCAAATATAATTCATCTTAGAATGCTTTAAAACTGCCAGACCCATCACAAAATAATAAGAAATGTGGAAGTTTAGGTGAGGTTCAAGAAGACCCAAGAACAGTAATCATAGTTCCTAGCTGGCAAGGAGCAGAGGGGTGAGGCTAGGAATTACCCAGCTAAATCAGAGCAAAATACCAGATGAAATAATAAAAAAAAATGCCAATTATTTAAGCACTGGCAGAATAAAATAAAAGTTGAAAGACGGTCACTTCACATTACATTTGACAAAGTTTCCAAGAGCATGATTCCCTTACACATAAAACTTGCATTGAGAGATACCCTGTTTTTACAAATACCTCTTATTCTACTTGCAGACTGCAGCCCCTCTGCCCCATCGATGGTCGTTTTGGACCCCGTGGCCAGGATGAAATCCCCTTGAGAGCCCTGCAGTTCAAGCGAGGTCTGCTCCATGAATTTCGAAAGGGCAATGCCACCAAGGAACAAATTCGACTGCACAATCTGGTTCAGCAGCTTCCCAAGGCCATTATCATTGGGGTGCGGAAAGGAGGCACCCGAGCACTACTGGAGATGCTGAACCTTCACCCCGCAGTGGTCAAAGCTTCTCAAGAGATCCACTTCTTTGACAATGATGAAAACTATGCCAAGGGAATTGAGTGGTACCGGAAAAAAATGCCTTTTTCTTACCCTCATCAAATAACAATTGAGAAAAGCCCCGCGTATTTTATCACCGAGGAAGTACCTGAAAGGATTTACAAAATGAACTCATCTATCAAATTATTGATCATTGTCAGGGAACCTACCACAAGAGCTATTTCTGATTACACTCAGGTGCTGGAAGGCAAGGAAAGAAAGAACAAAACTTACTACAAATTTGAGAAGCTGGCTATTGATCCTAATACCTGCGAAGTGAACACTAAGTATAAGGCAGTGAGAACCAGCATCTACACAAAACATCTGGAGAGGTGGTTAAAATACTTCCCAATTGAGCAGTTTCATATCGTGGATGGAGACCGGCTCATCACAGAACCACTGCCAGAACTCCAGCTGGTTGAGAAGTTCCTAAATCTTCCTCCCAGGATAAGTCAGTACAATTTATACTTCAATGCCACCAGAGGGTTTTACTGCTTGCGATTTAACATTGTCTTTAACAAGTGCCTGGCGGGTAGCAAGGGACGCATCCATCCAGAGGTGGATACCTCTGTCATTACCAAATTGCGCAAGTTCTTCCATCCTTTTAATCAAAAATTTTACCAGATCACGGGGAGGACATTTAACTGGCCCTAAACTAAACTTCATACAACACTTTCTGTTGCACCTGAGGCATGCAATGGATGTCTCTGCTGAAATATGCACTTTTCATAGACATGGCTAGCAAAGTAACTTTTTTCATGCATACGTGTACATAATGCAGTGTGTGACCAAATATACGGTGGAATCGATTTTTTCTACAGAGTAGTAACTAACATAAATTTACTGTCAATATAGTTACATCTTTTAAGATATAATAATAAAGGGAAAGGAGGTATTTAGGGAAACAAAGTCAGACATTGTTAAAAGGGTCAGTGTTCCTCTCGCTTAGTGAAGTGTTTATGTGACATACTTATTGATCTAAGCAGAACTTTAGTTTATGCCATAAAAATTCTTGTCAAAAGTCTGTAAAGCTGTGAGAAAGCATAATCCTGAGGCTATATTTGGTATGTGTATTGCTAAAGGAATACTGACACTTTAAACACAGTGCTGAATTTTTACAATGAGAGTGAATAGTACTATTTTCTTATTATTTTAAATGAATATCTTATCTCATACAAACGACATTGTTTTAGAGTTCCTGTGGTGAGTTTGCACTATTGTTTTATTGTATGGACCATAGTGTCACTTGTAGCATGTCAATCATGTGTCAAGAAAAGGTCAAATAATTTTTTCTTCTATACTTGTGTGTCGACAAAGCTAAACATGGTGTACATAGTGTACAATGTTTGTAAATACTGGTTTCACACTAAGTAATTCTATTTTGTAAACTGAATATGGCTATTTAATTTATTGTGAAAATTAAATTTATTGTGGTATTTAAAAATGGAATGGATTAAAATTACCTATATGTGCAATGGCTTTGCACCTTTGGTTGATGTATGTCAGTGTGGTCCCTTAGCTTAGACAGATCATATGTACATGTGTGAGAGAGATTTGCTCAGGTAAGATTGGTTTACAGACAGTTGAGAAAACTGATACACGTGGCAAAGCAGGGTTTATCAAAAAGCTCATCCTTCTAGGAATCTGGTGTAATGCTCACCTCAAAGACCATTGCTGCTGTTCTGTTGTGGCACTTTGCTAAAATTAATTCAGTTGCCCATGATGCTAAAGCATGACTGTAAAAGCCTGCTGTAATAAGGTATATCAAAAAAGCAGAGCCCTCATTAAAACCAAAATAACAGACAGACGAACAAAATTAGAAGAAAGGTTTTGGTGATTTCATCACCAAAAGCTGATGATACTTCAGAAATCATAGAAAACAGTTGTGATACCTTTGCTTCCACCTGGTAATGCATGCATCTGTTCCAAAACAAATAACCACAGTATTGTTATTACTAGGATAAACATATAGCTTATGTTTCCATTCAATAAGTGACAAGGAATTAGTTAAGGAAATTAATATTTTCATGCATTATATGTTGTACAGCTCTTAAAGATTCATAAGAAAAAACAGTGATAGCAAATGAAAAAGTATTTTAAAACAAGAAAAAAAAAAGAAATAAGTGAAGTAAAAAACAAAATCCCAAGCACTTTAAAACCACCATCTTGAGATTGATGTGGACACAAATTTTGGAAGGTGTCCAGAACATCTGAATATTTTGGGCTACGGCAGCAGAGTGGCTGGTAGTTCGGATTATAATAAGATCAAGTGTTCTCCATGGGCTGTTTATTTTGTTCAGTGATTTGGAAGCATTGGTTTTTCTAAATAAGTGGTTTTTAAAACTCTTCTGAGAGATTGCATGTCTTTAATCATATGTGCTAACGCTGTGAGCACTGTGCCCTTTCTTCATGCTGCATCGGAGCCATGCCAGCACAGCACAGCAGAGCATATGTGAAATTCTCTGCAGTAGCTACAATACAACTCACTGTTTTCCTGTATGAGAGCCATTTATCTTGCCCACTTCCAGACAAAAAGACATATATTTAACTTATCTAATAGTGTTCAACAAGGAGTTTTTATCCAATTTAACCTTTTCGTGGTCTTCAGGTGGGCAGACAGATTCCAGGCAGCTTTGGATGATACTTTGGGTGATACTTCATAGAGTCCTGGCTACAAACTGACAGAAGGCTGAGATGTATTTTCAATAAAAGGGACAAATTAGTTAGGTCAAAGTTACCTCTAAGCACAAAATATGCATTGGAAATGAATATCTCTCTGCGTTGATCAGAAGATCACAGACTGTGATCTACCAGGCACAACTACGCACATTCCTGTTAAAGTCAGCTGGCTTAACTCCAGCTTATCATTTGCAATTTTGGAGAGATATGGATAAATGTGGATAAATTTAGGCTATATCTTCGACAAATCTGGTTCAAATATGCACAGAAGAACAGTCAAGAACAGCAGGGGAGGAAAGAGAGTTCAAAGGCATTATAATGTATAATAAGAAGACTAAAAGAGCAGGATACTGATTCATTTTCACTAAGTCTTCAATGCAATGTCGTCAAGTCTATTTGACATAACCCAGTGAAGAGAAAGTTTCAAAATGATTTCATAATACATAGATACAACACATCACCCAAAACATCCTCCTAGCTTAATGGGGATTTTGCCTCAGTGTTCATAACCGGTTTGTGAAGTCTTGACCTTATGGTATTTACCTCTTCAGGAGCAATTTCTGAATAATTCACTTCAATTTCTTTGCTTTGCTTCCCAAATTCTGAGTGAATCATTTATATTCAAATTGATCATGAGTGTTCAGACTGAGAAGAGAATTCTTAGTTTGGGATTATGATTGCAGAGTGATGCACAGCTATATGAAGTCACAGCTGTTAACATGTGGCATTTAAGTTCTCTAAAGACATTGCATCTCTCCTGTTTTTCTGTACTCCAAAATTACAGGATCAGAGCTCTGGTAAATGTTTGGATTAAAACAGCTAATATTTCTTTGTATTTTTATCAGATTGTCCCAGTTACATAGGACAACAATTTCCAGGATAAAGGATTATCAGAGATGAATTTGAAATTTTATTTTCAGAGATTAGTACATAGGTAAATAAAGGACTGATATTTGGAGATCAGAGACTCACTGTTAACCCACTATACTGCATTTTCTTCAGGAATGTGGAATAAATACAATGGAAATGCATATATCCTCTTTTAATGGATTTTTCTTTTTTTGCCACAATGTCTAAGAATACAAGAGAGACACGATTTTTGACAACACGTTTCATTACAATAGTCCAAGATTTTTAAAAGGCAGTGGCCACAATCTAGAAACACAGGACCATCATCTGAACATCAGAAAACACTTTTTCACTGTGCAGGAGACTAAGCACTGGCATGCGTTGCCCAGAAAAGTTACAGATTTTTCATCATTGGAGACATTCAAAAGCCATCTGCACACTGTCCTCAACAACTGGGTTTGGGTGTCTGCTTGAGCAGAGGGAGTTGGATTTCCCTTCTGACATCAATTATGTTGTGACCCTGAGAAAATCTCTCTGTATGATTTTGTTTTTATGAAGTACTGCCCATTGCTTCAGTGTTATAGAGACCACCGAGAAAGTGGAAGCTCAGTGTCACAAGCTAGTCCAGCCTCTGTTCAAACCCAAATCATGGAAGCACTACAGGGCTCATATTTAATCCCTGGGTAGCTGATCTAACTCATGCTGGAAGCCTGATCAACTTATTGGAGCCCTCTGGTAGGAGAGATCTTTTGTTAATGATAGTCCTACAGACCACTGCTGCTAGTTTTGGTACAGACCGAGAAGATTATGGAGACCAGTAAGTTCACAAAGGACCCTTCTTCATGAAGAAAAGGTCAGGAGCTGAATGTTACAGGGAGTGGTATTTTTGCTTTCATTTAAATTGGGATGAAATGTTATTTATTTCCTGTGTAAAAATAACTTTAGAAACAAGGTGTGTAGAAGGAGTCTACAAACCCATGGCAGCTTAAGTCAATCCAGCTCATGCCTGCCAAGGTCCCAGCCTCTCTCCTCATACAATGTGCTCTTTCCCACTCCCTTGCACTGACACTCGTGATTACCTGCCCCTTCCAAGTGGAGCTACTTCGGTTCACTAGGCAGGCAGAAGACTAACCTGTTTAGAATGATTAGTAATGTCACTAAAACTGTTCTAGATCAGAGCAAATCCTTTTCAAACCAGGATCTGTCACTAGAACTGGCCGGTAATTGATACTTTGTGCAGGACATTAAAACAAAGAAAATATGAAAACATTTCCATGCCCCAGTAGCAGGCAGTCATTGGATCTCTCCAGTGGGAGAGGACAGGCTTCAGGTGTAGCAGCACTTAGTGCCTTCCTCTTCTTTGTATGTAGCCAGAAACACCTTGAACCCACTGAAGAGGAGCTCCCAAGCAGTCCTCTAAGCCCTCTTATGTTATCGTTTTGCTAGAGCATGTGTGCAAAGTGAATCAGAGAAATTTGGCTAGTACCTTTATAATCTGATAACAAGTATAACAATATGGTAATAGAAGTTTTATCTTCCTTCCTAACTCACTTTGAAAATCCTATAGGTTGTTTAATTAGTTTCTGGAAAAAATACTTGCCATACTACTTTATACTTATTGAAGATCCCAGAGCAGGCTTGGTCTTCAGATTTGTAAAAGACTGCAGAAACAGGATAAATAATGATAAATTTCACTTTTGAAAGAGCTTGTTTGCAGAGAGAAGGACTTCAGGTAAATTATTAAAAGCTATTTTAGTAGTAATCTCGGACATTTTTTTGTTATTGTACTCATCAATTCCAAGGACATCAACTGTCTACCTGGCTACACTGCTGTTAGTTTTCCATTTAATTTACAGTCTATCATGTAAAATTTACTTCATAGAGAAAAAAAAATTCAAAACTCTATAATATAGATCCAGTGAGTCTAAGATTGCATTATAAAGACTGAATTTTGATACTGAAGGCTCATGCATGTTAGTGAAACAGGGATGTGCCCAGGCTAACCATCATCAGTACCTGTAAGTTGATTTTTCCTTTGTTTATGAGTTTCTTTGAGGAGATACCTTACATGTGATATTCCACAGCACTCTTGTACCCGCTGATCAGCTCTGGCTAATCTGTTCTTTAAAGACTGATTTACCTTCTGATAACTTTGGGACAAACATAATAAATCATTTTCAGAACCACCAACCATCCCTAACTGCATTTACATTTATAGAGAGAGGATTTTCAGTCCTTTCTACAATAGTGCACTGATTAAAGAGTCAAGCCCTTAGAGAAATCCATGTGTTATCAATCTGGATACCAGCCTTTTTCTCAGGGCTTGAATTGACAAGTGCAAGGAAAGCACAGAAAAGACTAGAATGCCATCGTCCATCTGCTGCCCTGTGCTTAGCATATGGTAAATAAGATTACCTGCTGTTCTGAGATTCTTATTAAAACTGGCAGTAGCGTGGCATGACTTTAGGAGCTGATGGTGACCAAGCCACTGGACCTTTTTTAGTTTATGTCTAGCTTACTTTCAGTTCAGCTTTGACTCCATTCGACTTCTTATTAGTTTCAAAGATTTCTCTCATGGTGCACAGTGATACACAGCTCTTCCTGAAATGTATGTCTTGTGAGACAGAAAAAGAAAGTCATAGTCATAGTCTTTCTCACTGTGACCACAAAGGCTGTGGTACAAGGAATATAACTCTGCTGATGTCCCTGTGATTCCTACATGATTCCCGAACAACCTCCAATATAATTTCCCCTCAGCAGCAGTGTTCACTACTTTAGAATGTTAATGCATCTGTGAAAGTGTCCTAACTATTGATTGGGATATGAAACAGCTATATTTTGAATTTTGAGATTGTAGTCCTTTGATACTGTACATATACAGTACACATAATACACAGCAAAAAAAAAAATAGGGTATGACAAGGAAACAATGCTACTTCAAGCCATCTGATGTTATGCCTCAGGCTGATTAAACAGACAAAAGGAAACATGACAGAATCACGTGCATCTTACTCCTGGCCTTAATTGCAAACAACTGTTTTGTAATGTATGAGGCCTTTGCCATCCAATTCCTTGGCTGATTTTCTTCTGATGAAAGACTTTCCACTTCATTGAACTGTGAAGGTTTCGTTTCTGTTTCAGACCCATGGAGACATAAGAATTAATTTACAATTCCCTACTATATGAAAAAAAAGTGATACACAGTTCATAAGAGGTGGGACTCGCAGCAATATTACTAACTTCATCTTCAGAAAACTGCTCCAGCTGTTGCAATCTCTACTAGCAATACAGCTTTAGAAGAACAGAAAAAAAGTGTTTTTACTTTGGATGGCTGTGGAGCAGCACAGCACCTTGCAAAGATGCAGCCCAAATCTATAAGGCTGGTGAAGTGAAACCATCATTTTTCTTAAAAACTACGCATTTGGTATGCATTGAAACTGCCAGCCTGCATCAAGGAGATGAAGGAAATAATAATCTCTTTTTTCTTTTTTTTAGTAAGTGAATGGTTAGGCTAGTCTTCCTAGAGGTAGCCACAAGAAATTACCATTTCCTTCGGCAGTAATTAGCAATGTATATCCCATACAATGGTCAGCTATTGTTACACCTTCAGGCTTATTTAAATCAATTTGCTCTGAAATGCCCAGAGGATTAACTGGAGAACTTCCACTCAGTGCTGACTAGGTAAAAAGTCTGACCATATTTCCATCCTGGGCTCTAAAGTTACCACCTTTATGCACATGGTCTGCCCTGGCACAGTAGCCTGCCATTCTATCCACTGAAAACAGAAGGGGAACAAGCAGAGCTAGTTATACAGGTTCATTTATATTCAAGATCCAGCAAAATTTCCTTTGCAAAGCCACACAGGCTTTATTTTAAAATGTTGTCAATTGAAGATTGAAGTTGATTATTTCATAGCTGTCATGTTCATTTTCACTCTTGACACTTAGATATTAAAAGAAATCCAGAATACAGCTATGCAGACATCTTCTCAAAGCTTGGAGCTACTGAAACAATTCAGATTTCTATTTTTAATGCATTTTAATGTAACAATTGCACAAAATACAAAGTTACTTGATAAATAAAAGCAGTGGCAATGCATTTTTATGTTGCATAAAGTAGTAAAAATAATCACAGGAGTAGATTAAAATTGTAGGTACCTTCCCTTCCTGGATGTTCCTAAGTGTAAGTCTACAAAATTCTTCTTAACAGCTTTCTTGTTCAACCCCAAAAGTTCACCGAGTTACACCTAAAGGCTGTTGGTGCTTGCACCATAATTAGGATATTCTTTGAACACAGGAGACAAGCATTCACATTCCCCCAAGATGAGGACACTCTAATGTCAGGTAGCCATTTTGCGGGACAAGGACTAAACAAAAAGTGGCAAATCAAGGTTGTGTGCTATGACTCTTTGCTAGGCTTGTTTAGCACCAGCTGGTCTTGTACAGCCTCCTCAGGAAGCCTAATGGATGGATCTCACAAAGTCTTGGAGGAGTAAGAGGTAATGTATTGGTTGCTGAATCCTTAGAAGGCACTATCCTTACTCATGGTGGAAATAACCTGGCAGTTAGTCCTGTGTTACAAAATCTGGGAGGTGGTTAAAAAGTTTAGACATTTCACAAGTGATCCCCACTTACCCCAAATATCTTGGAGTGACACCCTTGAACATGCAAAACTCACATGGGAAACCACGCTCTAGGTCTGCAAGTTGGCAACCAATGAAGCCTGCACAG
Source organism: Drymodes brunneopygia (assembly GCA_013400955.1). Classification (NCBI taxonomy): domain Eukaryota; kingdom Metazoa; phylum Chordata; class Aves; order Passeriformes; family Petroicidae; genus Drymodes; species Drymodes brunneopygia. The sequence goes on from VZTZ01000568.1 coordinate 308,520, forward strand.
GGAAACCAATGCTGGCACTGTTTCCTGCAGAGAGATGAGACCAGGTCCTCTGCAATAATTCGTCTCTGAATAGTGAATTACAGGGCTGACACTGTAGATGTTCACATGGTGTAGCACTCTAACTACAAAAGGTCAAAATTTTGGGTGTTGCGGTTGCTCTATTAGCCACCAAGCGATCATCAAACCTAATAATGCACCATGAAACAGCATTATATTTCATTTGAATAACACTGGTGATCTCATTTCATTTCCCTTATTCCTTTATACTACTTTAATAGGTACAATTCAACAGCTCTCATGTCCTTTTAACTTGTTCAGCTCTGTGTGCAATCAAGCTGAAGGTATAGTGGACTTGGTATTCAGTTAATTCCAGTTTTTCTGCTGCAGCTTTTTGTAAGTGCATTCTGAGAAGCTAGAAGGAGCTTATTTTCTCCCACATAAATGAAAGCCAAACCCAGGATAGAATCAGAGCTCATGCAAATGAAATACCACTGCCTTTAATTTAAGAGACTGTGTCTGTGATATGTATAGCCAAATCAGTGGGAGATAGCTCTGTTAAAGCAAATTTTGTGATCTTGAGGAAAGTTTCAGGTGTGGAAAAGAGGGGATCATGACAGTGGCTGGAGCCATTGTTCAAAATAACATGTCCTGAAAGGCAGACAAGGCTGTGTAGTAAATATACATTTTCTGTATTGATTGGGGTCCCAGCATATCCAGTGTATCCCAGAAAATTTTCTGCCTGCACCCAGACTGGGGAAACTCCATAGCAGTTAAGCTGTCATGCCCTAAGTATTGACAGGTAATAAACAGAAATCACTCTGGAGGACCTACATAGCACTTGTGGAAGTATGTATGCAGCCATTATTCTCCTCCTCCTCCTCCCCCTCCTCTGCCTAATCTATCCCATCACCTTCCTACTCTGGGTCCCACAGCATTAGGCTCCCCATAACTTCTACTGAAAGTAAACACAAATCCAGAATAGTGACTAATCCAGTGGCCCCGTGTGGGTGGTTGTAGAAGGTGCTGACTTGTACCAAAAAAGATGAAAGCAGAAAAGTTCCTGAGCCAAGAAGCAGCCTCAGTGCAGCTCCGTGGATTAGTCTACAATTCCCAGCTGGAAGAGAGGCTTGATTTGCTGCAGGATCCAAAATCTGCAGTGGTAGGAGACAAAGGGCAAAGCAGGCTTGTTTGCTGATGCACTTTGGCCCATCACTCAGCAAAGAACTGTGTTTCCTAGAGGGGCTGCTCTCATCTTCTTAGGGATATAAGGCAGCTCTCTCCTTTGCCACATAACCTTTCTGTGTATGTACATGCAGAGCAAGCCTTATTCTAAATCTTTCATATATACCTGCGAGACAGACACTGTTATGGGTCTTTTCTGTCTCACCTTAAGGCTGTTAAAAAATCTCTTGCTTTGGTAAGAGTTTGTTTGTTCACATATATTGTGCAGATTTGCAGTACAGAAGGGACTCTGACTTTGGTGTGCTTGGTTTATGTCTTTTTGTAAAGCAGTAGCTATGTACTTGCTAAGACTTCTCACATGAGAGAAATCTTGCCCTTTTGCTGGTTTTCATGCTTGATGACTTAGCAAATTTCCAGGGGGGCAGAAAAGGCAGCTCTGTATGTCAAACCAAAGGCACTATGAGCATGAGTGACAAAGTTTATTACCCTCCTAATCAAAGCATAGGAGAAATGAACCACTTAAAAAGGAGCTTATTCCAGTTGTCAGCTCAAGGTTTCAATTGAAGGAAGACATCCCCACACATTTTGAGCTACTCCAAAGCACGGATCACCAAGCTGTGATTCCTGACCTACATGAATTTTACTCAGGTACAGTTAATGCATGCCTTTCAGGCAAGGATTATGTTATTTCTCCAACATAGGGAACTTGTCAGACTGCAGGAGGCAAGGGAGGCTGCAAAAGTTCTGGATGAGAAATTTTATGTGTGGATCTAACCAACCTGAATTGTCCAAATGAATCATTGCTATAATCCTGTAGCTTGTATCCTGGAAGGAAAAACAGCTTCTGTCTCTCAGAATAAAAGCCACTTAAAAAAAAAATAAAGAGCAAACTTGGAGAAAAATAAAAGTAATAGAAAAAAAGGCACTAGCTTTTTTGAAAGGAAAGAATACATAGAAGCAAGCACAGATGCAATTTGACAAGAAATAAGGATAAAAGCCTATAGCTGTAAATATGAAAAAAATATATTTAATATAGGAAGAGACAATAAAATAAATCAATTTCCATAGGTGAGAGTACAATGTATGAACTGGAAATAATCAAAACTAATAAATGACAGACAAAGTATTAAAGTATTTAAGAGGAATCAAAAAAGCTTTTTACAAGTATATGGTAGAAATGAAACAACAGAGAAAATAACATGATAAATAAATGAGAATTACTTACTTGAAGTTAACTTGTTCAGTTTAATACTAGATTAGTTTTTTAAATTTTCCCTCTATAAGTCATAGAGGATCATTTCAAAGGATCCATTTCACATTAGCTGAGTGCTGATGTGAGAGCTGGGCTTTCTACTCTGTTCCCAGCAATTTCCAAGGAATCCTGCCCTCAGTCTACCTCCAACAAAGAGACCAAAAAAGCAACTTCCACAGCAGATGGATAGCTAGCTTTGAATTTCCTCAGCTTTTGGAATCTGGACTCTTGGTCTCCACCTGCAGACCTCACAATCAGGGTTTCATAGAAAAGGTAATTGAGGCCAAGCTGAACATGGGTCTCTCTGGAATAGCCTTTGCCTTTTGCTTCTCTGCTTTGAAAGGGCTGCAAAGGTGGGTTCATAGCTAGGCCACTTTAAGCTGTCACAAAAGCATGTAGTCCTAATTCTGAAGAACTAATGCAGCTGTAATTCTAAGAATAAAAGCAACAAAAACAATAATAATGATAATAATGAGAATGTAAGAGCTGGATTATCCAACAGAGTTGGTGGAGAGGTCTCTCTGCTCATCACTCAGAAGCAGATGTGTCAGTTTTCTATTCAGGCTAGAGTCACAACTAAAATGACAGTCTATACATATATATTATGAGTAGTATGGCAGCTCATAATTTTGTCCAAGGGCATTTCTGCTGTAAAGCTCATCACAATGAATACAACCTCTGTGGTGCATCTTTTTAATATGATATCTTAAATACACTATTATTTAATAACTAATTTCATTTTTAAACACAGAAGGTTCAGTGGCTCAAAGATATTTAATATTTTATCACTACTGATGATAATAAAAATCTTTCCCCAACCATTTCCAGATAATATAAAAATTGGTGAGAGAATAAATAATCAGAAAGTCAGCTACTGCTACCCAATGATTGTATTTTATTGTCATTTTGACCAAAAATACATCACTGGTTCATTGAACTTGACATAAAAAAAAAGATCAGAATCAGCTTCTATGCAGAATTGCTCCATCAGTGTCAAAACCATTTACATTATGTCTCCTTCAGTTTCACCATCCTTCCTTCCAACTTCATTGTGTGATACTGAGCAAGTCCTTTCTGTATAATCTGCAGGATGAGTTATAAGGATGCACGGTAGTTTTCATTGCTGTCTGGGGGTTACTATATTTCTGTTCTTTTGCAATTGTCTTCAGCATATGAGCTATTCCATTAGGCACAGCAGTTAGGCTGACAAGGGTAAGATTTCCACACTTCTGGCAGCTCAACTGGCTTAGGCTCAACAGCCTCACTTGACATGAATAGTTGGAACCCCCAGCCCAATGGCCAAGATCCTTAAATCATGTCTGAGTCAAAATTATTTGTACTGAGTTCAAATTTCTAGGGGGAAAAATGCATGAGCTCTAGGAGAACAAGTTCACCTGTTGCTCAGCTGGCAACAGAAGAAACACACGGGTCTCAGAGCAGCAGTGGATTCTCCAGGCCGGACCGACCAAAAGCCCTGCCCTTCTTTATTTGCCTATTTTTATCTGTTCCTAAGGACAGTTAAAGATTGGTGAAAGGGGTCAACACCCCTAAAGGTTTACAGGACAAAGACATGGTCAATCATCTTTCTCCACTCCAGGGAAAGGAATGAAAAACAATTCCACAAGTGTAAAACAATCCCGGCCGGTTAAGAAAAACAAGGACCATGTTTACAGAACAAGCATGGGAAACTACAGCTACAGTGTTACAACTTATGGGGCCCTGTAAAACCAGGGCGACATTCACCTATTTCATGAAGACAACAAAGTGGTTTGTTTGACAGCCCTGTTGACTGCCAGCTGCTGTGAATAGCATCAAATAGCTGAGAGTAGAGTGAATTTCACTACAATAAGTTACAATAAGTGCAGGACAAAGCAGGACAGAGGAGAGAGGCTGATCTAGTCTTCCTACCCCTTTCAAATCCTTTGCTTTTCAGCTGATTTGTGTGACGGAGTCTTCTGTTCATACAGAATAACACTTTGGAACCTCAAACATTCTATTACAGTAAAATGAGCCAGGAATAAGGGCATGTTCTGTCACAGACAAGATTTCTAAATGTAAGAGTAGCAACTAACTGGTGAAAATTTCAGTGGTAGTTTTTTAAAAGAGATCACTAAATCAACATTCAACAGAGACTTCTGATGACTGAGAATGGATCAGTTTAACGTCATAATTAAGACAAAATCCTACGAGTATTACAGAGATTATAGAACAATTAGCCTAACTTCTTTTTCAGTAAAGCATTAGATACCATTTTTGAGAGATCAGATGGGAACACTTTAAAAAAAAAGGAAAATGTCTTGATTTAAAGGAAGTCAACCTCCTGAATGAAGCATAATCCTGTCTCACTTAGAAAGGTAATAAGGCAGTTGACTTCCATTAATCTTCAGGAGATCAAAAGGATATAGATAGCATAATTAAAACTTCAGTGATTGCATAACAAAGTTTCATGATGGTTGTAAAGAGTAATGAGTTGTAAGAAAAGTGGAAGAAATATATATACTATAAGATTTTGACAACAATAATACTTCTATGAATATCCATATGGGTTTGCCTATTTAAGGCTAAAAAACTAACTGTTCCAAAAGACTGATATTGGTGCCAGTTTATAGATTGTAAAGTAAAACATAGGAAGATTATTTTTACAAGCAGTATTGTCACTTTCAAGAATATATTTTACAATGTAGAGAAAACATCAACAAAAATCTCAAAAGAAGCAGCAAGTCAGCAGATGAAGAAGTAGCTGAAAAGCAAATATTTATGAAAGAACTCACAAATACGGATTTATGTTTCCAACCATAGGCATTCCAGCTAGAAATTATTGACTTTTAAAAAACATACACGAGCTGAAAAAAGGAAAAGCTCATCTCACTATTGAAGCTCCCTCTGAAAATTCAGACACTATGGGTTGAATTTCTGGCTCTGCCTCACTCTCCCTGTATGACCTTTGGCAGGTCACTTATGTCTCAGTTTCTTCTCAACAAAGTGGGAATCAAGTTTCTGTGCTGTGTAGAGGTTATACCAGGTAAATTCATTAAAATCTGAGCCTGACAATGTACAGCAGTAAGGAGCAAATAAATTAGACATGTAATCAAAGAACTTGGTGGCTGCAAAAATCTGCGTTAGTGTTACAGAAAAACAGTTTCATAAATATGTTTTATATTTTTTTCCCTTGACATTTAGAGTTGCTGGACTTTTACCAAACTCCAAAATGTCTTCCAGCTTCAGTAGCTGAGCTGCAGCCCAATGAGGTAGCAGATGCCACATGAGAGAAGGCACCTGTTCTGCACCCTTGCTGCATTAGGTAATTATGTGCAAAACAACTTAGATGTGCAGTCCTTGAAATTCAAACCGTTGCCTTGATCAAAATCTTGAGCCACTCATAGAAGCAGCAAGAGTGTATTGAATGAATTCACAGTGAAGTATGCCTTGCCTCCTCAATTAAATTGTGTGTGTGCGCACGTGTGTGTATGTGTGTGTGTCGACAAGAGTGTGAGGATTCATTCCCATGTGAATCTATAGATAATTCCTTTTTTCTTCAAGAAACTGGTTGATAAAGCAGCAATAGAATCTCGTTTGTGTAAATGAATTGGAGCCAGCTGGTGAAATATAAACTGAAAAGTTCATAAGGTCAAACAGACATATGGTTGCAATGTCATAATGTCACATTAGGTCAGAAAGTGTCACCAGAAAAAGAAATACACAGGGGAATTTATACTTTACAAAAGGACTAGGAAAGAGATAATTATCTGTCACTGATGTGAATGGTGAATGGTGCTGCATCCAGTTGGCATCCAGTCACATCCATCCCAGTGGTGTCTTCCAGGGATCAGCCCAGTCCTCTTCAATATCTTTACTGATGATCTGGAGGAGGGTATTGAGTCTACCATTAGAAAATTCACAGACAACACCACATTGGCTTGGAATGCTGGATGGTAGGAAGGCTATGCAGAGAGATGTGGACACTCTGGATTGATGGGTTGAGACCAACAGAATGAGGTTCAACAAGACCAATATCTGGGTCCTACACAGCCCCAGGCATTTCTACAGGCTGAGGATAGAGCAGCTGGAAAGTTGTCCTGTGGAAAAGAATCTAAAAATGTTGGTCAACAGCTGCCTGAACATGAGCCAGCAATGTGCCCAGATGGCCAAGAAGGCAAGTAGCATCCAGGCCTGTGTCAAGAATGATGTGGTCAGTAGGACTAGGGAAGTAATTTTCCCCCTCTACTCGACACTGGGGAGGCCACACATTGGATTTTGTGTTCAGTTCTGGGCCCCTCACTACCAGAAGTACATTGAGGTGCTGAATTGTGTCCACATAAGGCCAATGGAGCTGGTGAAGGCTCTGGAGCACAAGTCATATGATGAGCAGCTGAGGAAGCTGGGGTTGTTTAGCCTGAGAAACGGAGGCTCGGGGGTGAACTTGTTACCCTCTAAAACTGTCTGAAAGGAGGTTGTAGCCAGCTGGAGACAGGTATTTTCTCCCAGGTAGCAAGTGACAGAACAAGAGGACATTGCCTCAAGCTGCATCAGGAAAGGTTTAGGCTGGACATTAAGAGGACTTTCTTTATAGAAAAGGTGAGTAGACATTGGAATGGGCTGCCAGGAAAGTGGTGGAGTCACTGTCTCTGGAGGTGTTTAAGGAAAGACTGGACATGGTACTTGGTTCCATGGTTTAGTTGACATGGTTGTGTTCGGTCATAAATTGGACTCAATTATCTCAGAGGTATTTTCAACAGAAGTGATTATGTGAATCTCTGACCTTTGAGCATCATGTTAATAGTTAAATCTGAAGATTGGTAGTAGTCATAAGACAAGAAAAAACAGCAGTATTTGTAGAAGTCTTTTGCAATGTGACCAGTACATACTTTCATGAAGAAACTACTAATCCACAGAAACAATATAAATTTACACTCAAAATAAAACAGATATATTTACTTTTTCATATTTGCACATTTAAAATTTATTTGGACAGTATGCCTAATGAACCTCATATCTAGAGATAAGAAACAATTCAGCTGTGTTTGCTGCCTTTTGTTTCTGTTTAATTTATGTTTGTTTGCAAATGATTCTAGATTCCCAGTTTCTAGGTTTATTGTTTATCAATTTTTACTATTATTGCATTATACATATATACAGGAATTCATGGTCCAGAGATTTTTAGTAACTGCAAAGTGGAAACTCTTCATAGGGATGTTTTCCATCAAAGTCAGTGAAATGCAAGGAGGCGGGACCAGATCCTAGGTACATCTAGCACTTGGGGACTGAAGGTGCTCAAAGGTCTCTACTTTGACTCTATTACTACAATAAAGTTGTAATTATACAGAACCAAGGGAAAGAAGTCAAAATCTTGTTCATGCTACATATGTACCGTAGGACAAAAGCTCACAGATTTCTGGATGCTGCAGCAGCCCTACTAGTGTGAGCACTTGGCATTAACATGCTATTCTATCCTCCAGCCTTCACTGCAGACCACCAGGACCAGACTAGATCTGGCTTTGCATTGCAAGAACTGTGTGTAATGATGTCACCACAGAATCATTTTATGTTTCTATTTAGGAAGAGTCATCAAGAAACTTTTTCATTCTGATACCATTGTGGAAAGAAACATCCTAAGCAGGCCCAGTATTACTGCTCCCGAGGGCATGGTTGTCAAGATCTTTCATTAAAGCAGAATACTTCCAATGGAGCTCATGTTAATTTTCCAATAATCCTCACAAAAGACATGCAGGACTTTGAGGCTAGAGAAGACTAACTTGCCAATTTTTACAGCCCAGTAGTCAAATGAAAAGTCTCTGGTTCATGGATGAGGAACACAAAAAGTTTAGGTTACTGATAATGAAGTCTTCAAGAGAAGCATCATGGATCTACTTGAGATGTTAGTTACAGAGGAAGCTGGACATGCAATTCATCATTTCTGAGTTGTTTGTCAGGGAAATAACTGATGCCAGGAAATATTGATGAATGTAGAAGAGCTACAGGTTCAACAGAATATATTCTTTACAAGCAGCATCCCATCCTTGTGGGACATAAAGGGCAGAAAACAGAAAAAGTCATATCAGAAAAAGGTGAAAAGCAACCAATACAGACTAAATACCTTTTAAATACAGTTTAAGGCAATAACAAACCATTATATATTTACACTGAATTTTATTTCAATTGGAGAAGTCTAAAGAACAGGACTAGGGGTTCTAGAATGCTTCATTTAAACAAAGGTATTGATACAATAATAGACGTATCAAGAATTTGTTACTGGGAAAGAAACTTGTTTAGCACCATGGCTACTCTGTCTACCTAATTATATTTCTCTCAGTAGTTTAATCAGGGGCTGGTCTTAGTCTAGAGCACTGCCTCACCATGGTCCATGCTGCTAGAACTCCTTATGGCAAGGAATAGATTTGTGGCAATAAGCAGTCTGCAAACACCTTCTTTATTGGTATATATTGGTGTGTATTGGTATATATTGGTATACATATATATGTGTGTAATACCAGGGTACGAAGCATACAGAAAAGCTACAATATGTTTAATATAAGACGTACGTCATATATACAAATAAGGATACTCAGCCTTTTTTTTCAGGTCTAAGCCAAATATATTCCTCCTTCACTATTGCTACCTGTAACTTGGCCACTTTACAATCCCTAACAGATGAAGTAGGGAGGTCTCAGTCTTCTCCCACATTCCAAGAATGAGAGTGTCTGTTGGCCATGATCACAGGTAACACCAGAGGCATCATCTTAATTAAGAGTAGCTTAATATAAAACAGATGGCAGAGCTAATGAAAGGAGATGCTTTGGAGATGAAAAACCAAGAATCCCTTGGGGTAGACATCCTGTGCTGAAAATCTGGGATAAGCAGCGCTAGAGCTACCTTCGTTCAACACGTGGCATATTCACATTTGTACCCGATCGTGAGCATCAACACTTTACTGAGTCATAGAAAAGGCCTACAAACATTCTTCTGTTTATTACTCAACACAAAACACCAAGGCCAGACAGTTACAGAACAGGATGGACCTATAAAATCTATGGAAATCTGTCTCCAGGGTCTTAATATAAAATAATGTTGTGCTGCCCGTCTTCTTGTCAACACTGCCAATATCCACCACACTCAGAGTGTATGCTGAGTCTTAGCTGCATGGGTACAGCTGACAGCACTGACAGACACCAGGAGTCACTTTCTGAAAGGAAATGGCTGTATTCAAAGCACTTGCAGGACCTCAACATCAACCATTGCCACCTCTGCAGCAGCAGATGATAAACTCTTCCTCAGGCAGTAGCTTCTGCTCCTACTGGGCAGTGGCTGGCAGGAGGGAGTGAACTGCTGCAGTGCCCAGAGATGAAATTCTTGTTGTAATAGGGAGCAGCTTGCTCAGCAATGAACTCTGTTAATCCATTAGGAGCTGGAAACTATCATCCTAGCTACATGTGGTGAGTAACTTTTGATCAGTGAATGGGCCAATGTGCATTTTCCTTTTCTTTTGCTCCTCATTTTGTGCACACTTGCCTAGGAGGCAAGATTTAAAATGCCAAGTCATCCTGTAAGCCTGGCCTGTTCCAGCCCTACAACCTCCCTCTGCCTTTTGAGAGAAAGTTTCCCTCCATCACAGTGAACTGAGCCTGTGTTGTCTAAGTGCTGAACAATGGAAGAATGGTGGTAAAGTTCATCTTTAGACTAATGGCTGCCTTATCACTGCACAACTCCCCTGTGTTTATATATGGAAAGCTAGTGAAATGGATAAAATACAATATATTCTGATTGTAATAACGTAAGTTAATCTTCTTGCTTTTATTCATGTAGAAATAGTTATACCTTACAGAAATAAAGATTCTTTCCAGCTGTACTGAAGCTCATTGATGCCTAAGGCCTGCCTAAACATCATTACAGAAACAATGTGACTAACAAAGGCCATAAAATCATTTAAACACTTGCTGGTTTTGTTGTATTGCAGTGGATGCAAAGGTAAGTCAATGGTATATTGGTTCATGGCTTTCTTATCTAAATACTAGGATATTTTGGTATTTTGAAATACAGGATAATAAGAACAGGAATCCTTGAGGTCTCAGTGTTTAGCAACTTAGCCTGTTCCTAGGCATAATAGGCAAAATTGATGCTCAGGCACACTTGTGAGGGTAATCTATTTGCATTTCAAAGGTAGTAAGGTTTTAATCATGTAGCTGTTCACTCATAGAGTGCAATTATAATTCCATGTTAAAACAATCCTCTAAGTAGAAAAACAAAACAAACCCAGGGAGGTGAAGGGGGGAGGGAGGGGGAAAGATATCATCTGTTTCAGTAAAAGAGAAATATGTTCCAGGAAGAAAAATTACAGCTGAAAGATTCTACCTTACTATGATAACCTCTGAATCTGCAGTTTAAAATGCAGTTTATTTCACATTCAAAATGACTGGAGATAGTACTCCATACAGAATTTGTAGCACTTTTTTGCCTTTTTCTCAAAGGTTGGGATGAAGAACACATCTTAAAACATAAAGAATTTTACTCATTTCTCTTTGCATGTCATAAAATATTTTTTTCTTTTTACATTTGACTTATTGGAAACTTTTATTCCCCAGAGAGTAGCTGGAAACTCACTGAAAAGTAGTACATCCGCTCTGGGCTAGGAGAGGCTGAGAAATTCTGTGCACACAAGGTGCATGAGCTGCAAGTACAGGAGGATGTTGTGTCCCCCTGAAGATGGCACAGAAATCTTGGTTACACACTTTACTGTGCACTAATTGAAGGGGGACAGCTGGAAAAGCAGTGTATCAGCTAGAAAATTAAACCTGTTACAAATGAGTGAGAGATTAATTCCTTCAACTGGCTTATTAGCATCTTTAGAAAATACTCCTTTTCTTTTTAGGGTTGGGGGTTTTTTTTCAGTGGATTTCACCTTGATTTTCATTTTCATTAACTGGAGCTCCCCCTCAAGGAATACAATGGGAAACTAATTTTGCAGTACAAGATACAGATTTCTCATTTTGACTAGAAGAATCCTTATATCCTAGCCTACAAAATCTTAGAGATTTTCTTCAGCATATTCCCTCACTTACTGCTGATATATAATTTGCAAAGCAATTTAATGTGAAAGTGAGACTGTCCTTAAATAAATAAACATAGGCCAGAGAAGATTAGAAAATTGATTAGAGTGACTTTGGGGGTTTAGGTATGATTTTATTCAATCTCCAGTTCTTGTACAATAAAATATCTGATACCCACACTACACAGTAGTACAAAAAGCCTGTTTTTTGGCTCAGCCCTATCCCTCACTCTTCATCACAACTTAAATGAGACCGGCTAGGATCATTGCAGGGAGCTCTTAGCAAAGCACCTCTGCAGCAGCCCCACTGCCCACTGTCAGCCAAGGCAGCACATTCAGAAGAGATGATGGGCCAGAAAATACTCAGTGTCAAAACAGGGGGACACAGGAGGACAAGTCACCCACACTGTCATGGAGATCTAGGCCACTGCATCCAAAAACTTTGCAAGGAACTCTTCCAAGATGTGAAGACCCCTAGCCTTAAATTTTGCATTTCTTCAGCCTTACTTCTCTGATATAGACATTTTTCAGTATAAATAAAGGAACCCAAATCCAAGCAAAATAACAGTATATATCACACAAAACACGGCACATCACTATTTTGGGGTGGAAAAGAATGAGTCATATATGACAAAAGTCAGTCACCTGGCTGAATTCATCTTGCAGCATCATTATTACAGGGAGGGCTGAGGGAAAGGAGTGAATACCCAGTACTAGTTGTCACTAAGCAGGTGAGCATGAGTGAGAACATCATCATCAGGAATGGGACTCGACCTTGTTCCCTTCTCAGTGCCTCTAGTATCCCCAGTGTCTCTTCACCATGACTTGTCCTAGGACAAGTCACACACCTATAAAATTATCCTGAACAGGAAAAGATGTCCGTGACTCTTAGGATTTGACCAAGATGCCCTCGGCAATACTTTCAGTGGCATTGGAGCTTTCTCTGCCTGTCCACATTCAGCCACACTGAGATAATAAAATTATTATTATTATTAT
>VZTZ01000569.1:0-30142 GCA_013400955.1 Drymodes brunneopygia
GGGCATTATATCAGTGGTTAACTTACGGATAAAGAAAGGGGAAAGCTGTGGCTGTGCAGAGAAGCAGATGCAGAACTGAGTAAAACTGGTGACAGGTTGTGTGGCTGGAGAATATCTCCTCTTTTCAAATATCAAATTTCTTTGATGCAACTGCACAAGTGTCAGTGCTAATGGCCAGAAGCTGTTTGCTCTCTCAGTAGGCTCTTAGAAAGATGACCTTGAAAGATTGTGTGGATTTTGCTGGGGTTGGAAGACAGAACTCAAAATTGACTCTGTGGATCTGGTATTCTTAATACTCTTAGAAGTCCTAGGCAAAAGAATGTAGTGATTTCAGTGCTTGCTGTTGTGCTTTGTGAAATGCAGTGAGAGGGAATTATCCTTACTGTGTGAAGACTGAGGTGTAAGGAAGCTACTGTGACCATTTGTAGTGGCAGGCTCTGCAGCAGAGTTTTTGTCTGTTATGTGGGAGGCTTAGGTTTCATCAGTGGAGAATTTAAGTTCCCTGTTTCACCGAGGTTGGATTTTTACAGAACTGTAACTCTGTGTACCTTGCAGAATCTGCATGAGAGCAGAGCTGATTTGTGTTGAGACAGATCTCCCATGCGGCTGTGAAAACAAGTGCACAAATTCAGAGTAGCTGGGTGTAAATCTGAAGTAATTGTCATGGAGATTGATGTTCTCTCTAGGAGTTAATCTAGATTTACATCAGGGAAACTGTGACCAGAATCTCCCAGGATTCATCTTTGCTAGACTTTAGTAGCTCACTAAATTAATTGCTAATTAACCTGAGATGGTTGATTATTGTGGATGCTTCCCACATATTTCTTCTGTCTTACTGTCATCAAATTTAAAGACAGAGCTCCACTAGATCAGACCAGATCTTACCTGTTCTGAACTCCTGCTTGTCAAAAGCTGTTCCCTTCAGCTAGACAGGAAAACTGAGTGCAGTCAGCAGACATTACACCAAGGAAGTAACTGGAGTATACTGTAGCCCTCGGGAATCTAAACTTGTGCACTTCTGGGTCAAAACCAGCAGGAACACAACAGCCCATATTGCTGAAGGCAGTTAAAACAAGCAAGGGGTTTAGAGAGGTCCTGCAAGGTAGTCCCAGATTATCCCTGAAGGCTGGCCTTACCAGCTTGTACAGTGGAGTGGAGCAGTGTGAGACTTCTCCTTGACTCAAGTGCAGCAGTCAGTGTGAAGTGGTTTCACCACTGAGATATCCAAACAATGGCATAAACTACCTCCATTCAAAACACTTCTTCCCTGTGTGTCAGAAAGCACACAAGGTTTGTTGTTTTGGTGCTTTGTTAATTCTACACAAAGGAGGTTGTAATTTGAAGTATCTCATGGTAAAATACCAGTTTGCAGGATTCGAGGACATTTGGAGGGAAGTGGCTGGAGCTATTCCTTCAAAGTCTGACAACATTGAGGCACCCTTACTCTTCAGATTTCACCATCTACATGACACTAAAAAGCACATCTTTCTTGTATGTGTTCTGTATGGCTTAAATGAAATTGGGGTGCCAAAAGGATGGGGTGTGTCTGATCCTGCTGTATTCTGGGCAATGAAGTTTTATGACAGCCTTACTTGAAAACTACATTTAGGTTCTATTCCAGATCCCTCTAGAACGGAGGCAGAGCAGAACAGTTAAAGCAAACCAGCTTGGGAACTTCTTATGCCCTTGAAAATGATGAAAAGATCTGTTCCAGGGTTGAAAGCAAAACTGAATTAGGTCTCTATTTGATAAAAGGTCCTTATTCTTAAATAAACATGTTATTAGGTCCCAACAGACAATGTGTCTAAACAGCATGAATTTAAAAGTTGCCCTTTTCTTTACAAATGTGCTTAACAACCTCCCAGTCCTTGGGCTTCACTTTGAACTGGTCTGCCTCCCAAGAGCCTGCAGTTTGGACTGGGAGGGCCTGGTCGTGCTGCCTGATGAGCATGCAGAGAAGGTGCAAGGGTACAATAAATGGGTGATCATCTCTCCTGCCTGCATGCCAAAGTGAAGGCACAGTGCCAAGCAAATATGCGCATTAGATGACTAACAGCTCCCACACTGCCAGTGTAGGCAGGGAATATGCAATGCAGCCACATATGTATCTTGGAAACCACACCGGGTGCTTTTTATTCTTAATGTTTGGTTTTGTTTTTAAATAGGAGCTCAGATCTCTGGGCAGGATGTTTATCTCTATGCGCAGAAAACAATGTTGGTCATAGCTTTTAATATACGATCAAGTTTTTAGAATTGCCAGCTGATATATCTGTTGTGAGTGACATCAGAATTTCAAGTAACTGCTATAAATGCTCTCTATGCTGTGCATATCATGTGTAATTTTCTGAGTTTACCTTTATTTAGTGGCTAGAAAATGGCTTTTTAAAGAGAGAAATTTTTTTTTCCCCAGGGACAATATGGTTTTAGAGTTTTGTATTTAATGTTTGGGTTTCTATTTAATTTTTTTATTAATATTTTTGCCCTGATTGAATTTTGATCACTCTTTTTTGGGCAGAACTTGTGGGAGGTGTTCACAGAAATCATGCCGTAACAAAGGAGTTGAATTTCATTTGATACTTGCTTAGCCTTAGTTTTACAATGTACATGTGGATGTACAATGAGCTGAACCCCCAGGGAAGTCCTGTAAATCCCTGTAAGCAGAGTGCAGTCCATTTAATCTAGCAGTGAGCTTCCACTGAAGAGGGTCCCCATTTCATTCCCCCAGTGACGGGTAATCCACACCCCACCCAATTAATTAGTTTTCTGTCAGTCCTGCAAGCTGAAGCTGCAGCCTTGTTGCTGCATGGATAGCTAAGACAGGGGGAGAGGGTGCAGTAGAGGAAACTGAACAGGGTGAAACAAACCCCTCTCTTTCTGCAGCAAGTTAAGGTTAGATCATGCTAAATGCAACACAAAGTGAACCTCAAGTGTTGATGGTTTGGATGATGGACTCATAAATTCCCCAAGAAATATTAAGGACCCTCTGAGATAAGAACTCCACAACCACAGAATGGTCAACATCTCTTGAGCTGAATCTTAAAAAAATGGAGAAACAGGAAACCAAAGACAGATTCTCAAATCACCGAGATACAGAGCTGCAGCCTCACAACCAGATGATCCAATGTTCAATGAACAAACCTCTGTTGTTCCCAGAGCTAAAATTTCTGCAAGTTTATCATGCTTTTTACTGACATCTCGTAAGCATACAGTATTGCAGAAAGCAGACTTCCAGAGTATAGGTAGAGAAAAGCTGAAGTCCTCAAATGTTTTCTAGGGCATGCCGTCATTGACAGTGGCAGGATCAGTCAGTATCTATTTAGCACTGACTAAATGTCTGATGACAAACTAATTTTTGAGTTTGAGAAGGAGCAAAGCCCTATTTCCCTTACAGAGCTATTCAGTAGCCTGTGTAATAAGGATTGGTCTCTATTTACTCTATTTTAAACACCAGTTTCCTCTTTCCTGATCTCTCCCTAAGTTGGCATCCAGATCCCTCTTTCCTGTTATGTTGGGTTTGCCAGTAAAAATTGCTCTTATGTGGACTAGCAGTTAGAAGGGGTTGTGTGGAATGGCTGGGTTGACAGTCCACAGATAGTCTGCATTACATAAGCTGTACTTTCCACCCAGGTGGTTAATTAAACCTGGTCTTCAGATCCCAAGACAGAAACCACTTATGTGCACACTTCACTTTAATAATGTGTTTCTGTTCTTGTGCCCCTGAAGTCTCAGCCCTGTCTTTTGGTTTGTCCATTCTCAAGAGTGAGAAAAGGGACTGTAAGGACAAAAGGAGAGCGTGTGGCTCCAAGTAGTCTCATTTTGGGCAGTCTTGTCTGATTGGGGGTTGTAGATGGAGTGAGGGAACATCTTATATCACTACAGATTGCCTAAATGATGTGTCCTTCCAGAAGAGGGGGTAAAATGAGCAGTAGCAACAAACCATTTTATCATTTTGTGTTCCATCCTCTGCAATCGCATTACTGTTCTGTGATGATGCTCCTGCAATTTAACCTGCTTTGTTACCCTGTCAGTGCCAGGGTATATATACAGATAATTGTGTGTATGATTTTTATTTGCATCTGGGCGGACCATGTCATTGTTTTCAGCACAAATTAACTTGGTAGCTTTAAAACATGGGATTTTCCTCATAGATAGCACAAGATAAAGTCACTCTTGCTTCCATGAAGTAGTCTGAATGTGCTTCTGAGTATTTGCTACCAGAAATTTGGCAATTGCTTCTCAGTCCTCTGTGATGCATCCTCTGGAGGTTTCACACAGCTCAAATTAGGTGCTGAAATCTCTTAACTTGGAGCCTGATTTTGCTGGCACTTTTGCACAAGTGAGTGCTCCTGTGACTGGTTTTAGCTGCTTCTGTCAGAATAACAAAGGACACACCAGAGTTTTAAAAGGAAGGTCATGCAGCTGTATTGCCTTTATTGTTTGATGTGAATTGCTTTCTGTGAAACTACTTGGCCTTGAAGGTTTTCCTTGTAGTCAAGGGTAGATGGAATTATGTCTTCTGCATCACTGTATAGTAGGTGTAAAATGCTGCCAGATCTCAGCATTGTTTTCACATCAGTTTTGCACTGATAATAACTGGAAGGTGCAAGTTAATTGAGAATAAGCCTTTATGCATTTTCAGAGGCAGGAGTGATTCCTGTCTTGCTTTAGTGGTATTCTTCACTGATCATTCAGATGCTGTTGGAGAAACAGAAAGATGGGGCATATTGGGCATTAGATGGGTATTTCTTTCAACAGTGTAAAACTACACCTGTCCCTAAGTTACATGATGGGGAAAGAGGAAGCAGAGGAGCAATGTCGGAGTCTGGAGGCAGTGTAAAGGAAGGAATTAAGTGTGGAGTCTGGTAAGGCACCTGCACTGAATGTAGAATACAACAGTAGAACATAGTTTGAGAAGAGGCAACTCTCTCTTTATAGAAGAGTATAGGGCTTCAACATTAATCCTTATTTGTTTGACCTCTCTGGAAATGTTGTGATACCAAGTTCTTTGCACACTCTGTGTAAAGAAAGCAGTTTTATACTAGTATTTGAATATTGTGATGAACTGCAGGCTCTAAGGGAGGTCAAGGAAAGCATTTGCGGCTACTGTCATTGTAAACAGCTCTATGCTAAAAACTAGGTGTGATCAGGTTACCTTGTGTCAGCTGAACCACAATAACTAAATGTAAACATTTTTACTCTACTTTTTCAAAAGCACAAACCACTTCTGGCTTGAATTTTAGCTCTTCTCTTCTGCTTGCATTGGACTTAGGACATGCAGAGTTAATTACATTTCCACTTAGCAGAGGTAATAACCTTTGCTTGCTGGGGCAACCTGTTCAGATACCAGAGCCCTTTGTGTCAAGAGAAGAAGTGCTGTGTAGAGAGGTATAATACCCTTTATTAGATCACTCAGTACAGTTTGGGGATGTAATTTGGCCTTCAGTAGTCAGCCAAAAGACAGCAATTCTTTTTATCCTGTGGCAGTCCCTTATGAAATCCAGTTACTCCTTGGTTTTGCACTTCACGGCCGTTCTGCTGGAAGGAAATGAGTGCATTGCAAAGTCTGTTTCTTGGGAGCTGCTGCACGCAGCTGGCAATTTTGTCATTGACAAGCTTGAGGGGCAGTGGGGGTGCTGATGGTAGACACAGAACTACCCACACCATCTTTTTATGGTGTTTTTAAGTTGTTTTGAGTAGCACCTGCTCTGTTAAAGAAGGTTGACTTCCTTTGGGCCTTGCCTGCAAGGCATCTTTTCTGGTTTTGAGCTTGGACTGAAATTACATCAGAAAAATAACTTAATAAAAACATCTAGCTGGAAAGAATTGGTTGTCATATTTTCCTGGGAAGGAGGGAGAGGTGTTTCTAAGTGGCTATAAAAGTATAAATACCATCTGTATGACGTATTCTTATTTTTTTCTGGTTTTAAGAGTAACTTTTGGATTATGTTTTGAGACACACTGTATACACAGACAGTATTTCTTATTCCTGGACTTACATACTGTGTTTTTGTTACTACAAGTGAAAGAGACAGCATGTATCCAGGCCTTTACAGCCAGTTTCATCCCTTAGTAACCCCTTGTTCTGGGTAGCAGAGGATTGCTTAGTGCTAAGATGTGCTATATTGGATGAGATGATTTTTTGAGAAGTGCCTCACTTATTACTCTGCTGTTTTGCTTTTACCTGGATGCTGTCTTCTTGTATCCTGGTGCCTTCTCGTGACTTGCTTTTAAAGATCTTTTTCCTTAACATACAAATGTGCTGCTCTCTATGCAGTGATCACCTCATGTCCCAATGTTAGAGGTAAAGTCTGCATATCTAAATCTAGGATTTATGAGCCTGTTCAGAACCAGAAAGATAATTTTCTAGTCAAAGGATTTCAACAGTACCTCTGTAGGAGAGTGAACTTTCAGAGTCTAGCCATTTAAACTCATGTTCTTCAGGAGACTTCTTGATTGGATTTGTGAGGCACAGTGTATTGGCATCAATATAGAGAGTTCTGTTCATCTCTGTGGACTTCAGAAAGGACTGTGAATGAACTGGCCTGATGTGCACGGTCCTTTAGAAGTAGATGACAAATCACATCAGCCTTGAAGGCAGAGCACTTTATAATCTGGGCAAAAAATACATCCCTGACCCCTCCCTTAGCTGAATATGTGAAGGAGGAAAAGGTCCTTGCAATTTGTTAGGCGTGAATTTCTTCCTACATGCCCACATGACCCTCTTTGCCCAAATTTTTGCCATGTTTTTTGTGGCACGTTGGGCACATGGTCTCTGAGGTTATGATGGACTGTTCCCAAATTATGTGTTCAGTTAGCCCCAACGTGTGATAGGTAGGACATATTGAACAGTCCTTCACAAATAAAGGCTTTTGTCTTGCATTCGGACCTTTAAGCCCTCTCTCAGATTTTAGCGAAATGGGGCATTATGGTTTCAGCTGAAGTCTTTCTCCATATGGTACGGGTGGCTCCTAAGGGAGCTTAGTTCATGGATCACCTTCTTTTCCTTAAATATTAAAAGATCTTATGGTGCAAACCCTTCCAATACCTGGAAGACTTGTGGTAGATTCCAGTTCCTTTATGCAGGCAATAAGCAGAAGCGAGTTCATCAATAATAATATGGCAATATACTTCAGCTCCTTTCCATGTTTCACCCTGCCCTACACAATAGTGGGTTGACTCTTCCTTTATGGATGAATAGCTCCTCACAATCTTTTAGAATTTATTGTCAAGAAGGATTGTGTGTAAAAGCCCTGAATGATTCTTCGACATCCGATAGTGTTAAAGCTTATATTTTTTTCCCCTATTTTTCAGGATTCTAGTGCATGAAAGACATAAATGATAATCCCAGAGGACCATCTGTCCTGGAGCAGGCACTGGAACCAAGTCACGATGTGACTGAAAGGACTGAGTGCAAGTCAGATGGTAAGTAAGACAAGGAGGGTGAGAGATCATACTGTCACTTCAGTACAGATTAAAAATGCTGCCGTACACTCTTTCACAACTTATCCTAATTACCGGGTTTTAAGTGTTTTGCAAAGCCCAGTTAGCATGGAAGGTAGTTTTTACTAGATCTTTTCATAGTAGAGTATATACTTTAACCTAGCTGTGGTTCTCACATCATTCAGAGTCCATTTTACCTCCACTGCCTACTTGATGTCCATGAAATTCTTTCTAGCTTGGATTTCTAAGGAAGCCTAAAGGATTGAGGGTTTGTCTCCTAAAAGCTCCTTAGGAAGTCCTTTTCAGTCCAGCCCATATCTGTCTCTAGCAGTTTTTTCTTTATAATTGATTTGAGGTAAAGAGTAAGTAAATTAGTTTTGTTTAATCATCAAGGAAGTGAGTGTTTTCAAGCCATTCTGGACTTGTTTTTAAACACATTCTGTCTCTTACAGGAAAGTGTCTCCTGTCTGCATAGTGAGGACTCTTAAGAGCATCTAGAGCTTAGAGTCATGCACCCAGTGTAGATAATTTTTTTTTTATTGGTTACCTGATTTATTTACTGGTTGCAGTTAATGCTGCACTTGGACTGGCCTTTGGTGCCTCCTTGCAGACTGTTGTGGTTTGTGGTGCTTTTTATGCTGGAGGAACCAGTGCATCTGACATGGGTGGGCCTTTGGTATCAACTCCACACTGTGAGGGAGGCCCAGTTTATGAAAAGAGGATGCTGAAAACCTTTATTAGGGAGTGTTTGAAGGGCAAAAACATGTTCTGTATGCAAATAAGCTGTGAGGCAAACGAGTTCTTTCCACATGCTGTATAATTTACTGCTAAAAAGCCCATTATGAGCTGTAATCTTTTCCTATTTATGTAAGAATCCTGAAAAACTTCAGGTAACTTACAGTTATTTTTTCTGGGGATTCCCATTCTCTTTAGATATAAACGGTCAGCTTTGGACAACTGAAAATTAATGCCTGCCCTTCATTTGATGGCAGAAAGGAGGTGCTGTCTTTTCTGTAAGCTCAGAGAGTACTGTTAGTGTTACATATTTTGGTGTTTTTTACAATCTCTTCCAGATTCTTTGAGGCCTGTGTTAAACCTAGGCCATGAAACATCAATGTTATTTAATTTTTTACTGAAGTGGTGGGTAATTGTGCCACATAAGACTTGTAATGTTAGGACATGTAAAAACATGCTATAAATGACAAACACACATTTTGCCTCAAAGCACTTATTCTTCATAGTTTGGCATAAGTAAAAGCATAATATTTTATGTTACATGACACAGTCATAGACTTTAATAATTTCAAAGCAAGACATGAACACCATTCTGCTGGTTATACAAAATAATGAGTTCAGAAATCACGTTGCCATGTTTATCAAATTTATCCCCTCACTGAAATTTGTAGTAAAACATAGTTAAAAGTAGGGACTTGAAGTAAATTTGTTCCATCCACCAACACAGAAATCCCCTCTGTTTTTAGCTGGATAGCTAAAAAGAAAAAATGTATGTCCTATAAATCCTATATATTATTTTTTTTTCTCCTCCTGGTTTGGAAAAGACTTCGCTTCTTCCTCTTGTGTCATTGCTTAGGCTTTGACACTGCCCTTCTCTCATCTGAAGTCCAAAATACCCAATGTTCATGCACAGAGCCTGCAGGTTGTTCATTGAAAAGATCTTTAATCCAGCAGTGATTTCTGGCTTACACTTTATATGTGGGCAATACAAAGGGAAGTTTTTCAAGCAGTTTTGTTTTTATTGCAGAATAAGGCGTGGGTAGTTCTGCCTTGCAGAAAAGCTTAGCCTGGAAAAACCTGGTGTGGGAGGGGAGAAAGAAAAGATGGACAATCATTTATCATGTGACATCAAAGTGGAATAGTTCCAGCAAAAAGACTCTGCTAAAACTTTCCAACTGAATGTGAGCTGAAGGTCATGCACTTGCTTTAATGTTAACTTGATAGAGCCAGCATGGAAGCATTGCTAAAGTACCATAGAAGAAATTCTGTGTCTATAGAATTCTGGTAAGTGTGCCTGCTGAGAAGTACCCTGGAAAGGGCTCGATCTGAGGTGGCTGAACAGACTACTTTTGGCACAAGAGGCAAAGGCACATAGAAAGTATCAGGGATGCTAATTTCAGGAAAGGCTCAGGTGTATAAAATTAAAATCCATGTCTTTAATCTGATGGAAGATGCTCCAATGAATGTTTGAAGTAAAAGTCATTCTCCAGGCATTGTCGTAGGACTGTAGACTGGCCCTTGTTTCAAATTTGGCAAAGAAAAGGGTATAATTTTGTTCAGCTGTCACAAAGACAATAATAAACTTCAGTATTGCATAAAATGCTTTGTAGAATGTGGCCAAAGGTTTTCAGTGTTGTAGTGCTTAAATTGAGCAATCAATAAAATTCATACAAAGGAAAAACTGCTTTCATTGCAGGGCACAGGAGCTAATGAAAAACTTCTAAGGCATGACTTGACAGGGCAAGATGGAAGGCAAATTCAAATTCTGAAAGATTCCTTGGGAAACTGTTAGGATATGTTTATGCCAGCCAATTTTAATAGGGATGGTGAAACCATAAAATGATGGACTAGACTGAAAAATGGTAATTTTAAATAACCAGAAGTCTATTTATTTCATGCAAGTGCCTCATGTTCACATGCTCACATCCAACATAGTGCATGAAGCAAAAAACAGAGAGAGTGAAATGAAACTGGATGGTGTTTCTGGAGGCTTGAAAAGTTCTGCTATAGCTGCACAACAGGACCATGAGCTGCTCTTGTGCGGGTGGGAGGCAGAATACAGATAAAAGAGGTCACATGAGTCTGTGGGGATGAGAAAAATTAACTTGCTATTTTTGAAGGAGTGTGCACTCGGGTTGACAGTTTGAAGTTGAAGCCTTTCAATCAAACCTTTAATAAATCAAGTTTATTCTGCAGTGTGTACACAAAACACTGTAGAAAATTAGACTGATTAAAATCTCAGTTCATCTCTTAATGGCATTTAAGAATCAGATGATGAGAATGAGGCAGTTTGCAGTGCCAAGGTACACTATCTACAGGTATCCATCAGGGACCCTGATTTCAATAAAGACTTAAATTAAAAATCAGTCTATTCTTTTTGACAAGCATCTATCTGGTAAATTATCATGTGCCAGTTTTAGTTCTATGGTCCTTATTGATTTAGTACAGTTTTAATACAGTTTCTTTCAGTATTATGAAGGGCTGGATAAGTTCTTAGGTTTTGGGGATTTTTTTCCTGTTAATTCTTCTTACACTTGATCCTTTCTCAAGCTGGACAGGTGGTGAGTTGACTTGATGCTCTTCATTCTCCTCTGCTGTGCGTAAAATTGTTATCTTGCTTCCTACTAAGTAGACTTCAGTAAACTGGCATTTGTAATTTAAAGGCTTGATCTTGTTGATGCTGTCCCTGGTGTATATTTACTCTTCTGCCAGCTCCCTTAGCCCAGCATAGCAGTCACAATATCAAGGATATCCTATTGGTATTACTTTGTTATTCCCACTGGGATTTCATATGGCATTTAAGGGAACTGATTATTTGCTTTCCGAAGAAGTTCCAGTGGAAGTTGGAATTTTTGGACACCTTTCAGGCATCCTGCATGAAAAGACAGCAGAATCATTTGCTGGTATGTTCCTGGGTTTCAGTCTTCAAACCTTAACACTTGTCACTTGAAAAGTTTAAGAATGTATAGAGGATCATGAGCGTATACTGACAGAACATTGGGGCATACTAGCTCCAGTCAGGACCACTAGCAGGTAAGCAGCTGCATTTCAAAGGTAGATCACAGAGTTTGGGGTTTTTAAAACAGTTTCTGTCAGTCCCTATGGAAACAGGGATCTCAAGTCCAAGGTAAAAGTACATTCTGCTGTGTCTACACTACTATGCAGGCAGCAAAACAGTATCTCTGGGCTGTTACTCTCCTCCAAGGATTATTCAGGGCAGTTTTGTCAATCCTGCTTTCACCATTCATATTAGGACAGTTCTCTCCTTTTTGCTCATGCTTGTCTGTGTGTAGCTCCTACCTTTTGAGCTTGTTCTTCAGCAATAGCGACATTCACAGAAGGTAAATTTGACCCTGTGCTCTTTGTGAGAATGAAGGCTGGATGGCATCACCTCTTTGTTTTCCTGTGTTCTGGTGAAGGAAATAAGGGTATGTGGATCTGAGGAGAGCAACAGCAAACTCCAGTTCCAGATGGTCACGGGGTGAAGGATTGTGTTTGTAGTTCGTTCCTGCTGTGCAGTCAGATGTAGATGGGGCAGCTTGTGCACCATGACAGAAAGTGGGTGGGGCGTGGGGGGATATTCCCTCAAGTTGCATTGCTTGGCTTGGTACATCCACCTGTAAGGCTGTGTCCACCCCTGTGAGAGCTGACAGAACTGAAGTTTGTAACCCTTCCCCATGTGTGACTTTGTCAGGTTCTGTGCAGGTGCAAATATCATAAACATCGCTTGCAGTTTAAAATTTGGAGGGCTGGGCTGTCCTCACACTGCCCAGTTTGTAGTATTTGATGTTCTCACAATTGTACCTGTATTTCCTTAATTGTGAGTGACAACAGACCCATTTGTGTGCTGTGTTCACAGAGACAATTAAAGGAAGCAAAAGCACGTGGTAGGCAGCAGTTTGAAAACCATGTCAGTCTCAGTTTCAAAAACAACTGTGAGCTATTGTCTCACTGTCAGTGCGAAATGTAATCCATACTTTTAAGCTGCTTTTGAAAATGAAACTTAGGCCCATCTTTTGAAGAACAATTAAAGTTGTTTCAGCAGAACTAGGGGAATTGGGACTTTTGAAAATTTTCCTAGACCTTTTGAAAACCTGGCCTCTTGATGCCCTAAGTCAGTTAGGCATGAGATACCCACTATCATGTTTCCCACTAGAAAAATGAATCAAAATCAATGTCTGCAGCTTTATGTCTGAAAATTTTAAGTAAGAACTCACAGTTGTAATGGGGAAATGGCAATCATCAGAAAGTTAAACTAGATATTTTTTCTGTTTCAGAGTTTAGAGCAAGATAATTCAGAGAAGAGGGAGGGAAGACTATCTTAATTCTGAGGTTATTTAATACCCAAGAGGAAGGAAGTTTTCAGTATGCTGTACTTCTTGCATATGCTACCTTGTTTGATTTGAGCTACTGCCAGATGCTGTTTTTAGTCTCCACTCAATCCTTCTGTCAGGCTTTTCACACTCCTCCTCCTCCTGTGGGTTTCTCTTCTATGGCCTTGTATTTATTTTCCTTCTTTCCTCCCTTATCAGATATTGTCCTTTCCATTATTCCCAAAGATACACCTTCTTTTGCAGTCTGTATTTTATCTTCTCTGTTCTCTGCTTGTTGCTGCTAGTCCACTATCTAGCTAAACTGATGAGAGTGGTTTTGTAGGATCTGGTTTAATGCCACAGAACACACATTTTGTAAGTAAAAAATACCAAAGAGCCTTTATCAGGCATGTGAGATCCAGAACAGTACCATTAAGAGGTGAGTAGTTTTGGAATACCAGCCTCAAGAATTAGAGGTTTTAACGGTGGAATGTTTTCTTCATTGTATCACCGTTCTGTCTAGGAAAAGAAGTCTTGGGAACCTAAGACTTGCTTTGTTTGTGAATCTTATCTCTTTCCACCTACACATGGTCTCTGATCTTCATTAAGATCTGGGTCTGCTCTACATCTTCACAAGGAAAACTCTAAAAGGAGAGAGGAGGGACTGCAAGAGATTGAGAAGTTAAAAAAACTGAGGGAAAGCAGGCATTAGCTTGTGCTTGGCTGAAGCAGTCTCCCAGCCCTGAGAAGAGCTGTCAAAGGAGAGATGATCATGGTATAGTCTCACCCATTAGATTTATTAGATTTCCAACTGCAGTGTCTCCAACCAAACCAGGAGATTTGGTTGATAGCAGCTTGGGAGTTCCCCATGGCTCTTTCACCACAAAATGAGCCTTCCAACTGAGATCTGGCTGTNGCAGGAGATTTGGTTGACTGCAGCTTGGGAGTTCCCCATGGCCTTCCAACTGAGATCTGGCTGTGCTGCCAAAAGAGAGTCATAGTCAAGCATGTTATTGAAGGGAAGAACAGGAAGGGGAATCTGCCTCTGTGAACCTTCCTTTGGAGCATTCAGAGTGGAACTGATGAGCTTAAACTCTCAGTTTAAGTGGAGAAAGGAGAGATTTGGGCACTCTGTGAGAGGAACACTGAGTTCTTCGACAGAAGAGTTGAGTAAATACTGACAGGTTTGACTCCTTTGCAGTACATTTTCACAACATCTGTCAAGCTTCCTTTAAAAATACCCAGCCAGCTCTAGCTTGATGGTAGATGTTTTTCACACTTCCCAGTGTATGGAACTGGCATTTTAATTTCACAAACAAATCTACCAGCTTATTAGATTTATCCACCTGCTCATGCAAATGGCAGTGTGGGGTAGGTTGAGTTTGTTCTCATGTGTTTTTCATCACAGGTTTCTGCTTGTCATCTAGGCTTTGCAGAGTCTATTCTCCTCAGGTCCTGCATTATGCTGTATCCTATATAATTCCATCCTTGGGATTGCGCCCACCACTGCAATATGTGGTAGCACTGGGTTGTTAGGCTGTTCTCCCCATGGGATCTGAATGCCTCTTCCTTGTAGGCTGTTGGCTTTCAATGTGCTGCACCCCGTGCTGTGGCAGCAAGCTGCCTGGGTATTGAGATGTTGTGGTTCTTTGCACCTACCAAGGAGCCTATCAGGTGTCCTTAATGACATGGATCTGTTATTGCTTTATTTTCAAGTCAGCTGTTTAGCTAAAAGAATGTGTTATTTAAAAGAGCAATTTCACCTGAAAGTAAAAGGCCAAATGAAACTTTTTTTAGCCCCAACAATAGATGCCATTTGCTGTTGATGATTGCCATCATGGCACGCTTTAAGTGAGAACAAACATACTACCCCCCTCCAATACACACTAGGCTTTTTTCCTAACAGATTTATTCATTAAGCATATGTTCAAAGACTACAGCTATTACCACTTTTAAATAGAACCATTTTTTTCATTGCTTTTCATAGAAAAAAATGCTACAGTGTTGTGAAAAACCTATTAATGTTCCACATTCAATTAACTAACAGTCTATTAGAAGTCCTATCTACTCAGGGTGTTTGACAATAGGAAAATAAATACTGTGTGTTGGAGACCGACCTTCAAATGATAGTCCAAAGCTGCTGCTTTGCACAGTCTTGAATGCCTTTACCCTCCCTCTGTGTATGTCAAAAAGGTCTCTTACAGAAATAGAAGGGAAGCTGGTGAGACAGTAAGACTTGGTCCCAACTTCCTTGCACAGGAAACATTCCTGCTGAAACAGGTAAAAGTTTATCTGACCAATTTTGCAGCCTTTTGATAAGAGGGATGGCACTCCTGAAAGACACTAAATGCCTTCCATTTTGTATGCCTTCTGTGGGAGGCAAAGATAAATACAGACCTATTCTTCAGAATAGGTAATTTTTCTTGCTGTCAGGTTTGTGCAGGTGTTTTCAAAATGGCCCCTTTTAGCATCCTGTGTGCTCACTGGTACTGATAGGTTCTGAATGTCCTTTGCCAGCACGTTGAAGAGCCTGTGTTATTCTTCTGTACAGAAAAACACCTTTGAAACAGCTCTAAGGTGAAGGTTCCTTTGTTCTTGAGGTTTTTTTCCACGCTACTAAAGTGCTACTCCTACTGGATGCACATATGGATTTAGGAATGCTATTGTCTGTTCAGATGATAAGATGATTTCAAGATCTGTGGAGATGAAAGGATGAACTATGATGTTACAGTTATCCCTCAAAAATAGGACTTGATACTGCCTTGCTTCCTCTTTTGTCTTCTGTGCCTCTGCTCAGCATATCTGAAGTAGCTCACAGGGCTTCTACCTGGGCCATGGATAAAATGTAGCTCTTGTCTATTCTTTTCATGATCTTCCCAACATAATTAATGCTACTGTGGTGGTTTGACCTTTGCTGGAGGCTAGGCACCCACCAAAGCTGCTCTGTCCCCCCACTCTGAACTGATTAGGGGAGAGAAAATATAAAAAATGGCTGATGTGTTGAGATAATGACCGGGAGAGGTCACTCACCTGTTACTGTCACAGGCAAAACTCAGGGAAATTAGTTGAATTTATTGCCAGGCAAAATCAGAGTAGGATAATGAGAAGTTAACCAAATCTTAGAAACACCTTCTTCTTTCCCCTTCCTCCTTGGTCTTAACTTCATTCCTGATTCTCTATCTCCTCTCTCTCAGTGATTCAGGGAGATGGAAAATGGGGATTATGGTTGGTTCATCACATGTTGTTACTGCCACTGATTCCCTCTCAGGAAAAAGTTCTTCCCGTTCTCCAGTGTGGGGTCCCTCCCATAGGAGGCAATCATCCCTTAACTTCTCCATTGTGGGTTCCTTCTCGTGGCCGTGGTCCCTCAGGAACAGGGTGTTCCAGCATGGGCTGCTCTCTCCCTGTGTCTGCAGGTCCCCCTCCCAGGATCCTGCTCCAGTGTGGGCTTACCATATGGGCTCCCCTTAGTTTGGGCATCTACCTGCTCTGGCATGGGCTCCTCCAGAGGCTGCAGGTGGATCTCTGCTCCTCCATGGACTGCAGAGGAATCCCAGCTCCAGGACCTGGAGCACCTCCTGCCTCTCCTGCACTGACCAGGGTGCTTGCAGGGCTGTTTGTCTCACGTATGCTCACTCCTTTCTTCCCTGGCCACATTCACATCTGTGACATAACTTTATTCTCCTTCTTAAACAGATTATCCCAGTGGCATTCCTCCCATCTGATGTGCTTGGCTGACTGGCTGGCATTACAACTATCAGACATGGGGAAGCTTCCCAAAGAAGCCATCCTTGTAGCCCCCCACACTCTGCTGCCAAAACCTTGCCACACAAACCCTTCAGGAAAGAACCAAGCAGG
The DNA here is from genome assembly GCA_013400955.1 of Drymodes brunneopygia. NCBI lineage: Eukaryota > Metazoa > Chordata > Aves > Passeriformes > Petroicidae > Drymodes > Drymodes brunneopygia. The sequence goes on from VZTZ01000569.1 coordinate 16,347, forward strand.
TTCACTGTATGTACAATTGGCATTGGGAAATGAGGGGTGCAAACAAAAAGAAAATCTTTTAGAAGAATCTTTAAGTAATGTGGAGGAAGACAGAGGTGGGCTGGTTTGAAAGTGCTGCACTGGTCTTTAGAAGCTAAGAATGAGATTTACAAGATTACTCAGTACTTTATTCTTCATGTTGAAGTCAAGTGTGGGAGGAGACTTGGTATGAGGCGTTTGGCATCTCCTGTTAATGCAGATGAAGTGTTCTGGATGGCACAGCAGAAATACAGCTCTGTGGATGAAATCTTGCTTCCCATTGACACATACTGTCACCCACACTTCATAAAGAGCATCCTAAGGGAAGCAATTGACTACTCATATTCCAGAATATGTAATATACACAGCATGTTTCAACATGCAGACAAAACTGTGGGGCAGCTAGAAGTCCGTAAGAATATCTTTGGTGGTGACCTGAATTATAAATGTTATGAAATCAGGAACTTCTGAAAAGAAAGAAATGCTCCAATCAAGACTTGATGAAACGATGTTTTTTAATAATCCTGATTTGTGTTGCATAGCTGAGGAGGTAAATTCCTGTGTTTTCATCCTCAGAATAGGTCATACTATAAGGCCTTTTATACCTGAAGCAAGGGAGGTTTTAAGTGTGCCTCCTTGGCAGATGTGCCTCCCACAGATGCACCACACCTGACTCCTGCTTCCATGCAACCTCAGATCATCATCGTTTCTGCAGTATTTGCTGGAGCAAAGAATGGAAGTCCCTAGGCTACCTGTGATCCCAGCCTGGAGCCAGAAGTAGAAATGCTCTGCATATGCATGATCCAAAAAATAGTGTTTGCTTACCACCTTGGTGACTTGTTGATTAATGTTAGCTCTTGTTACAGTAACTCAGCATGAGACTGTGTGGCGGGAGGCCCAGTGTAGCCTTGGGATACGTGTGTCCATGAGAGGTTTGTTTTTTGGGGTTGTTTTGTGGAGTGAAGCTCATGACTGCAGGCAAGTGGTGCAAAATCCTCTGGGAGTGATTGCAGAGCTCATCACCAGCGTGTGCTTTTTTCCATGTCACCTTCTCCAACAGAGAGCCTAACAACTTGTGCATGTCTGCTTATCTGTCTAGACAAAACATTGCTCGGTGCATGTTTCCTCCCTGGGAAGAGGATGGAGAAGCCAAGCTGTTACATCCTTTTAGTTTTACTATTTAAGGCTGTGTATCCATGTTGATGAGCACAGTATAGGAACCCAGACTAGGCACAGGACTGTTACCACTTTCCACTTGCATTGTTCACTTTTTGTGTTCCTCTGTGATAGCTAGGGAGAAGGAGAGCTTGAAACTTATACTTGTGACATTTTAGTAGTCTAATCATGCCTCTGACATGAAGGGACTGCAGTTACAGAGGTAGCAGAGCCCTGAACTGGAGACAATGATATTTAATTGTGCAGGGTTTCCATTAGGGCCCATAATGGTGTCGCCCTGGATGGAAATAGGGCTCTAATACAGAGATAAAATTGATTCTGTTTGTTGATGTCAATACCCTTATCTCTACAAGTGTTTATTGGAAAGCCTGAATTAGAGGGTCTGAGTGACGCTGTTGCTTTCTGAGGAAGCCAAGCAGTGCAAGCACAGCCTTTTTAAATGTATGAAAGAAAGCAAAATGCTTATACTTGGCATAACACCCTTGGGGCATGTATCAGGTTTGTGGCTGAAGATGATTGTTGAGACTGGTCTTGATATAATTTACTTTGTTCAGGAAAGAGAATGTCTTTGAAATGAATGTGATAGTGGCTTTCCTAAATGTTTTTTTGTGAAGGCTCCAGGGCATAAGATTTGAGTCGCTTAGTAAAGCAGGCAATCCCCAAATGAATGACATCAAAACGTTCCCATTTGAGCCTGGTAGGAAGCCAGCAAATCACCCCTCTGCTCCAAGGTGCAAACCCTCTCATTCACCAGAGCTGAAAGCAGATCTAATACCTGCAGAATTCCAGGCCAATCACTGAGGAGACATTAGAAACACACAGTGATATTAGCATTATGACTGTAGAAGTTAGTAATTTAACAAAAGAAATATGCCTCTTTTTTTTTTTCAACAATAGCAGTGTGGCAACACCAATTCAGATTACAGTAGTATGAATAGTAAATACTTTGAAAAGTGTATGATACAAGAATGTGCTTGTTTCTTTTAATTCTCAGAGTCACTCTTGTATTGAAGAGGATGTTTGGTTCTTCAATTACTGCTGTTTTTTGATTATGCACTGAGGGACATTTAAGTATATCCTGCAGTTAAAGTGTAAAGGCACAAAAATTATAATTAGGGTTTGGGAGGGGTGAGTTGGTTATCCAGTTTCAGAGAGTTCAAGCCTGTGCATTTTGATCTGTGCCGCTGCCAGTTCTCCCTGCCTGTGTTGTCTGTGCAAGGCTGATTCATGAGCAGTCTAAGCCTTTATCTCTTTAACTCTGGAATTACAGAGCTGCTTTTTGGGTTTCCATTTGCAGTGTTAAAGGGAGCTTGCAGCCTGGGATTAATTTGGGACAACCAACTCCACCAAAAGTCAACTTGTAGTCTGTTTACAAAAGCTCAAGGCACCTCCAATATTATCACCAACTTGAAAATGTTCAGTGAAGAAAACAGCATAACAAAGAAAAAAAAATAAATAAAATTGTGTCTAATATTCAGTGGTAATCAGATGGACCGTCTGTAAAAGGGTTAAGAGGAAAGGAGAAAAGACAAAATCAAACAAAAGAAGCTTTGAATTGAGCCCTGATTGAAAGATGGCAATTGCTAATTATGTGTGGGTGTAATACAGGTTAATATTCAGTGACTCTGCCCTCTGAGGGTCTGCATTGACTTTAGAGCTGTAATTTGACACCATATTTAATATTTTGTTTTGAAGCAAACTCTGCTCTAGGGGCCCTGGCTGCCCTGAGAAATGGCATATCCTTTAACTTGACGTTTCGCAGAAGAAAAGGAAAAAGGACACTTCTTACCAACACGTCTTGTGGTTAAGACTTGAAAGCATTAGGAGAGCCATTAAGAATAAACCACTTGTGCATTTGACTTAGTAGTGGGAGTATGGTTTAGATGTGGACAAGGGCATAACTAGTTCTGTATTGGGAATTAAGAACAACTTTCCCATTATTAGTGGAGACACAGCAGTTTGTAATGAGTGCAGGACCCTGGCAGTCAGACCATACAGATGGTGCAGTAGCTCCCATATACTTCCCATGTGGTTGCTTTATCTGACAGTCCCTTACTGCTTCTAATGGCTCCTAGCCAGTTCCTCTTTGCTGTCTTCCCAGAGCAGAGAGTCCGAGGATTTTTTTTCTTCTTGCTCACATCTAAGTGAAGCTCACACCCAGTGGTGTCAGCTGTGTTATCCTGAGCTCTTTTTTCCTTGCAGCTCTATTTCATATGAGCTGTTATGGATTAGAGACTTGGTGAGAGGATCAGGTAAATTACCTTCTCTCTTTCTAGGTGGGTTAGGTATGTTATAAATCAGTCAAGACCAGTGTGTAGGACCCTGGGTATGAGGAGTGCTGTCTGGAACATTTGGTTTCTTCCAGAAAGGAAGGGTTGGGTGACAGATCAAATGAAGTTCCCCAGACTCACCATTCAGTAAAACAAAATCACTGATGTCAGGCTGCATCCTTCCCTCCTCAGGGATGCCTTCTTATGCCCGCATCCTGTCTTTCAAAATTGTGTTTTGCAAATTCTTTTGATTATTTGGAACAAACAAGACTGTATGGAGGCAGGGGACTTTGAGAAGATGGTGAGTTTTGCTTTTCTCTTTCCCGTATTTCTTTTCCTCTGCAGTTAATATTTTTTCATGAGCTGTTTCTTGAGCAACACCATAGTGAGATACTCTGTGGGTTGGGGAGTGGAAGTTGATATAGAAAGGCATTTTAATGCTATGTCACTTCACCCTCTGAGACTCGATTTTGTCTTTGCATTTCGAGTCTGTAGAGCACAATCGCATGTGAGAGATTTGCACTAGAATCACTAAAAGTAAGACTGAACATTAACTAGGAACAGATCCTCTCTCACAGGGAAAAACAGGCTTACTTTTTGAATCATAAATTCTGTTTAATAAAACAAAATCCTTATTTAGCTCCTAACAAGCCCTCAGTTTTTCCGCTAACTGTAGCAGTGGGTTAAACATTAGTCTGATAATTAATCACAGTTTTCCTTGTGTAGTCTGAAAGTTAGTTTCAGAAGTGTTTTTTTCAAAAATGGATTTAATAAATTAGGAAACTTCTGGGCATTTCCTTTTTTCATGACTTATGAAGTGTACTGTCCAGAATTCTAATCACAGAAAAATACTACCTTAGTAATTTAATTAAATGTATATTTCTAAATGTACAGACTAACATAAGGATAATCTGGACCATCTGTAACCATGACAAAACTGTTTCCCACCATTGAGAGTAGAGTCCCTTTTCTGTATAAGAATGTAACAGGTAGTAGGAGATGTCGGCTCCTGTTCCTCTTGAGTTTTATGGAACCTGCTATAAAATGGCTAGGACTTTCTCTTCATCTTAATTATGAAAGTTGGAGCTGGTGGACATTTCCACTGCAGCAACTCAGCTGAAGATGCCCTTAGGAACTGGAATCTATCCAGATGATATTTTCACTTATCATTGTGGCACTTTCCCGTGGCAGCCAGACAATTATGACACAGTAGCTGTTGGACTGTTGAAAAAAAATCACAGCAGCTTGAAAGCTCTTCTAAATCACAGCAAAGAGCCTTGTCCATTCCCTGAAATCCACAGAACCTATCGGCGAGCACATAACATCACTGACTGATTGGGAATCAGATGAGGTTTGCAGCTTGTTTGATGGCCAGACTCCTCCTGTTGAAGAAGAGGGGGAGGCAGTTTGTCTTGCAGTCTGATATTTCCCTTCTCCATCCCTCTCCAGCAGCTTGCAGGCTTGCTTTTATATGTGACCCCGCAGTACTGTAATAATGGACCTGGATGAGCATGAACATTTTTTCTGCCTTCACCTCTCTTTCTCTACTCCCACCCATCCCAGATGAAGTGGCAGGTGGACTGAGTGGGAGCAGTGTGAACTCAATGCAGAGAAAACGTGTGACTCAGCAGTTCAGCAGGGAGCTGCTGAGCAGGAAGGCAGCGATTCTCCTCGCACACTCTGCCATCAGATTGCTGTTCCCTCAGAGATGAGAGGAGGCCCTGTACAGATGGAGCTGTGCAGCCCCCCAGCATGGCAAAGGGACTGCATACTCTTTTCAGCAGAATTTATTTCAAGTAGAAAGTTTCTTCTACAAGTTTGTTAGAAGTGTTGCCAGTGAAAGGGGAGAAGCATCAGGCTGGAAATACATAGACCTTGGTTCTCTGCATGACTCGCTCGNTTTCATGCTGTAGTGTGCATCATTGTCACTAAATTTCCCCAACACATGCACACAAAGAAAAGCAAGCATGAGGTTTTGTTCTGTTAAATCTTGAGAGAGCCTGAAACAGTGTCACTGGAGAGCTGTTGAGCAGCTGGATTCCCTTTGATGGGCACGTGAACCCATGAATCAGTGTGAATGAAATACTGATATTTCCAGTGTGATCTCTTTTGCAAAAATTTTCAGCTTTCCCAAATAGAATCTTGAATGTTAGAAATTTCAGTTGTTCCCCGCACAGCTATGAACACCTTGAGCTCAGCTTGTTCTTGTAGTCCAGGGTAGATAGACTTAGAACAAAATAAAAGCATTAGGAAATGTAAGCTGAAATTCATGTCAGATTAAGTAACACAGGAGACTGACACCCATGTTGCTGGTGTGNTAACCTTCTCACTTACTATTAGGGAGGGGCCATTACAGTCTTTCTAAGCAGTTTTGTAATGATGCAAAAATTGTGGTATTTTATCGCCAGTTCTGTGGTTTTCTTTCAGAACAGAGGACTGAAGTAGGTTTTTCTGTACAGACTAATCAACAGCAGGTAGACATTTTATATCAGTGGTTGTACTTACTAAAAGCTCAGTTTTCATGCTGTAGTGTGCATCATTGTCACTAAATTTCCCCAACACATGCACACAAAGAAAAGCAAGCATGAGGTGGTGCTCTGTTAAATCTTGAGAGAGCCTGAAACAGTGTCACTGGAGAGCTGTTGAGCGGCTGGATTCCCTGTGATGGGCACATCAACCCATGAATCAGTGTGAATGACTGATATTTCCCGTGTGATCTCTTTAGCAAAAATTTTCAGCTTTCCCAAATAGAATCTTGCATGTTAGAAATTAGAGTTGTTCCCCACACAGCTATGAACACCTTGAGCTCAGCTTGTTCTTGTAGTCCAGGGTAGATAGACTTAGAACAAAATAAAAGCATTAGGAAATGTAAGCTGAAATTCATGTCAGATTAAGTAACACAGGAGACTGACACCCATGTTGCTGGTGTGTAGTCTGAGTCTTGGTGAAGAGTCTTCCATTCCTCTGTATTGTGTCAGGGAGGGTAGTTCCAGTTTCTTGGACCTCTTATTTACATTGGTGGTTTATCAGGCTTTTTTCTTTAAGTTTTGTTACAGAGAGGAGTCTGAAGGCTGCAGTTACAGTGTGCAGTCCGACAGGGTATCACAGGATGGATCTGACTGGCTTCCATTTAGATACCGAAGTGATTTCAGAGTTACTTTTGTGCCTTGCAGTGTTTAGTGGTAAATATAGTGGGATCCATGGATCTGCCTGGCTTGTTGCTAGTGTTTGAATTAAGCGGTCTGATTCTTTCTGAAGTAGCTCTTGATGTGGTTTTGCATTACAAATGCAAGCTCTAGCAACCACAAGCTCTTGGCAGCTAAAACTTGGACTTGATCCAGAGTGGAATTGGAATCACTGCGGAGATTACATTGTTGTAAATCCCCTCTATCTCCAGCCAGTCAGTAGTAGTAGGTTGCTGTGGGTGCATCTGGGGATGTTTTTCTTTGCAGCTTTTAATCTGGATACTTTTGGGGCCTCGATGCTCTCCTCCTGAGCAGTGTTTTACTCAGCCATTTGGAAAACATAAACGTGTTGAACTCTTGTAAATAGAGCAGGTCAGGGATCAAGCAGAGTAGCAGTTTTCATGATCAGAAAGGTCAAAAAAAGATAATAATGCAGGACCTAGAGAGAGATGCATTCTTTGGGTAACAGCTAATAGCATTCCCAGTTTTAAATGCAAATCATTTTGTCTTTAGTGTAAGTTTTCAACATAATTTATCAGATGAGTCAGGACTGCAGACAATCAAGAATAAACAGGCTTTCTTTGGTGGTGTATTTTATCTGTCTGTAAACAGTAATGATGCTTACTACTTAATGGTGTTTACTGCTTAATAAATTAGGTAGCTGTTCAAGAAGAAGATTGGTAGAAGTTTCAGAGTTATAAAACAGTGACCCACTAGTTTGTTTCTTGCGGAGTGAAGAACGTAAGTACCCAATTTGTGTTTGTCATGCAAGTATGAGAGGTCCTCTTCCTCTTACCCCTTTCTTCCCATACCACTGCAGTGCAAAGGAAAGCTAATTACTCAGTTTCCATCCTTGTCACATGCTGCATTGGCAACCAAGAGAAGAGAATGTTTTCTTAGCCAATATTTTTCTCCTAAAACTCTGTTCTTTGGATAGACAGGCTTTTTACCCTCCAGCACAAACTGCCTCTTGTTCATGTGCACTCTGAGGCAGCTCATTCAGCTTTGATGTGTCTTTTCAGCACCTGGACTTGCCTGCAATCAGGATGTCTTGTGATCTGTGTATTTAACAAGGTCTTGACCAGATCTGTGCACTGCGATGCTGAGGGCTGTGTCCTGTGTGTGCAGTTGAGGTGCATGTCAAAAGCAGCAGTGGACTGAGACCCATCTCAGCAGTGTACTTTCATCTACTGCTCTTTCATCACTAGCAGCTCTCCCTAGCAGTTAGATGGTAATTAGAGGCAGCGATTTCAGTAGGCAGTTGCATTTTAACATCTCAAGATGCAGAAGCCGTAAACAGACTTATAACTCTGATCTGAAATGTTGGTAAACTTGATGGATATGAGGTATTGCTGGCATGTTCATACTTTGTGATGCTTTCACACTGGTCCATTCCTATAAATTCTCACCACAAACAGCCATTATGAAGATGTGGACAGGTTCAGAGGGATATGTGCCTCAATACACCTAAAACACTTAAGGGCAAAGCAGCCAAGCTGCTGTGGTGTGTTGGCTGCTGCAGCTTGAGACTCAGCAGAAGAGGTGAGACCCTTTTGCCTTCCTGTCTTGTGTATCTGGAAGGTGGAATCCACCATTAGCAAAATTTGTATTTCCCAATGAAGAGGCAGTACCATCCATCCCAGAAGCGTAATTCCCACAGGGACAAGTATGATGGATGTACATGAGTATATAATTGTACGAGCACAGTCTTTTCATTGCTGGGGTGCATTTTCTTTCTGTTATAAAAACAGTTTTGTTGAGAAATAAGTCATTCTCTGAAAAATGCATTGTTAAATTAGGTCTGCCAATGAAGCTGTGCCAATTCCTTGAGCATTAGCACCCATGCACAAGGGAGGACACAAGTTCCTTTTAAAATGTTAACTTCATTAGGAAATTCAGCCAGGATGTGAGGTTCTGAGGGGTTGTTTTCTTGTTTTGTTTTTCTCTGAAGGCTTTAGGTATGAATCAGTTGAGTTACAGAGCTGCTAATGCCTCTCCCACAGCAGGATTTGATGGGAATCGTGGCATGTTTGTTACTGTAAGGCTTTGTTGACTTGCTTATTATTGTTACAGTGCTTTTTAGTGTTTCAGCTAAGACTAGTACTCTAAGCACTTGTTTTTCTGAGAGTTATACAGATGTTTTTCATTTTTCTGCCTGTTATGTACCACATATGAAGTCATAAAAAAAAAATATATGGAGAGACAGGAGAGCTAAAATGGGCACTTCCAGAGTTACAGAAGCCAGCTTTTACCTTCTGAGTGAAGAAAGATGTTTCCCTGTATATTATTCCATAACATAATAATATGCAGTGCTGTGCCGTGTATTTTTGGCAGCTTGTTTTGGTGGCACTGCTTAAGGAAAGAATGCAGGATGAATGGATCCCTGGCATGATCCAGAAAGTGTTTATCCCTGAACAGCGAGGATGAGGTTAAGTTTTATGGTGCTGTTTTGAAATTTCAACTTGCTTTCACAAGCCATATGGCTGCTACAGATGTCAGAGACCTTTTAGTTCTTTTGCCAAAGGGTTTTTTTCTCTAGCAAAGAGAGAGGTTTTTTTCACTAGCAGAGGAGAGGCTCAATTCACTCCTGGATACAGTCATCCTTCCCAGCTCTCTCAAGACCTTCACATTCACCTTGATATGGAAAGCTTCACTGATGTATCACTCATTGCCTCATCTGCAACTGAAAGAATCCTGGGCCCATTAGAGCAAACAATACAGGAATATAGGATTGCAAGATGACATGTGAGTGCTAATTGTAGTGTTGTTTGAAGCTGGCATAGTTAAACCAATACAGAACCCAAGGTGGGCATTAGAACCTAACCTTTTGGCATTTGTAGGAGAAAGTTTTTGAGTGGACTTTTATTAATACTAGACCTTCTCTTTGTATATCCAAGACATTGTATCTGTTCAAATGTATGGATGGATTCAACCGGTTCTCCATTATTTTAGTTCTTGCACCTTTTGCCTTCTGTTGTGTTAGTGAAAATACCTCTTGATTACAGTGTCAATTCAGCAGAGCTGGAATCCTGGGCTCCCAGGTCCACAGGCCAGGTTCCTACCTTATGCAGTGAAAATAATTGAAAGCAAGAGTGGTCTATTGTCCTTCATCTAGGGCAGTTGTAAGAAGGAGAATGTGTCTCCTACTGCTGTACAGGTGTTACTAGACAACACTGGAATTCCAGGAATTGGACTTCTGGGCTGTGGAGAGGCGCAGATCCCCATGGTTACAGACACAGAGCAGTGCCCTAACTTTGACATCTTTGTTCCAGAAGATACAGTTAAGTGGCCTTCACATCCTTGTATTACAGTCAGGGGTTTGTTTCCCGCCAGAATTGACCTTGTAAAATCTCAGGCTGTTACAAGCATGAAACAAAGAAATGCTGTTTATCTGCTACAAAAGGCAGCACCTTTGGTCAGTTTAAAAAAAGTTTGAAATATGAAATATTATGACTTATAAAAACCAGCTGAAAGCTGAGCATGAAATCTGCATTTCTTGGCTCCTTGAATTCCTTGGTCTGGTTGTCTTCCCAATTTTGTTTAGTTTTGCACTGTGTGTATTTTATCTTGAGATTTGGGGAGAAGGGTGCAAGACAGGAAATCATGAGAACTGGGAAAAACAGTAAATATGTTCATTAATTATTCTTAGGGACAGAGGTGAATTATTTAATGCCGGTTAAGGAAAAGTAGAACTTCAATTATGTTTAGTGAAAATGGAAGGTTAGACTTTAGGAGCAAACTAATAAACTATAGGTAAGTGGATATTTTTGAAGCTTTAGATCTCAGCCACAGGTGCATGTCTCTCTGCAAGGATGACAAAAATAGTTTCTAACACGAAAAATCTGTCCCTGCTAAATTTCAAATTCCTGTTCCAAAGCACAGAACATAAACATCCCACAAAAATAGCAGGGAAAAATTGCCAATCATTAGCAAGTGTTTTCCTCTCAATTCTCATTCAAATCTAGTGAGACATGAAGCAGTTTAGGAGTTTGAAGTTTTTCAGCTTTAAGGACTGAGAGATAGACTTCCCATGATCTCTTGAGCTATATTCCAGAAACTTCCTGCTTTTCTTGGAAATGTGCTGTTTACAAGTGGTTGTGTTCTAACATTAAAAAAAAAACTTACATTAAAAGATGAATTCTTACTGTGGCCAGACCCTCAGCTGATAAACAGATGTATTTCATTTGCCTAATTAGTGCTGTGGCTAGTTAATGGGTGCTTATCTGACTAAGAGTTACTATTGTGAGACCTTTAGAGAAATGTTTGTTGGGGGGAACATTTTATAGAAACCTTCAACAAACCTTGGAAGGACCAATCATGTGGCCTTTCCCTGCAACGCAGAAGGAGGGTTTAGGCTTAAGGCTACAGTGATGTACACAGGGCAGCCTTGGGGCATTCCTCATGTACAAGTGTAAATCAGCTGTACTTACACCCAATGAGTCTGACCTTCACTTCTTTTCACTTGTAAATTAATTTATATCTACACAGACTCTATTCAAAATACTGTTACTGGGGGAATAGCCATACCAGTGGTTATTTCCACTGAACAGAACAGCATTGCAACATTATTAAATAGCTCTTGAATATGAATTCATCCAAGAAGTAGGTTATTGGAATAAAGTCTATTTTATTAGTGCCTTATGACACTCAGCCAAAACCCAGAGCCCCCGAGCACTATTCAGACACATAACATGAAACAGTCTCTACCTCAGAAGTTTGTAATCGGGTTAGACAAAGCAGAGAAATAAAAGAAATAGAGAAATTGAGACAGGAAGGGGTAAAATGGGTTCTCTGCCATCCCGTAGCTGGCAAGTTTGTAGCTAGGCAATAGCTCAGGTAGCTTCTTTCAAAAAGTAAAAATAAAGAAGTGCAGCAATGTAAATGAGAATTTGTTAACAACAAAGCCCAGAATCTGCACCTCTGGAAAGAAAGGGAAAATAATTTATCCGCCCACACTTACTTTTTTTCTGACAAAGGCAGGTGAATAAAGCTGCACTAATAGAGTGTGACGCTCACAATCCTGAGCTGCGCCTTCTGAGGCGGAACTGAGAGGTAACTAACCATCGTCTCCAGGAGAACAATAGCCCTGCAGCCCCCGCGGTGCCTGCGAGGTCGCATCCCATTCATCCCCTGCACATGTCGTTTTCACGTGAAGGTTGCTCCCGTCCAGCTGGTATGGAGCCCGTGGATGAAGCTGAAGGACGGCAAGGAGAGATGAACAGGAGGGAGCAGTCCCTGAAAGCCTCCCAGAAAACAGCAGTGCTCGGTTGGCCTCCCCGGTGGAATGGATTGATACCAGGAGACAGCATGTATCTGTTCGTCCTCTCACAGATACTGGTAAGGCAGCTTGCCATAGCTTTGGGATGCTGGCACCCTTTTTTAAGGCTGTGCTAGCTTGGGAAGTTTCCTCCTCACTCACTGTAGATGTAGTGGTGGGAATAGGTGCAGTTCTCATTCCTACAGCCACCTCTCATGGCTTTGCCTTGAGAGCAGACCCTGCCTTTTCATGTCCCAGACTCCCATCCCATTTCCTGCTGCTCTGCAAATGCCTCCTTTGCCAAATGGCCAATATCCCACCAAAACCATTTGCTGTAGTTGATATGTATGGGAGTAAAGATCCATGTTTTCAACAAGTGGAGTGGGATGGGTATCCTTTAAAGCTGAGGTGTGCCTTTCAGAGTTGGGGATGAGGTTATACCTCTCTGTGAGTCTGTTAAATATAAAGTCATTGCTTTTGTAATGTATGTTAACTGTGGCATGTGCAGCACCCTTAAGTGGTTCAAATGAAAAGTTTATGTGTGTGTGTATTCATAGTGATGCCTATGTGAAACATGGCTATTTGTGAGAGCTTTGAGAGAGGCCTTAAGAGTCTTTTAATAACATCCTAAGTTCATGGAATTGCTAGTTTTGATCTAAAAGTAATCCTGAAAGTTCAGAAGTCAGAGCAACCTGTTGCTCTTCCAGTGTTGCTCAACTTGCAGTTTCTGGGCAGCCCTTTTGGTGGTGAGGGTTGGAGGGAGCTTGTGTAACTCAGCGATGAACATCTAGTTAATAGTGGCTGAGCATGGAGCCTGCAGCCTTTTTATTCCTGTTAAGCTACAGACTAGAAAATACCTGACTTTCAAAGCAAAAGCGATAATCAACACGAAATCAATGCTAACTAAATTAGTTAATTATGCAGTCTTGAAATGAAAATGAATGTGTATGTAATGAGAGATGCTCATTATGTCTTTTCTGACTGATTGCACAGCTTCTCTGCATGATGCTGTGGTACAGCACTTACGGGACCATCCCAGCAGCTCAGAATGCCTTCGACCTGCTCTCTTACTTGCTTACCCCTTTTAAACAGGTTTTTTCAGATCAAGGGGAGGTAAGTCCTTGTGCTCCTCTCTGGTTATGTAGTTGATGTCAGCAGCCTTGGGTGGCACTTCTAATATCTCTTTTGATTAAAAGTATAATATGGGTGTATTCCATGCATTAGCGTGACTTTTGCATTATGTGTACGTCCTGAAATGGTAGAAGACTTTTCTGAAAGCAGATGAATATTTTGTCTTTGAGATACTGGGCTCAGTTTTTGGCTATGATGTCAAGTCAGCACTGCAGATTTTTCATTATGTGCAAATTATTGCAAATGAAACAAAGCATTAAGAAGTCATCTCATTAAGATTTAGCCCACAATAAAGGGAGAGCTGGAACTTCATTTCTTAGGATGAATAGAAGCTTAAATTCTGGGAGACTGGATTAACACACATAAAAGGGCAAATCACACCATAGTCTCAAAAATCTATTTTTGTTGAGTGTTTAGAACACATCTGTGTGCAGCAAATGTATTTCAAGTGTACTAGGTGCACAGATTCAATTATATCTACAGAGCTACCCCAGTAAAATTGCTTAGCTTCTCACCATGACATGATGACACGTATACCAGAATGATTCATCTGATAAATTACTGGTAATTATACCCAGTGCAGATTTTTCTAGTGTGGACAGAACTTTAATTAAGTGGTGAACAGCTACTTTCAAAAATCAGATGAAATATATTTGCTATCAGAATGCTTAGATCCATTGCACATAATCTTTGAGGCAGAGGCTTTGCAGTGCTAATAGAAAATCTGATTCAGTGCCTCTTGTGATTGAAGTACAGTGG
>VZTZ01000569.1:30422-48254 GCA_013400955.1 Drymodes brunneopygia
TTTTTTTTTTTTTTTTGTTTTTTTTTTTTTTTTTTTTTTTTTTTTGTGGTGGTGGTGGTGATGGAAGCTTTTCCACAGGTAAGCATGATATGACTGAATCTTTATTGGAAATAATGCACACTTTGCCAAGAACATGCATGCAGACACTGTACTGTGTCCCTAAATACTTCCTGAATCGTTGTCTATTCTGTTGTCTGACAGAGCCTGACTACAGTTGGGAGTGTTGTGGTATCGTACATCCTGCTGTCTTTGGCTGCTCTAGGACTACTATTTGTAGGATCTCTGGTAAGTTATGATATGGCACAAACTATATTCATGCCCTTTTTCAGTGAGTTTTTGTAAGATGTCTAATTTTTACAAAGTTGTTGGTGTTATGCCCAAGTTGATTGTAAAGCATCATTTTTGGGGCTATTTCTGAAAAACTATCTGCTTGCTTCATGTAGAGGAATTAGCTTTACTCAGTTGCTTGATGAATTGGGGATTGCGCTGAAGTAGAATGGCACATAAAAATGGTTTTTATTTTTTCCATCCACAGATGGGCAAACTATTTGCACTGAAGTAGAAGGGATGTGGTCCATTATGAGGACCATCATCTGATGATTTCAGTGGCAGAAGGAGTTGCTCCAGAGTGCCAGGGTTCTTCTGAATGTGAAGTCCTGTTAGATGTAGGCAAAGACTCCAGCTTAGAGCAAGCTTCATTGGCATGACTACAATTAATCTAGTTAGCTGTCAGCTGTTGGGGAGCAGCAGTGTATTGTGTTTCTCCATGGATTGTGTGACTGGCACCAAGTTATGTGGTAGATGGAAGAGCTATGGAGAACTCTTTCTTGTCAGGGAACTCTAATTGGATGTGGCTTTTCAAACCCCTCTGTGCTGTTCTCTTAGAGTGGGAATGCAGCTACTGAACAAACAGGCAGAGCATCACCTCCTGTCCTTGCAGAGGTGTGCCCCAGGGAGCTCAGGAAGTTGAAGCTGTGCTATGCCCATGTTGTTTGAGTGATGCACGGTATAACAAAGTACATCCTAGACTCATGGGACTGTAGGTGGGCAGACATTGCTAGTCTGACATCCTGCTTGGAGCAGGGCTGTTGCCAACATTCGCTAAAGTCAGCCATGAATTTTTGCACACAGGTTTTGAAAACCTTAAGGGAAGGAAACTTTATCATCTCATCAGGGAAGGTTTATCATTTCTCTGTGTGCCTGTGCCATAACCACATGGCACTTTTGGGGAAGAGTTTTTCCTAGTGTCTCATCTGAATTTCACAAACATAAATGTCTGAGCTGCATTTCTGCAGGCTTGTGGCCATTGTCCCTTGTGGTGTTGGCTGACACTACCAAGAAGTGTCTGGCTGCATCTCTGGAGCTGCCCTTCAAGTAGTTGCAGGCCACTGTTAGATCACCCCAGCCTCCTCTTTGCCAGGCTGAACAAGCCCAATTCCCTCCACCGTTTTCCTGTACTCTAGACCCCGATGGTCTTTGCAACCCTCTACTGGGACCACTCCAGCTTTTCCATATCTATCTTAAACTGGAGGAACTAAATTTGTAGACCGTGTTCAAGGTGCAGCTCCATTAGTGCCAAGGAGAGGAATACCTCCTTTGATTTGCTGGCCACACTCCTTGGTAGGAAATAATATCATATTTTATGCCATGCTTAAGTTCACTCAGAGCCAGCACTGTGGCAAAATCTTCTGTGTAATATGTCAGGAAAATGTACTTTCTAAAAACCATTCACAAGGCAAAGTAATTATAGTTAATGCCTCCATTATTGTGATCATTGATGTAGGCAAAGAAGTTAGCCAGGTTTATGCAATTTTCTGGTTTTTTGATGCTGCTGTACCTTATCCAGATTAATTTTGTCCTCAAAAATAAATTTCTGGTGATTCTGTAATTGCAAATATTAAAGAAAAAAAAAGATATCTAAGAATTGTCAAGAGCTGTGCGAGTTCCAGATAAATTTGCAGCAAAACGTTCTGGGCTGAAAATCTGAATAGCAGGGGTGTGATTTATTTTTTTTGCATATTCAACTGTTTCTCAGTGGATGAAAACATCTATTGCTGACCCATTCTTAGCACAGAAGGTAAAGTTAAATGAAAGTTCTCTGTGGCCAAAAATTCTGATGTCTGTTTCAACAGCTTTGCACGTGGACTCCTTGCAAGTGAACGTGAATATCATGGTAGATTAAAGTAGGCTTGGCCCATTTTTGTGTTGGTTAAAACTTGTGTGTAGAAAAACATCTTCTAGCAGTTTCCATGTAGGCATTGGCTTGTATTCCTGTGGTCTGTCAATTTCAACATTGGGAAAGAAAGGTTTGGTCATAAAGGCACTCCTCAAAGGAAAAGACCTGCATAACATCCTAATGTGCTTTAGTAGCCTAGGAAGAGAAATGTAACCTTTCCTAGTGGCACTTTTCTAAGTTCAACTGGTAATTTAAAAGCCATGTAAGAAAAGGACAGAGGAGGCTTTTACTGTGGAAAATAAGACCTGTTCTTAGTTTCAAAAGTGCAGTGTAGTTTGTATGCCATTAGCCTGAGTGATGCTACTCCTAGTTCCATGCTAGATGGATGAAGTTGGCCTAAGGTTCTGATCCTGGAATTCAGAGGTGGGCTAGAAATTTTTAACTGAAGTCTGTGTGAAGGATTTAAAGGCTGCTGATCTGATTTCCAGATCATCTAGTCTACCACAGCAACTGTGCAAACTGATTTGAAACAGAATTTTTTTAGGTTAATAGAATTTCAAACCTTTCATTAATTTGTAATATAAACTTTAATATTGCATTTGTGTCCTTGAATGTCATGAGATTCATTATTTAATGTTTATATCATATTTAAATCAGGTAATTAGATTATAACACAGTCTTTGCCCCAGCCAAAAACTGATACAGACATTCTGAGGCCTAGGATCAAGTACATCGAAATTGAGGCCTCTTTAAAAAATGATGGGTTTATACATAAATTCGGGGTACTGTGCCTGATTATTAAAGATGTTCGGCTCAATTATATGTAGTTAAGACAGCCATATGTAAATTTCAGATGGAAAGCCATTAAATCAGGAGGGGTATGATTTGTAGAATACTGCAGTGGATTTTTGTTTTGTAAACAAGCCTGGGAAGGACAAGAAACTGAACAAAAGGACAGTGGTATCACGTTGGCTTGCATATGATGGTCACAAGCGCATTCCACTTCCACTGTATCCCTGAGTTAAGCCTGGCCAGCTCTGTGGAAACCTCTGTGGCTGAAAGCAGGTTTGAATGGGTAGATGTGAATCCTTGTAACACGCACCACAAAGCTGCTCCTGCATGGAACATTCCTGTTCTCTTCAGTACTCTCCAATTCTGACACAGACAGCTGGGATGCTGCCCTAAAGACCCATGCCCTAGGCTGTATGGAAGGGCTGGCTACAAGCGGAAAATTTTAAAAATGTTTGTTTCCTCCAGTTTTGGCACCTGCTCAGAACCCAACCAGACCCCCCCTTCCCGCTGCAAGAGGATAGACGCCAATCTGTGAGCCGACAGCCTTCCTTCACATACTCAGAGTGGACAGAGGATAAAAATGAGGATGACTTCCTAGACTTGGATCCTGTACCAGAGACTCCAGTCTTTGAATGCGTCATGGACATTAAAGCGGAGACAGACCCAGCTACTCTGACTGTTAAATCCGTGGGCTTACAAGAAAGGTAGGCTAGATGTGACTAACAGGGAAAAGCCTGCTCCCAGGTTTTGTGGATTCAGGAGTTCTGTGCCCAGTAGGAGGCTTTATTGCCTTTGTGAACATCACTTTTAAACATGGTTTTAAAGTCAAGCATCTTCTTTATTTCCTGTCCTATTTTCAATCCAGTCATAAATACATGGTAGTTAAATGACACACAGTTTCTGGACAGCTGTCAAGAAATGTTGTTCTAAAGCATCATTTCTTTCCATTGAATACATCCATTTGTGTTTGATCAGTCTCTCACCTTTCATCAAGACAGCAACTGCATAGCATGAAATCCCCTTTACCTCTGAAAGAGGTGGATCTTGGTTTTGTTTTTTTCCCCCTGTCACTCATGCTGGAGGACTATTCTTTTCTCCAAAAGCATACCATAGAAAACATGGTAGTCTGCAGTGTTTCTCCTATAAATGAGTTAATCCAGAAGTAAATGAATTTGATTCAAATGAACCCAGTAATGATACTTTGGGGTGAGCAGTGAGTTCAAGCATGGTGTTCACTGCTTGAACTGTAAGGACAGCTCGAAAAGAGGAGTTTCCCAGGCAAGTCAGGAGCATCTCAGAGAGATTCACAGCTGGGAAAGGGCAGTTTCAAGATAAAAGTAAAATCTTTTTCTGTTTTGTGTCCTTTCGGTTGTCTTAGTGAAATAGAACAAAGGTCTTGATGACAGAACTCCTGAGAAGAAATTCTACAAAAGTGATGATGTTTGGAATAAGAATGAAGTTACTGAAGGGCCCAGCATAGCAAAGTGTCACCTGTCTTTATTTCTTAGTTTTCAAGCTTCATTGGAGTGCTAACCATAGTTTATTCTCATCTCTGAAGCTTAAAACAAAGGACAGAACTTAGATTTTAAGAATACTTTCCAAAGCTCCTCAGGACACATTAAAAAAGAGTTACAGAAGAGGCTTTCAATTTGCACTCTGTGGGTTTACAGTTTTTTCTCACTTTATGGTTTGTTATGACATTGTCCTAAAATCCTATACCTTTTTATTGTTTTATTCTACCTTTATGTGAGATCACCGTAACCTCTGGGGCTTGTCCCTGAAGCTGCTGCGATCAGAGAGTTTTGTTCGTTTTTCATTATAGGCAAGATTGGGCTTGAAATATGCGAATCATTTGTGTTCTTCACTATCCCTGGTTTTCTTCTGTTTCTGTCATTTTAAAGATGTTTCTCCTCAGGTGACTGCTAGCCTACCTGTAAGATACTCACTGTATCAAGAGAATTGGGGAGTATCACTTGGGGAATAATCAGTTGGTTAAAGTAATGAATTACGTTGAAAAACCTGTCAAATAACTAGAAGTGGAAGGATGAAAGCAATTGCTTGAACTTCTTAAAACTAGGTACAATGCATACACTTAAGATATAAACTTGTTTTCAACATACATGTGTCCTTGAGAAGATAGACATCATTTCAGGTTTGAGCTGTGCCCTGACAAAATTCATTTACATTGACACATTGGTCACTTTTCCTTTGTTTGGTGTTGTGTTAAATTACCTTCCTGTGCCTCTTCGGCATCCATTCTGCTTCTCTCTTACTTCCCTCTCATTCTTTAATCACCTATGCAACAAAAGGCTGGTCAGCAGCTAAATTGAAACACCACTGAATGTTGCTGCAGAAGAAATAATGTCATTTCCTTGTGCTGAAGAGCTATTACTGTAGGTAGCCTCTTCTACCTGGAAAGAACCAAAAGCAATCATTGTCCACTGCATCTGTTTTGGGGGAGAAATGCGGTCACTGTTTAACAGCACACAGGAGCGTAAGGTCGGAAACCTTTCAGAAGTGTCACTAAAGATTCTGTGTCTGCCACTAGTGGCATTTCCCCATGGCTGGGAATCACAGCAGGAGGCTGGCTGCAAATTCTTTTGGACAAACACCTGAGTCCAGGAAAGGGCTCTGATCCAAGTAATGACTTCTGTCCTCTCTGTGAGCTGATCATGCCTGCCTGCTTACGTGGTTTTTAACAGCTCCTGCGCACACCTTCTAACATTTTTCCAGTTGAGATTC
The DNA here is from genome assembly GCA_013400955.1 of Drymodes brunneopygia. Classification (NCBI taxonomy): domain Eukaryota; kingdom Metazoa; phylum Chordata; class Aves; order Passeriformes; family Petroicidae; genus Drymodes; species Drymodes brunneopygia. The sequence continues at coordinate 36,133 of VZTZ01000569.1, forward strand.
ATCAAAATAGGTTTACTGTGTGGATGTATAGAACCTTTACCTAGTAATTATCATATTGTGTAGCTTTATTATTATGTTAAAGATATTTAAATATAGATTCACTGATGGCTTTTTAATCTTACTTTTGTCTATCATATGTGAGGCTAACAGAGACTCAGAAGTGCTTTAAAACTTTATTCATAGTAGACATTTTGACTTCGTTTTGTTGTTTCTACACTCAACTGTGTCTCTGTTTATAATGTAACTGTTAAAATGTTGGGACCTTCATTTTACCCTTCATGTACAGCTGTGGAAAGAACATTTTTCAGATGGAATTTGATTGGCTTTTCTTGTCTTTACTAATGTTGAATCAGTAATTTATGCCAAGATCTTACCCCACTGATGTTTCAGTGTATAAAATCATTTTCTAGTCTTACCTACACAAGAAGCATCACCTATTTTCTTACAGGTAGTGATCAAAATGTCCCCATCAGAACCAGCTGGGTGGCTTCCTGAAGTTGTTCATCTGTCATTGCTGACAGTGATGGGTCAGTTGTAAGCAAACTTTGGCCACTCTGTTTTGCAGGAGAGGTTCAAATGTTTCCCTCACGCTGGATATGTGCACCCCAGGCTGCTCTGAGCAAGGCTTTGGCTATGTCATGTCCCCACGGGAGCAGTCAGCCCGAGAGTACCTCCAGACAGCATCGAACATCCTTACTGAGGAGGAGCTGCACAAGAAAGCACTGGATCCTTTCATACTCCAGGCAGAGTTCTTTGTGAGTGTCTGACCTCTCTCTTCTAGGGGCATCAATAAAAATGGGATGTTGTCTCTCTACAGAAGACCTTGGTGTTATTTTCTGCCAGTCTAAAAGTAGTACATGCAAACTCCACTTCTGTTGTCAGTGAAGCATTTAATGCAATTCCCAAATTTGTCATTCCTTGAAATTACAACATCTGAAAGCTTTCATTGTCATTTAAAAACTGGAGAATTGGTTCTGGCTAAAACAATAACAACAAGCCTTTGTTTCACAAGATTTTGAATTTTTTTTTTTTTTTTGCTGAGGTATATTACCTTTTTAACGACAACAAAAAAAATCACTGGAGTTCAGAAGAAAAGCCACATTTGCTATAAGCATAACTTCTTGAAATGTTTCTGGAGTTACCCTAGGGATGAAATTAGTCCTAATCCAGCCTCTTAGCTGTTGGATGCTTAATGTGGAGCTGCTTTTCAAATCTAAATATTCTCTGGTTACCTGAAACACAGTGTGGCTCTGTCATTCAGCAGGAGCTATAGAAAGTATGTATTACTGGGGTTTTTTTCTGCACAAAAATAGTACACTAGTTGTCAGCTTCTCTGTCAGTTGCTTTTAGGATTCTGAAAATCTTTCCTTGGCTCTCTGTATCTACTATTACTTTGGAAGAAAGATTCTTTGCCTCATTTTTGGAAAAATATACTTACACAGATGAAGCAAGCAGTTGCAAATTGGATTTCTAGGTAGTTTAGGATAAAGGTCAGATACATTTTAATGTGGTGAGATCTTTACATGCTATTGATTGAGTGACCACGTGCTAGGTATTGTTAAGTTTGTCATGTTTATTATACCCAACAACAACAAAAAAAATATCATGTAAAATGCTGCAATGGCTGCACAGTGTATATTGGTCAGGACTGTAAATTCCTGCTCATTTTGGGACGTAACCAAGGCACAAACTTTGCATGCTGAGGTGTTGCAGGGCATGTGATCAAGAGCTACTGAAGTTAATACTGCCACATCAAATATTCTCTTAAGCACAAAATCTCAGCAGAACAGAAGGAAGGTTATGTTTTGCGATGTTACAACCCTTTCAACCTGTCCTCTTCATGACCTCTAAGTGTCTGAAAAGGAAAGACTAACACTCTGTTTATCATTTACTGTCCTCCCTCCTTGTGCAGTTTCAGGGATTTTTTCACTTTACAAGGGGGTTAGTCTGGGCTTCTGTTTTAAAACAGAACACGAGGTATCTGTGGTCCTTAATTCACTCAGTGCAGCACAAGTTGAAGGAAAGCAGCTTTTGTGTAGGCAAAGCCTTGATTCTTTTAAAGTAAAGCATCTATTGATCTTTTTGGGAGGGAATGTTCACTTGGTGTCCGAACTGACTGCTAGATTAGTCCACATAGTTTCATCAGTCTCTAAGCTACACTGTGGCTTTCAAGCAAAGAAAATAATGTTAGAAATAGGAAAAAATGTGCTTCATTTCTCTCAGAGATTTTGAATTAGGTTTCCTGGTGTTCATAGGATCATTCAGCAGCCAAGCCATCCCAAGCTGTTTTCTTTCTTTAATGAAAACTGAAAGAGCACAAAAGGCTGTGCAATCAAAATGTCATTTCTGTAATTAAAAATTGTAAACTAGTTCTTTTTTAATGAAACACTTACCACCAGCTAGCTCTTCATCTGTATTTTCACTCTATCTAACCTACATGGTTTTCAAAGTCCAGATCCCAGATGAAGCAAACAGCTGTTTCATTTTGGAAGAAAAGTCGGATGGGACTTTGGAAGAAAAGTCAGAGGAGCAAATTTGCAGGGCTAAATCCTGAAATTCTTACAAGATTTAGGGTTTTTACTCAGATACTAGTCATGTTGCTTTCACCAAGAATTGGCTAGCACCATGAATGACTTAAGACCCAAAAACAGCCTGTGGAGCTTGGCTCAGGAAGAGTTTGGGTTGACTAAATACCAAGGAACAATTGAGAAAAATATGAAGATTTTTTTCCTATCAGTTCTCGAAATTCACAGGAAATTACTTCAACAAAACGTTTTTGTCCTTATTTGCCTCTGGTTAAAGCCAGCAGTATGCTCAGTGCTTTGTAAGAGATAGAGTGCAGCTAGTCTCCCAAGGTTCCAGAATTGACCTCAAGTTGTTCCAGGGCAGGTTTAGGTTGAATATTAGGAAAAAAACATTCACTGAAAGGGTGAAGCGCTGGAACAGGCTGCCCAAGGAAGTGGTGGAATCACCATCCCTGGAAGTGTTCGTAAATACGTGGATGTGGCACTTAGGGACATGGCTTAGCAGTGAACATGGGTGTGCTAGGTAAAAGGTTGGATTCAATGGTCTTAGAGGTCATTTTCAGCCTTAATGATTTTGTTTCTACAGTCCATAGCTCTGCTCACTTTAATTCTTTTCCCAAAGTGAGGCTTGACTTACTCAGCTCTGTTACCAGTCTGTCCTGTAGTAGTCTCCCAACTCCAGTGTGCAGCAGCTGGGCTGACCAGCTCTGCCTCCCAGGTCCCATGAGCTGTATCTCTGCTGAGCCTGGTTAGCACATCCCTTCTCCTCACCTGCCTACTGGCTCCAGCTGGTGGAAGCCTCCTGTTTGTTCCTGCCTGACATTGGCTGCTTATTCCAGGGATGAGCAGTGGGGAACAGGAAGCCCCTCCACCTTTGTGTGTTCTCTGCATCAGCGATGAGGAGAGCAGGCAATCCCCAAATACCCCTATGCTGTCCTTTTCCATGGAGTTTGACAGCACGATGAGCAAAGCAGTAACGCTCCCCCAGATCCATGGAGCCAGGTCAGCACACCAGCCTGTCACAATGTGTGTCATGCTTTGTTGCTGGTCCAAGTCCCCAGCAAATTATTATCTCCCACCCTCAGAGAGGAAGCAATGTGATTCAGAAAGGATGGAGCTGTGGTCCATCCTCTTGGAGCAGTGTCTTGTGTTCCATCTCTGTGCCTACACTTGCAATTCAGTCCTAATAATATTAGGAGTGAACATGTCATGCGTGTTACTCAATGAATTAGTCACTAGGAGCGTTTTCTCACAAAGGATTTCAGAAAAGAAAGCCACTGAGAGTAAAACGAAGCATCAATCATACTTTGGGGATAAGTTGCTGGAGGTACTGTACAGTGTGTCCCTGCTGACTTCATCACCTTGCCTCCCTCGCAGGGAGGACATAATGGGCTTGGGGTTTTTATACCTCCTGTGAATCTAATAATGCTACTGACTGTCTCTTATATTTTTGTGGGTTTTTTGTTTTCCTTCTTTTTTAACAGGAAATTCCAATGAACTTTGTTGATCCAAAGGAGTATGATATTCCAGGCTTAGTGCGTAAGAATCGCTACAAAACAATTCTCCCAAGTAAGTTTCTACTTCTTAACTCACTGAGGTAGAATGGTTTATTCCACATGCAGGAGGGCTTTGCTTTTCCCTTCCCAGAATGCATGAAGTTACTGTCACCATAATGTATTGTCCAAAAGCCATGTTTATAGAACAGCAGCATGGCTTCAAAGCATAAATCAAATTTCCAAAGAGGTACAGAGCATGAAGAACCAAAATGCTGCTGATCCTCAGGGAAACATAGGTTTTTTGGTTATCAGAATTGCATCATTTGGTGCTGCTTAAAAGTTGTACCCAAGAACTTGGTTTCTTAAGCAGTTACTTGGTGATTTCTTTGATTAAATTTCTTCTGAAAGACCAAATTCTAGCAACATTATTTTCCTGACTGATATTTTTTCGAATGCAGACTGAGAGTATAAGGAACTGGCCTGATGGCATTAAGATGACACAGAAAGCATTTTTCTTTTCTATTACACTAGTTTTATTTGTAGGCAGGAGTAAGAGTTTTCAGAAACGTTTTGGTACAAAGTTTTACAAAAAGGCACTTGTGGTTTGTTTGTAATATTATGTTGGTCATATACACTATTACTGTTTGCTGAGGCCTCTGTCAGGAGGATGTTTATTGTCAGTGGTAACAAACTGGGTAGCACTGGTCAAAGTGGATGAACGTGGGCCTGTGTCAGTTCCCATTAAGATCAGTGAAACAGCCGTTGACTTCAGTTGGAATTGGACTGAACTTCTTAAGTGGAATAATGTTTTCTTTTGTCATCTTATTAGAACAAGAATAATGCTTCATAAACAGCCTCAATGAAGGAGACTCAAGTACTGAAGAGACTTAAAATGCAAGAGACTGTTAATATTCTGTAATTTCTCTATAACCATTCTATTTGTTAATAGCACATCTTGGAGCTTGGTTCATTGCAAGATGAAACAGGGGAAGAGTTATTGTCATCTGGCTTGCCTGGGTGCAAGAAATGCATGTTTATGTTTTGGGAGAAGAGCTGTTTGCTGTCATTTCACAAACAATATTCTAATGTCTTTGAAGCCAGAATGAGTCTGTTGACCTAACAGATTGAGAAATAATTTCCTGGAGCAGAAAACTGCTTTTCCAGAGTCATGCTGAGACACTGACTCCGCAACAGGACCAATTAAGGCAGGCTTCAGAGAGTGGGTGAAACTGTCAGAAGGCTGCAAATTACCCCAACCATCCTTTCCCTTTTTTAATGGTGGCTTTTTAACATGGGGTTTTTCCAAGGCCACTCACATCTGCTGTGATGGCCACAAATGCATGTAAATGCCTCACCGTACAAAATAATCTTGTGTGTCTCTTTCCTCTGAGAAACTGATAACCTGTTCCTTATCTCCTTGCACTTTTCAGATCCTCACAGCAGAGTGTGCCTTACCTCAGCTGATCAGGATGACCCCCTCAGCTCTTACATCAATGCTAACTACATCAGGGTAAGAGTTGCACAGCCCAGTGTGTGTGCCTAGCCTCCATCAGCCACTATTAATGTAAACAGAATTGCAGCATACACTGGCTTTTAAAGGCATCCCAACTGATCTGATTGCTCTTCTCTCCTGCCTACATTTGCTGAAACCCAAATCTCAAAGTGCACCTGTACAGATTCAGACCAGACAGAAACATACTTCTGCAATTCTTGATGCAAAATTCCTTGTTAAGTGGCCTGACCAAGGCACTGGATAATCAGCCTGAGCAAGGCTCATGACCTAGCCAGAGTCACCTCAAGGCTGTGGGACACTTTTTGCTGGAATTCCGTGAGTCCATACTGTGCCTTTGTTCCTTGTACATGTGTGCAGGAGAGAGACAGAGAGGAGAGCTGGTGCCACAGAGTCAGCATTTCAGACAGGATAGCTCTCTGTTTTAAAGAGCAAATCTTCAAGGTTGTGGTGCTCATCCCTGTTAAAACTGATCTCTTATTGTTTTGTTGGCAGGGCTATGGAGGAGAGGAAAAGGTATATATTGCTACTCAGGGACCGATAGTTAATACTGTCACTGACTTCTGGAGAATGGTGTGGCAGGAGCGTTCTCCCATCATTGTCATGATCACCAACATAGAAGAGATGAATGAGGTAATGCTGTTACATCCAGTCTGTATTTTTATCTGTACTCTAGCAGATATTTTTGGCATAGACACTAAGCCAGCAAACAGAAGTTAGTTCAGTGGCCTGTGCAGTCAGAGCCAGCATTAAATTCTTCAGGCTCAGAGAAGATGTGGACTTCTCTTTCAATTCAGTTTACTGTAAGTCCTATTTTGCTGTCTAACTTCTCCTACTGTTGGTTTTGCTGTTTTCCTCTCCCAGCTGACCTGAAACCTCTCCTAACCCAGCTCTATTTGCAGGCAGCCTTTGAAGTTCTCTCTAAAGGAATCAAAAGCAATAGTACCCCATAACTGCTAAGGCTGAATATCTTTAATCAGTAGAGTTGTTGCTGCTTTATCTTGCATTTATTATGATTTGATGTCTACGTGCACATTTCATGTACCTGGTTTCTGTGTGATAATCAACAACTAGAACTGACTTGGATATTGAGGACCGATCTGTGAATGCATCTCGGGAATGCTTATGAACTACTGAAATTAAAATGCTGAAATTTTCTATTTGCCACTTACTTCCATTAATTAAACAGTAGTGCTGTTTCTGTTAATCCACCTGAAGTGAATTCTTTTTTTTTTTTTTTGCAGTTTATTATACTGCAGTCCTCCAGCTGTTCATTACTTACCTGCTGAAATCTTTCCCCTGTAGCAGAGTTGCAAGAACTTTGTGCCTGGGCTCCAGCTCACAGATANACTTTTCTGTTAAACCCCCTGAAGTGAATTTTTTTTTTTTTTTTTTGCAGTTTATTATACTGCAGTCCTCCAGCTGTTCATTACTTACCTGCTGAAATCTTTCCCCTGTAGCAGAGTTGCAAGAACTTTGTGCCTGGGCTCCAGCTCACAGACAGGTAGCTGAGCTCACATCTGCCTTTGCTGGCAGTGTAAGGTGTGAGAAAGTGGTCTGGGCATATGTTGGGCTCTGCATCCTCCCTCACCACTAGCAGCAAGGTTGAGTGGAGATATCCAAATATTGTTTCTTAAGCTTCAGCTGCAGTGTATGTCAGGCTTGTCCTTGAGAACAGATTAGTAATTTAGGTGAGGGATATTTCTGTGGAGAAGAAGCTTTAGATGCTTAGAAGCCAAGGAATATGGGCATACATCCAGCATACAGGGAGAGATAGAATGGCTTATCTGCTATCTGGAAGCTTAGTGCCCATAATCATATGTGTGCACAAACCTTTAGCTTTTCATAGTTATAAAGCAGATAAATCTAACCTTGAACTTCATTGAGAAGAAGACATGAAGACGACTGACACAGAATTATCACACTTTGCAAGTTAAAAATGATCAGTTATTACAGCTGGCTCATTGGACACGTCCTGTCAAGGCATTGCTGATGCACAACAGAGTATGTTGCTGATCTGAATGCTTTGTTTTAACTAATATTTGAAACTTGCATCTACCTGTATCTGAGCAGCAGCACTGAAGCAATAACTTGCTCATTAATCAAAGCTGCCAGTTTCTGGCACATACAATATTAAAATGCCATGACACAGTCAGTGCACCAGAATCTTTTGAGGACTTTGAGGTTTAAAGAAGATGCAGAGGAAATAGTGGTCCTGAATGACATATCTGGTGATATGTTCTTCCACTATAGTTTTCATAGCAAGATTGTGTAATAGGAATGCAAAATAACCTTTATGTCTGAATTGCCTCTTACCAGCACTGACCAAGTGTTTCACCCCCTTATCACTCGTGGGAAGCAGTGCACTACAGTGCTGATGCACTATAGAACTGCAGCTTTCTACAGTCTGGATATCACAACAGGGATGCTGAGTCTTTCCTGATAGACTTTGTGTCAAAAATTTAATGGTGTCAGGAATCTCAGCCACAAATACAGGGTCCTTTCCTGTAAATGTCTTCTATATTCACTCCATTTATCTGCAACACATATATTAATACATGAATAACGGGACTCCAAGTACATAGATTCAAACCCAAAAGTTTTGTTCAGCAGTGATGCTAGTAAGAGAGGCTTTGTGCTCCTCCTCAGTGCAATGGCTTTACTAATGTGAATATTAAAAGCTCGGCACCTCAGCCTTCTGTCACTTCCAATCCGAACTGACAGGCAGCCCACAGAAATGAGTGGGCAATCTTACTCCACTCCTTTAAGCAGAGAAATGTCTGTGCTATTGATAGCTGGTAGTGCTCTCGACAGTTTTTGCAGTGGATTCTGCAGTTTATGAGTAGAGGAAGAAAGAACACAATCTGCATAAATAACTTTACAGAGCCATGGTGGGCCACACTCCCAGTGGGTTATTAACTGGTGTACTGTGCAGATAGAACAACACTGAATCTCCCACACAAAAATTTTGATTCAGTAACTTTGTAAGGTACTTTTCTGTTGTTAGTCTTTCTCCTCAAGTGGAATTACATTTGGTGGGGGAGAGCAAAATGATTCAACTTGTTTCCTTCGAGATTGTGTACAGCTGTGTAAAAGAGGAAACTTACAAGAATCATCTTTTCTGAGATTTGTTGAATAGCAGATACCTACTCCCCTGTGATAATGAAATATGTTCTTGCATTATCACAAGGGAGCCTTTTTCTCAGACTCTGCCTCATTCACGTCATTCCCTGTCCATGAACTAATTTGTGCACCCTCTTGAAGTGCCTGTCTCTGCCTTTGCATATTGATCAGTTTAGAGGAACTGAATACAAAACCACAGCCTTTTTTAGCCCTCCTTCCAGGATCAGAGTGCTTACAAATTTTCACTGGCTCATCCCCAGTGAATCAGTACCACAAAGCAGATCTGCAAATGGACTATAGTTTCTGTGTTTCTAAGTGTCAGGTTGTGATGGCTGCATCTCTTACTGGTTTTTGGCAAAATCAAATGTAGTAGTCCAATCTCTATCACAGCTATTGCTGCCTTTTAGTTCCCTAGCTTTGAAAGATTCTCACTGACAATTTTAAGTGGATTTTGGAACATAACCTATTTCCCCAAACATCCCCAATCATGTTATTTTGTGCAAAAACATATGCAAATGATCATTTTATATTCAGAGAGCACTGAACCTTCATAAAAAATAGAAAAACTGTATTTTGTGTCTCTACATCGGTATTTATGCAGCACAGATATATTGGAAACCAGTGTATATTATACTAATCATTATTATCTTAAGAAAAGGATTAATTTAAAAACACAAGCACATTGCCACTGGCCTCTCTAATGAACCTTCAAAATGCACATCAGTTGCATAAAGATAAACAAGGATGTGTGTATTTAAAAGCATTGGTTAGTAATTACCTGATTTGTGCATTTTTAATCAAGCAATCAGGCTATTATGGATGCAGCAAAAATCAGCTGAAATGTGGTCCCTGTTTAGTAAGTGAAAGCCTGTACTTATTATAGAACCAAAATTTATTCATATTCATCTATGCATGTGCTTATATTCAGTTTCAGAGGAGAAAAAAGCCAAACCTCCCTTGGTACCTGCTTAACTGGATTTGTTTTATATTGCACACAGAAATGCACAGAATACTGGCCAGAGGAACAGGTCACCTATGAAGGAATAGAAATCACAGTTAACAGAGTCATACAAGCAGACGATTACCGTTTAAGGCTCATCACCCTGAAGGTAAATCATTCCAATGTACTCACAGTAGCTTAGCTGTCTAAACCTATAAATGCAGATGTTCAGGGGAAGCTGTGTAGAAAGCTTCTGCACAGTGAACTGCTGTACAAATACACTTTTTGTTACTGAGGTTGCCGTAGCTTTGCCCAGTTCACCAGCATGAAGGCTACAGGAAAATAAGCAGTCCGAAGTTTAGGCTGCATGTGTACAGTCTGAAAGCCACCAGGCCAGTTGTAGCAGTGTGGGGTTCACTGGGTGAGAAACCAGTGACTCATTCTGTGCCTTTGTCCTCCGGGTTCATTGATCATTTAGAATGAAATGTCAGCTTGCAGAGAGCTTCTTACTTTACAGGTGTAGTTTTATATACCAGAACCCGTTCTGTCATCTTGTGGATAGAAAGTTTTAGCACTGGTTTAATTTTTTTAGAACTTGGATACTGCTTAATCTAAAGTACCAGTCCTATTTTACAACTCTTTTCATTGCTATGTTCTAGAATATCAAGCTACATGTTTTAGTAACGGTGTTTACGTAAACTTCATACATCTTTCATCTGNTTATGTTCTAGAATATCAAGCACACTAAAACACAATATCACGTGTTTTAGTAATGGTGTTTACATAAACTTCATACATCTTTCATCTGCCACATCTACCCCGACCTCAGTATAACATGACAATTCCTTTCCAAGCTGAAAAAACTCTCCTTTTATCCAACCAGTTTCAAGCCTCTTCAACCATATGCAAATGGGCAGAAAGCCAGCATATGACATACCATGTCTGGATTCAGAGTGTAGAAAGTCTGTCACTCATGCTTTTGGCAAAGGCAGCAAGGAGAAAATCACACTCCCTGACAAGTGGGAAGTGAGGAATATTTACACGTTGTGGACTTGAAGCTCATCTGGTTTTGCTTTTCAGTTAGACAATGGTTTTGTTTTCAGTACTAGTGGGGCAATGTCTCTTTTCCCAACCCCCAAATGTCAGGATGTGAACTGTTGAGTTCTAGAGCTGAAATAGATTCCATTTAACTTACCATTCCCTAGAGCTGTACATTTGTTATTTAATGGCAGTAGTGGAGCAGCAGCTCTGAACCATGCATACATTAAGTGACTTGGTAGTGAAAACTGGAAAAGCTATGGATTGACTTCAGTTTGTCCTTAAACAGGAGTGATCAGAAATACGTGATTACTGCATGCTTTACAGAGTGGACTGTCATTTTTCTCTCAGTATAGGGGACAAGATTTGTCAGGTTCTGGGAATTTAGAATAAACTCAGGCTATAGGCAAGGCTTGTTTTCCTTTCTCAGAGCAAGCTGCCAGTGTCTAGCCACTAAGTCATGATCTCAGCTACAGCATACGTGATGGTAGACTTCAAACTGTCAATTAAATCTTGCTTCCTCCTAGCTGTTCCCAAGTCTTGTCAGGCTCAAGGAACCATCAATAGAGACTATTTTGTTCAAGTCAAAGCAGAAGTGAACGGAACCACAGAAGTCAGGGTTCTCCAAGCAGAAGCGTAAAACTTTTAACACCGTAGACAAAACTAAAGACACTCAGAGTTCATCATTGGAACTTTGTCTGTTTTCTGTTGCTGTCAATTAAATGACTTAGGTAGTGATTCATGTTTTTCTTCAGAAGACTTTTACTTTTCTCTCAGTGTTATTGACAACATTTTTATTATAATTTCTCACAACTGAGTTAAGAATTGCGTGTTCATAACTTCTGTGACTCACACATAGTCACACATTCAAAAGCAACTGCGCTTCAGAGCAGTGTTGATCAGATTTACTGTAGTGAGCTTGACTGCTATTCATGACAACTAGTTATGCTCTCTTAAACAAAGTATTTTCTCCCTAGGGTAAATAACCTAAGGCCAGACTCTGTGCTATGATAGTAAGACTCTTTTTCTGAAGTGACCTAGACGCAGCCTTAAGGATCATATGGCTCTGCTTCAGTGAGCACTTTAAGCCCAGTGTAAGATGGAACAGCATCTCAATGAAGCCAAGCCTCCCTTTGACCAGCTCTCTTGTTCTGACCCTTGTGCCGTCTCCCAAGTGTTTGTGACTGTGTGCTGAGCCAAAGGAAGAAATTGATTGATCCATCCAAAAATTAGTCTATCACAAGAAAGGAAAAATATTTAACTTGATTGCTTTCCCAATCTAGTTCACTGTGAAACTGTGCAAAACTATCATCCAAAGAGAAGGATGGAAAATGGCACAACTACAGAGCACTCTTAGCATTCAGTGACTGACAAGCATAGGGAGGGACATAGGATTATACATGATAGAAACTATTTTCAGATTTTTGTGTCTTCTTCTTTAGAAAGAGCAAAATTTGTCTTTTTTTTTTTCTTCTGTCCTCAACTCAGCC
>VZTZ01000570.1:0-50779 GCA_013400955.1 Drymodes brunneopygia
TGGAAGGCATCCCTGCCCACGAGTCACGATGTGATGAGGGAGAGATGCCTCTGCCCCAGTTAAGGGGCAAATGAGACCATAGGATGGCAACTGAGGGATTTTACCCAACAACACAGATTTGACTGCACAAGAAGTGTGAGGTAGGGAGAGAGAAAGAAAGGAAACGGTGGTCAGAGAGAGGGAGACCCAGAGCAGGACATAATCAGCTGGAACTACAGGAGCTTTAAGGTCCCTGCCAAGGCCAGCCATTGTCTCAGTGTAGAAGTTGTACGGACTCCACAAGTGACTCCACAGCTACTTTCTGCTGAGCAGGCCCTGGACAAGGACAGGGGAGCAGAGGGTGCCTGGCTTTAGGCACAGGCCCAGCTGCAAGTTCCTTCTGGTGGATGTTTAGTGTGCAGAAGAGAAGTGACAATGGTGAGGAGAGCCCCTGCAGCAGCGTTGCAGCCCCAGCAAGGCTGGCAAGGAGCAGCCGTGGCTCCTGGGCCACGCCAAACTGGCGCTGCCTTTCTAAGGCAGCTCGGCTCCCTGGCCATGGCAGCGTCAGAGCGGGGCTGTGGTGGCTTTGCTGTGGCGGCCGGACAACCCCTGCGCAAAGGGGGTTCCAGNCCAGCACAGCTCTCTCTCAGCCGGGCTCAGCGGGCGCCTTGAGTTTGCCTGGAGAGAGCAGGGACAGCCCTGCCCTGCCGGCCCAGGCGGGAACTCTCCCGCTGCCGCTGGGGCTGAGCAGTCACTGCTCACAGGGGCCTCCCTGGCACCCAGGGGGAAAACACATCGATACCTCTGCGAGACAGGAAATGAAATCTGGACACTCTTTCCTTGTGCCTTACAAACTTTATGAAAAAGAAAATTCAAATTCTTCAGTAACAAATTGTTCAGTCTTTCTTTGGTTATTTCTTGGGTGTTATAATATATCTTAATTAGAACACATTGTATATTCATGTTTTTATATCATTGACTGTAATGTAAATAATACAAGATGTCAGAAACACAAATTATTTGGTAGATTTATTTATTCATTTGATCTTTTCTTCATTTATGTATTCTTAACTATTTTTCCTATTCTCGTTCCTACTACTCCTCTTCTTTTCTTCTTCTATGTATTTTAAACTTCAAATTCTTATTCTTACTAATCTTCTACGTATTTTTAAATTCAAATTCTTATTCTTATTACTTTTCTTCTATATTTTATATCATTTACACCTATTCTTATTCTTCTTACTCTTCTTCTACTTCTATGTATTTTTAAAATTCCTACTCCAATTAATATTCTTCTTCTATGTATTTTTAAATTATTCCTCTTCCTCTTCTTCTTCTTCTTCATTGCCTTTGTTTTCTTCATCTTCTTTGTCTTTGTCTTCTTTCTCTTTTTTGTCATCACATTTGTCTTTTTTGTCTTCTTTATTTTTTTTGCCTTCTTCATCCTTTTCGTCTCCGTTGTCTTTGTCTTCTTTGCTTTTGTCGTCTTCTTCATCTTCTTCATTTTCTTTATCGTCTTCTTCCTCTGTTGTCTTTGACTTCTTTGTGCCCGTCTCCCTTTGTCTCGTTTGTGACCCAGTTACCGTCGGTGTTGGCAGCCCCGTGTGAGGCGCAGCCCTGCAGGGAGGGAGGCTCTGGAGCAATCGCTGCTGTCGGTGCCCTGTCTGTGTCACTGCTCCGGCTGTGCCCCCAGGCAGGAACAGCGGAACAGCCTCCGCAGCGCCCGCAGCGCCCGCCTGAAGCGGGAGGGACGTTTCCTGGGGGCAGCCGGCTGGCCGCCGAGGGCCTGGGCAGGAGAGGCGCTGGGCAGGGCACGGGCTGACTCTGCTGCCACCGCTGCGCCCACGGGGCTGAAACAGCTCTGTTGTGCCCAGGGAGAGAGCTGTTTGTTGTCATCTCCTTCCCAGGGGAACATGTCTTGGACATTATGGTGTTCCCCAACAGACAGCTCTGTGTCGTGTTTGCCTTCCCTGGCTTAAAAATCAGGGAATTACCATCAGCCAAATCTATTAGGAGTATTCCATGAGGCACAGATTCATCAATATTGATTTATACTACTCCAGCCATGATCAGGTAACATGATAAAATAGAGTATTAATCATAGGCTTCAGCTGCAGAGGGAAATTTATACAGATCAGCAGTGCAAACTCAGGTTGGTAATTACACTTCTGGATTAGAGTAAAATTTTGAAACTTTCATATTATTATTTGTGGAGATAATTTTCAAATTTGACTATTTATGGAGGTTCTGTGTTTAAATGCAAGAATATTTAAATACTGTATTTAAACTGGAAATGCATAAGTCACACTGTATTGTGATGAAGTCAGATGCAGAAGGTGATTTAAAAGGTAGTAGCAGTGCTGGAAATATAAGCCTAGATCTCTTTGCTTAAAAAATCAGTGGGACCGAGGTTTACTCCTGCTAGGAGCAGAAGCCATTCTTGCAGCTGGCAGCCTGCAGGCACACTTTCTATGAACAGACCATGAATCCTGTGGTGTGTAGCTGCCGTGGAGGTTTCCTTGGAAACCCACGGGGGAGAGGACATAGAAGAAGAAAAAGATAACTGGTGGAGGCCTCCCAAGGGGGCTGAGTTCTCCCTGGAGAGTGAAATCACCATGGTCTAACCCAGGACATTCCAGAGTAGCCCCCATGAGTGTCCATCATTTCCTCCCTCCCCCCAAGGCCTTCGTACTGTCCCCTGTTATCTCCTGGGCCCCTGCTCTCCTCCATTCCATAGGACCAGGTAGCCTTGGTCCTTCCCTACACTCCCCCAACACCCCTGGTGATTGGTCATGTGAAATAACTCTTATGTTGGTGTCTGACCCTCACGCGCTCTCTTGGTCCCTGCCTTCCCCTGTGAAGAGCATCTGGCAATAAAGCTATGCAGATACAAGGTAAACCAAGGGCCCTCTCGTCTTTCTACTTTGTCTGATAGCTAACCGGTCCTTAGCTCCTGCACCACAACGCAGGCTGCAGATTCTCTGGCTAAGTGTCCATGGGACACTGCCAGAGTGCCTTTAGGACAGGGGCACTTCTGGAAATATAGCCAGCTGGAACCTGTCTGAATAGCCGGGCTGGACAGAGGAAGCCAGCGAGCTATAGTGGTGGAGAAAGATATATCCAAATGGTGAGCTCAGTAAGCGATACCGTCTTTCATGGCTTTAATGTCTGTAAATAATAGGAATGTTGCCAGGAGTATTGGCAGCCCTGCAGTCACACCTCACCCAACAGAAGCAAAATGTCCCTGCTAGGAGTCTCATGCATGCAAATTTTAAGCTAGTTCATCTAGATGGCCCACTTCTGGTGTCCAAGAAAATGTCCAAATCCCATCTCCATCCCAAAGGGATTTGTGGAGAAAATCATTACTTGTGTATCAGAAAGGGAATAGCAGAAAGGAGAGGAGCTGCTTTGGCTGTGCTGGGCACAGGCCAGGACCATGGAACTTGGCTGGTGTTAGTGTCATCCTGAAAGTGAACACAACATTAGGGCAGCTTCTTTTGGCTCCTGCTGTTGAGGTCATGCAATCAAGGAGGGCTGTGTCCTGGCAGAGGAGGGGATGGGCTGGGCAGCAGAGAAGCAAGGGACCTCCTCACACCAGGCTAACACACCTCCCTCCTCCAGAGCTGAGCAGAAGACTACAGGGCTACAAGTGCTCGTGGCATAAATTTAGCTAAGTCACATAATTCTTTCCTCTCTCCTTCCTCTCCCCTTTCTTCCCCAAATGCTCTAACATCTGTAATTAGAGCTGTGCCAATGGGAAGTGGAAGGGTCAAGTACTATTACTTAGATGCCACGAACCAATGAAAGAATAGCAGCCCAGAAGTATAAAAGAGACAAGATTAAGTAAACTCTCTACAACACTATTATAAAAATTATACAGAATCCCCTAATCCTCAGGCAATTTACACTTCTCTCTTCTCTGGCACAGCCCTGAAATATAAGCTAACTATATCCCAGTTTCATATTAGAGTATGGAGATGCTAAGTTAAAGACATTTTTCAGAAACACTGATTTACTAGAGTCTACACTCTTCCAGTGTTCACATCTCATGCAGCAAGATTTGTGTTGCATTTTCTTTAATTATCACTTTGATAATAGGGTTCCTGAATGAAAAGTGAAGAGAAAAATCCACAAACAGCAGATTCATACCAATGTACTTTACAGGAAAAAAAAGTTCTTTATTGACAATATTTTCTCCTGCAGCTTCTAATAAGTGTAACTCCCTAAAGTATCTAATAAAGTATATATTATAAAATATAAACAAAGAATATAAAGTATGTAATAAACTGTAAAGAATATGAAGCATATAATAAACTATAAGACTGAAATATTTTAATTTTCTTTCCCTCATCTCACACAAGAAAAGGTCACAACAAGGCAATATAACCTATCTGGCTTTCTTTTCCAGTCTGTACCAGTAAGAGTCTGGAACGCAAAGCTTGTTTTCTACTGTCCCCTCAGCATCTGAGTGGATGGAAACATCTGCTGTTGTGAGACTCTTCAAAAGCATAGAGTTCACGTGCATCTCCCAAGATGCAGATGGATGGGTTGATTCTTCTGTTCTTACTTCACATATAAATTTGCCATGACCACACTGCATCAAAGACAGTAAAAAAGGTGATCAGAGAGCTTCTGGTTTAAACCAGGCCAGTTTGCTTAGGGCCAGGAGCATAACTGTGATATCCCTAGATGCCCTGAGCACTACAGAACTCACAGTAGAGACTATTTTCGCAATTTGTCCAAGGAACCCTGTCAATTACAGCTGAAAAATCCCATCTCTACTGTTTGCTGTGCCCAGCACATGATGGCTGGCCAGCACCGTGTGCAACATAGCATTTCATTAACACATCCAGAAATGCAGTTTGGATTACAGCTTGTGGAGCAGTAGTTTTAACCTTAGTGCCTGACCCTTTTCTTTAGCCACAACAAAATGAACAGAGCTGCCTTAGATAGAGTGCAGAAAATATATTTGTAAGCATAGTAGTCAGCTCGTCCCCCACTTCTCCCCCCAGTTCTGCAAGCACAGCCTGACTGTGAAGTCTGTCGTGAAATCCGTATGTGCTGCATTCTGGGAAGGGAGTGATGGGAGAACATCCTTTTCATTTCCTAAATTAAAAGCAGTGATTGAATTAGCCCCCCTGGGCATCACCGCTGCCCTGCATAGCGAGTGACCAAGCTGGATGCATCTAAACAATGGGCCCATACAGATGATGCACAATAATTCTCTGGATGACTTGGGATCTGTCTTCTCGGCACTTGCTGCAGCTGAAGTCCCCATCTGTGCTCTCCAGGGAGCTATGATATGTCAGTACTTAATGTGCTTGGTGTCACTGCTTCCTGAGCTCCTGTTTTATACAAATGAAGCAGAATTTGGAGAGTGGAAGGTTGGGGGAAAGGGCTCACAAAAGCTCATGCACACAAAGAGTGGGAGTTTTAATTAAAAAGCAGACTGGGGGGACACCCACACTGTGGGCAAACACTTAGTGCAATGCAGAAGTAATTAGGTGCACAAATATCCATTGTTAACAGACTCTTCAACACCTGTTATCCCCAGTGCTGCACAAAAAAAAAAAAAGCGGATCCCTGTATGAAAGGAGCTGGAAAGCTTAATTTTCACATCTTTTTATTCAGGTGGATCAATGAAATGGAGGAAAAGAGAACTGGGAGGATACAACACTGGGCAGCCAGGGTCTGGGTCCCCTTTCACCCTCCTTGCCCCACTCCCTCTCTCTATTTACCATAACATCCTGCTTGCCAAATACATTTGTATGCTTCTCCCAAACTATGAGCTTATTTTGTCCTGGGTCTGTCACCTGCTTTGTTCTGTTTCCTCCCACTGCCTTACTTTATTACTCCAAGTTTCATCACACTCCTTCATTACTGCACCTGTATCCACAAGCTTTGCTGAGAGGTAAGAGGACAAAGCCTACATCATTTTTCATTCCTCTCTATAGTCACAAAGCCGTGCCCATATTTCATTTCTCTCCATATTGAGCTTACTTGCATACCTGATCCATAACAGAAGTGATCACTCTGCATTGGATATGCCAAATGACAAAAACTCAGAAGCTTCTCTGTGGCACCAATTACTTCCTGTCACTGCTTAAAAAGCCCAACTTTCCTAATATTTCCATTTCAGGGACTCTCAGCTATTTTACAAAGAAGCAGCTGTGAGGGTCATTCCAGTTACACCAAAGCTTGAAACTGAGGGAGCTATGAATATAAGGTACATGTATTTTTAAAACTGTCATAGCACTGGAAAATGGTATAGTGCAAATTAAGTCATCAATTACCACATGTCACATTCTGCCCCCTTAGTCACAGTGGGTAAGCTAAACCCCCAAATTAGGGCCTTTCATATACTCTGTTCTGCCAGAACAAATCAGAAGCAAGGCTCCTGAAGACATGAGATAATATCAGTTTCCAGGAGACTGAACATGTGGCATCCTGGATTCACATGGTTAAATTCTGTATCTCCTCCGTACTTTAAATAATTTTTTCTCTTTTTCTTAAACTAAAAAGTATATAAAATCCCCAAGATTTTTTCTTGAATTTCGCCGATGGAAGTCAAGTGCCTGCATCTGTGGGTAGACATAAAACTGAGTGTCCTGCTTTCTGTCTTCAGTTTGCACTTCAGAAATAAAAAAATCTGACTACCTAGTCAGGTAGGTAGTTTGCTGCTCCACCACTCACTAAAACTCATAGGAACTGTTTGTTTCATGTCAGTAAGGCCTGCCCTCAGCTCCTGTTGGACCAAACTTCAGCCACACGGGTTTGGAAATAATGGGGGGAGTCCATAAAGGTCACTGAAATTGTCACTGGAAGAGTCAGGAAAAAAGCTGAACAGCCTGGTCTTCCAGTTCCTTGTCTCACCACGGCAGAGCAATAGCTTGGTGGGCAAAAGTGACAAAAACCTCCCATTTGCATTGTTCTGCTGTTTGCTTTTAAGTTAGATGTTTATTTTGTAAGCAAATTCTCTTTCCTAGGCTAAGAGTGGGGATCCCGTAAAAGAGGTAAGATAGCATCTATGTAAGAACTGAGTGTAGAAAATGTTCCCCAAACTGCAGAGATACTTGCATAGGTGCTGAAGAGAGTTCCTGTGCATATGCATAACATGGTACCCTAAGGTATGTGAGTGCCACATGCGGTGACCTTCGCATTGTGGTGACCCTAAGCACTGCTGTGACAGCTCTGTCCCTCAGCCACATTGCAATCCACATGCCTGTGCTTACCAGCTTCAAGTGCAAGTGTGGAAGCCAGTAACTTCTGTAAACTGATGGGCTGAGACCTGCTCACAAACACCCTTCCCAATACAGCAAATGCCACAAGCAGGACTGAAGGTTTTAACAGGAACTGCTGCAATGTGCTGCAGCAGCTGTTTAATGCTGCCTGGTGAGCCTTGCACTGTGGTCCATGAGCACCTTCGCCTAAAGTGAGGGGTGTTTTCCCAGCAGGAAATGTTCCTTCTTGATCCACTTGCAGGCTACACTATTTCAATATTAGAAAAGCTGAGTTCATGCTGTAAATTACATTTTCAAAGCCACTTTATGTTATTTGAGAGAAGGACTAAGTGCATAATGTGAAACCACAAAAGTGCTTTTTTGGCATTCTTTAACTTAGGAAGAAATGGGTATGCTAATTTAGGGCTGTTGTAACTGTTCTCAGACTGAATTTCATCCCAGGGAAAAGTTATATTGCTATGTGCCTTTTGAAAAAGGAGAAAAAAGAAAAAAGGTTTTATTGAGTAGCTAAGATGACCTTCACCAGAAGTAATAGCCACGGTATCACCATTATTCTACTAATGGCACACACAGAAGGAAGGTGCCCAGGCACAAGAAAATAGAAATAGGAATCTGGACAGTTTAGTCAGTCCTTTGCTCTGCTATTGACTTACTTGGCCTCAGGCAAGCCCAGGGTATTTAGTGAAGAATTTTCTCTGACTCAGTTGTCTTAGGGTGAGGCTCTTAAACATCTTCTCTGCAAGCTCAGTTGGTCTCTCTGTAGAACTGAGATATTGAATACTCACAGAAAGTAATTAATTAATCCTTGCAAAACACTTTCTAATACTTTGGCAAGACTACTTGATTATTGCACACAGTAAGTGATATATATAGGTGTAGAGATATCATTATGTCTATGTATAGGAAGGCATTCTTCTCCCTGTGAAATATTTCCAGATAAATTAAAGATGTATTTTTTAATGGCAAGTATGTTTTTATTAATAAGAAAGAAAACACTTAAGTATACTTTCACCTATAGGGGCAATCTAAAAGACCCCTCTATCATCTCAGTAGATCACTTCCATAATCCCTTTAAACTGGCTTAATGTCAACTGCCACCACCAAAAAAAGGTAGTTCTATCCTCTCCCCTACCTCTTTTTTTGCATGCATTCTTGTGCTGGCAATGATTTCTGAATCATATGTTGAGATTTCTCTTTAATTTTTCCCATCCTTTGGATATTTTTCAGCCAGATCTGTTCCTTTGCATGGTCCTGAGACTGCATGGCAGCTGGAATGCATGAAAGGTAATGCTCTACATTAACCCTAAGCCAGTCTTTATCTCAGATGATGGCTTCAGGACTAGGAAAGTGAATGTGAACCAGAGCACAGAGGATCTGGAGTCACTGTAATAACACACCAACCATTTCCCATCCCTCCTCTGCTTACCAGCTTCTGAGCAACACCAGGTCTGCCTGTCAGCTCAGCAGCAGCCCAGTCTGCATTTCTCTGTGATGCATGAGAGCTTTCAGCATTACTATGTGAAATCCATCTCTGAGTACAATTACCACATGGAGGAACAGCAATATGAGCCTAGTGTAAAAGCTGTCTGTTCTGAGAGCCCAAATACACACACACAAGCCTTAACAATACAGATTTTAAAAGTAAAATAAGAAATGGCTCATTTGCCAGAGAAATGAAGAACAGTTACCCTGGCAGCATGTGTTTTATTTATAGTAACAGGTAATATCTCTGAGGACTGCCAAATACTCAGCAAAACACAACCAAGTGTAGTGCAACTATTAATAAAAAATTTTAACTCTTAGTTGGTCACTTCACTCGGATTCCTTTGCTTCCCCTGTCAAAGCAGCAGAGCAAAGCATGCTGACAGCTTCCATAAATAGCAAAGATTTAAGTTATTCAACAGCAGGCAAACGGGATGCACATTTATACAGAATGTGAGCATCTCCCTTGCTAGGTCTTAGAGCCCAAGATAGCTGAAGCATTTCCTTGTAGGCATCAGTCAGCTCCAACATAAAAGAGCAACACAAGAGCACAGAATCAAAGGAGTAGTTTTGTCTGTGGCTTTACACAAGGGATCAAAACTTTCCTCACTCTTAAAGCTGACTTTGGCAGCCACTAAACTTCTTGCTTATACAGTGCAAATAACTATATTTCCCACTTGAAGAGCACTCTGTACTTTGAAGGGTATTTAGAAGCAAGAAACCTGTTTTTCCAAGGGGCTCTGGTTACTTAGATACACACACTGCTAAGATGTCACTGATGTTCACAAAGGTGCCCCTCAAGTGACAACTAACCTTGTAGGTGTGCAATGGTACATTATAGTTACATTATATAGGTAGATTTCAATACATATAGGTACTTTATAATACATATAAGTACATTATAAATAGCCATTTGCCATTTGTAAGTAAGGAAGCCTGGAGATGGAAGGTGGACAGCAAAATATGGGGATTCCCAGGCCAACACATGGTGCTTCTCCAAGAGGCCAAAAAGAAGCAGAGAAAAATGCCACAGTAACACATCTCGGCTGCTTCCAACACCACACTGGGTATTCAGCAATGGCTCAGATGCCTTCATGCATCCCCACTGCTCAGGTGTTTGCACTGCTGCCCAAAGACCCACAGCCCCAAGCCACAAGGTGTCTGGTGCACATCCAAGGCCCACCATAAGCAACAAAACACCGTCGATCTGCCAATTTCATGTGCCAGGTTCAAAGCAGAGGGTGTGCTCTCCATGCACCAACCTCCCTGCCCTGCCAAGGAAGTGCAGACACCACCACCACCACTTCCTTCTGCTAAGTGCCTTAGGATGTTCACCTGGAAGGCTCCAGGAATCAGTGCAGTGTCTGGGGCTTTGGGAGATATAGGTCAGGTATTCTAGACAGAGGAAAGTTTCGCACTGAGGTCTCCTGTGCAGGAGGAAGCAGTAGCCAACAACCTGTTGGCTACAAGGGGAAGGTGCAATGCTGATTCCTCCTCTGGCCAACTACTGGACTGAAACTGGCTCAGAGAGCAAACTCCTCGCTTATGCTCAAGCAGAACTGGTTGTTTACAGCGAAGAAGAGAAAACAGATGCTGCAATCCCAATTTGTACAAGGACGAACATTTCCTCGGTAGTACACAGTCAAGCAGAACTGTCTCCACATAAAAAAACAGAACCAAGAATAAAAAAAAGCTCCTTATAAGTAAGTGATCCTAATGTGCAAGAATCCAGCCTGGACCTTGAATATATACAAATACCAATGTATCAGGAAAGGATCTTGTGAAATGTGACTTTGCTTATGAAGCAAATATTTCTTGGGTATGGGATTAAATTTTCTCCCTGCAAACAAATAACACCATGGCAATTAATAGAAACCAAAAAGAAATACAGGCTACAAGATTGCTCATTTCAACAAAATAATCCTAGTATCTGAAACAGAATGCCTGAATATTCAAGAAAAATGAGTTGAGCAGAATGTACAATCACATTGGGAAAATCTATTACTTATTCAGTAGCAAATGCATTAAGGATATCATCATAAGCAGTAGCACTGCCAAGTACTATTAAGAAGCTGTGCATTGAGTCAGGCTGCTTCTCATAATTCATTAAATGAATGCCTCTTTCTTCATTCAACAAAGACTGGCTTCTGAGATTGTGATGCTAAGAATGATTGGCTAAATCGTTTTCTTCAGGACAGTTTTCCAAAGAGTGATACTTTCTCTTTTCTTCATGCCCTATGGAAAACAGTGCCTGATGTTGATGGGAGTCCCTGTGGGCCTGGCAGCCCCTCAGCAGTGTGGCCCCAAGCTCCAGTGAGGAGCTGGGAGCATTTGTACTCTGTAGAGTGCTGCAGGAAAAGCCAGCTGGTGGCCCCCTCACCTGCTCTGCTAGAGAGCTGAAGGCTGGGAACTCCCAGGGAGCAACACATGAAAGCCTAGATGGTGCAGGAGCATGGCACATCCCTAGATCCCTACATATAGAAAATGTAACAGTGTCTCTCCTAATCTCACTGTTCATTTTTTTCTGAATTTTTCAAGTGATTTGTATCACATGTCATCCAGAAACCCCACACAACACTGGCACAGGAGTCACTACAGCTGCTCCAACATGTACTACACCAGAACTCTCCTCAGCTGGAGTCATCCTTAGGCAGCTGCAACCCACCAAATTTACATTTCCTTCAGCATCAGAGAGCCTGTGCAAAAAGGTACCTAAGGATCGGATAACAGGGCTGTCCAAAGATGACTTTGTATTATTTCCAGTAAGCACATACATTTTCATAAGTTCTGTTATTCAGCTGTACATGAAAATGCCCCTGATGAGAGAAGAAAAACGTCCCACAGGAGAGGGAGCAAAATCTCAAAACCACAGAATGATTGGGGTTGGAAGGGACCTTTAAAGATCATCTAGTCCAGCCCTCCTGCCATGGCCAGGGATTCCACCCACTAGATCAGATTGCTCAGCTTCCCATACAACCTGTCCTTGAACACTTCCAGGGATGGGATATTCACAGTGTATCTGAGCAACCTGTTCCAGTGTCTCACTATCCTCACTCTAAAATATTTCTTCCATACATCCACTCTATGTCCGTTCAGTTTAAAACCATTGCTTCTTGTCCCATCCCTACAGGCCCTGGTAAAAAGTCTGTTGCCATCTTTCTTGTGAACATCCTTTATATATGGAAAGGCCCCAGTACAGTCTCCCCAGATCCTTTTCTTCTCCAAGCTGAACAATCCCAAGCAAAAAGCCACTTTGTCAGCAGCTTCCCTGAGTACAGACAGGTTTGGGTGGACTTCTCTGCCACTCTAGGCCAAGTCCTTAAAAAAATGCAAGACCAAAACAAAAATCAGGAGCACCCTGAAAAAATTTGCATATCCAGAAGCAGGTAACATGTCAGTGCAGACCTTTTTAGGAGAGCTACACTTAATAATGCTCTGCTGCCTACACCCTTTTACAACACTCTTTTCAGGCAACAGTAAATGCTTCATTGTCTCAGGAATTATCAGCAATTTTATTGTAAATAATGCTATTATAAGAAATTATAGCTGTCCTGGGAACCTATTCTATTTAGCCTACACACAAGTCAACACATAATCCTCAAAAATTTAATATCTACACATATAGTTAATTAATTTGGGGTGTTCTGAGTTTGAAATCTCACTATAAAAACCACTTTGGAAGAAACCTAAGCCCTGTGGGTTTCCCATGTAGACTGCCATACCAAATTTTCGAGCAGCTGTAGGAATTGTAAGCTGGAATGTCACCATTTTGGCTTAACCTGGCTTCCTTCCTGTCCTCCCTGGAGCATTTGTGATAAGCAGCTCACCTCTATGATAAATCCTAATGCTTGGCAGTTCTATCCATGAACAAAAGGCAGTCCTCTTGATAACCACCCACAGTATCCCGAGCCCAGAATGGGATTTCCCTCTGTTGTGGTAGCACACACACTGCCATTGACCTGCTCACCTCCCTAGGAAGCTACCACAAATGCATCCAACCGCTTCAGCAACAACTCCACCACTTGCAGGGGGTTAAGTTGCAAGGAAGAAGCAATCTCCATTTATTTCCATGCAGATCTGCTGCTATAACCTAAATGAACACTAACCAGTGCTTCTGCTGGCTGCCTAAGTGCACAGGCAGCTGCTCGCATGACTGTCTTGAAGATGAACCTGCTTCTCATCCCTCCAGGCTCTGCCTCAAAACCAACTTGAGGATGTTACCAAGACCACAAGGGACAAGCCTGCACCAGCACTTTGTACTGTCCTGGGATAAATGTGAAACAACAGTTCAGAAGACCTCAAAAAAATCCCATAATTAGCAGACATGCACACATTATTCTGGTTTTCCTTTCAGAAAAATTTTTGCTTTCCCATCATAAAACACAGCACAATAAACTATTAAACTAGAGATTCAGATGACCACGTTCTTCCCCACGTCTTTGAAAATCTGAAAATCTGACAACATATATTCCAAGAGGAAAATGTCTTTTTCATTTTTGTCCCTTAGCTTCTTCTCCCCAACATTTTCATCCATCTTCCAAAGAAGATCAATTTTTCATGCAAACTGTACAGCTAATTTGCTCAGTTGTTTTGATTTTACATTTCTGAGTTGTCATAATGCTAGAACCTGTAGGAAAAGTTCACTGAATCCAGATAAGGGATAAGAGATCTACCCTGTCATATTGAAAGAGCGCTGGCTGGAAGCTACATTTTGTTTTTCCTTTTTTCCATTTAAAAAATAATAGAATGAAACCTCAATAGAGACATAAGACTTGAAAATATTATTGAAACATTGGGGGGAGCAGAGATGGATATATTCTTACACATCACATATCTTCAATGAGCACGATAAGAGGGAAAGGAATAAGAAGCAAATTATTTCTTTTGGATTATTTCCTGTTGGAAAATAAAGTTTAGTTTAAATTAATATGTTTGGAAACAGCCACAAGACAGACACAGCAGAAAAGCCACCCTGGATATCTGAAATAAAATGAAAACAGTCTGCTTTCCTTTCTCATTCAAGGTGAGAATAGGTGTAAAGTGAATGTTACTATCTTTGTCCTGAGCAGCAGGTTTCTAGAAGTGGAATCCACCTTTGCTGTAAGGATCTGTTTCTCTTTCCTTTGTTTCCACTGTGGGACAGAGAGAGTACCCCCAAACTCTCAGACATTAGTTTGCAGTTTCAGGTTAAAAGTCACTCGTCCAAACACACTTCCTTGTTTGTTTTCTAAGAGGTCACCGGCATGGACCTCTCTCAAACTTCTCATGCCTGTGGGAGCAGCCAAGGGACTTCTCTTTCTCATTTGAGGTGGTCATCCATACTCATTCCATGGTCTGCAGAATGCAGTGTCAGGAGACACTGGGAGAAGTGGAGACAAAAGCTGGCATCAAGAAGTATAACCTACAAAATCACATACAATTATTAGCTTTTTCTGCCTGAAGGAGAAGTGGGCTGAAGGAGTAAGGACAAGCAAAGCTGAAAACCTAGCAAGTGCCTGCATAAGTGTCTGCCTAAGTATCTGCAAGAAGAGATAGCAGCCGGAAGCCTGCTGGCAGACTTTGTGCTAGACAAAGCTCTCCATCTTGGAGGCACAGCACAAGAGATCACAACAGGTGCAACGTGTTCTGGAGCTGTGACTGCACAGTTGTTGCATTTTCTTATTACATCTGGCAACACTTTCATCAAGGGTTCAGCAACTTGCAAGGTCGCTGTGTCAGACCACTCATTTATTTCCCAAATCACCGTCCTGGCAAAAACTCAGTGGGAGATGTGCTGCTGGTGTGATGTGCCTCTGTGGAGAACAGCATCTTCTGCTGAGTTTTTCTCTCAGTGCGAGCTGCTGCTTCTTTTGAATGTCTGTCTCAAAATGCTTCAGGTCTCCTGCAAAACTTGCCAGAGCACAGTTTGGCAACTATGGATGAAGTGCCTGCATCCCATCCTCAATGACAGCAGAAGGGAACCTTCCCAGCCTCCACTGTCACACACCAATAAGGCTGTGGGATGTGAGTCCAGCTCTGTAGGAAGTGACTTGGGTCTCTACCTGTATCAGACACAGCTGCTGTGTTCATCCTCGCTGTTTCATTCAGCATCCTTTTTTTTGGCTTACCCACTCCTCATGATTCACCACAAGTTTTCTTATTCCAAGTGCTTGCTTTCCTCACAAGTCTGGCAGCCTTTGTGACCTCCAATATATCTGGCAGCTGGCTCAGTATGTACTCATACATGATTTTACTGAAGAAGTTTAGTCTAGTCCAGTTTTGAGGGGAAGGTCAGTGGTACAGTAATTAGCTGAAATGTAACAAAGTGCAGTGCCTTATGTAAATGCATCTTGCCTCTGGTTTATCTCAATCTGGAGAGGCAAAGACCACAAGTTCAACACAAAAGAAGTGGGGAAGGAGACTTCTGGAAGAGAGTGAATTAGGACATACTACAGTTTATTTGGGAAACCTGTATAATAGTCTGAAGCACTGAGAATATTTAGTTTCAAGACTTTTGTGAGTTGTATTTCTGGTGCAGAGTCAATTTATCTCTGCCAATTGGTCAGAAATTA
This sequence comes from Drymodes brunneopygia, assembly GCA_013400955.1. NCBI lineage: Eukaryota > Metazoa > Chordata > Aves > Passeriformes > Petroicidae > Drymodes > Drymodes brunneopygia. The sequence continues at coordinate 15,254 of VZTZ01000570.1, forward strand.
CCTAAGGACTCTCACATGAGTTTCACTTTTCCACTTTGTTCTCTGTTTAAAGAAGTTCTCAGAACCCTTGCTAGCATAGACAAAATTATGGTTGCCTTTATATACATGGGGCGGGGCGGGGGGCTTAACTTCACTTTAAGCCACCTTTTCTATTCCTCATCAATTCACACAAACACAAAATAAACCATATTTCACGTGCCTTTTAACTGTCGCTGTCAACACTTCTTTATTCATTATCCAACTGTATTACTGGCATGTCTCAGGTCATAGGACAATTGCTCAATAAATTAACTTCACCATTTTCCCAAGAGGACCTGAACTACACAAAAACAATATGCTGAGTGCTCAGTTGTCATAAACTGTTCAAAAAGTCTAGTAACAAATTACAAAAATGAAAATTACAACTGGAGAATGTAAGTGAAATTATCAAGGCAGCCTATGCCTATGGAAATAAATTCCTTTTTATTTTAAAGTGCTTACACTGGGTAGTTTTTTTTTTAATTCCAAGGTATTTTGTTTCATTAAATTCTCTCAACTTCTCCATGCCTTTTCACTTCTGGCTTCCTCCCACGGTTATAGGTTTCCCCTAGAATTCTGCCCAACATAGCATGTTCTCTGGCTATTAAATAAACCTAGGAGCTAGACTGTGCCTTGGAGCAGCCACACTCTGACACTGGATCCAAGGCTGCTTGGACACTGCCTCAATCAGACTTGCAGAACAAAGGCTGCTTGTGTACTGGGGAAGGGAGAGGCAAAATGGATGGTCCACGTTCTGCTGCTCCAACCTGATGTTTTTGAAGGGAAGGTTATACCAATTCTACCTTATTAATACAACCTTTCTTTTTCTCCAGAGGAAAAAGGATAGCAAACCCAAAAAGATCCGACTAAAACCAGCTAAGCAGCAATATTTGAAGTAGGAGGGGAAAAAAGTATTCCCTGGGAAATTGCATATCCTACAAACTACAGCCACAAAGGTAAGGAGAAAAAGAAGGAAATGATGCATTTTTTAGTTTCAGGTTTTGTCCCATAGGAGCTAGAATATCTTGACAGAGATCCATCACTACTTCGTCACAACCCCAGCTCTCAGCTGTGGAATGATTAAACCCCAGAATTAATGCAAGCATTTCCTAGGCTAAATAAAATCCTGTCAAACCTGATTTCCACAGCTGGATTATGCCTTCTTAGGTTACAGAAAGACAGCCAAGATTAGCCAAAGTCTTTCAAAAAGGAAGTGTACCTAAAATAGCCTTTGCTTCATTATCAGGTCTAATTTTACTGAGTTATGTCTTTGTCACAACCCTAAAGAACTCTGCTACATCTAGGACAAAATTGTGAGCTCCTTATCTCTACCTCAGAGGAACTCCAGGCAACCAGGAAGTGTGGCGTCGCCGCTGTCGAGGGCCGGACAGCTGCCCACCAGGGTCTTGGGCAGCAGCCTAGCGGCGTCCACAAACGAGTGTTCCTGACCTATGCAGGCCCAGGTTCACTGTTGTCGGGCCCTTCCGTCCCTCGCCGCTGGCTGTGCCTCCCCGTAGGATAGACACTGTTTCCGTATGGCTGGAGTGGTGGGGGAGAGATCCTTAGCCCCGGAATAACACAGACACTGTAGGTAGAACTCTGGGCACCCGGGCTCTCAGGACCCCGAGCTCTGGTAGCACCAGACTTTTATTGAGGGGACACAAACCAGTCACATACAAGCCCGGGGGAGGAACAAGGGAGGGATAAGGGGATAAGGACCAACTGGGAAGGGAAAGGGGAGGAGAAGGGAATACAGGCAGGGGTACAAATCAATCATCAACCAAATAACAGAGAACAATCTAGAAACTAAGGATGATGTACAGGAGATGGGCAGGGGGCAGGACAAATGGGGAAGGGCAGCCAACCCCTAGGAGACCCAGTCCCCTTCTGGGGCAGACTGCTGCAAACTCCAACCCAGGGGTGACCTTCCAGTGCCTCGTGGGGGTGGGGGGGGGGAGAAAAGGGGTTTTTAGGGACCTGAACCACCGCAACAAGGAAGCAGTTTCATAGCCTGTGTTAATCTTTGCAGTGCAGAGGCTGCTACATTTTTGCATGCAATAGCTCAGTATTTACCCAGATCTCTATGTAGGGGCATGACCTTGCCTTTAAACAGGAGCTCACCACTGCTGCTACAGAAGATAAAGAAGTGGAAGATGAGAGCTCATTTTTCCCTGTTGTGTCAGAAGCTGGCCACCTTCCAGACAGCTGGGTGGTTTTCCTGAAAACTCACTACCAATATTCACAACTACAGCCTCAGCCGTTTAACAGAGGGAGGGGGAGAAGCTTCAGGGTGGTAACTGAATTTACCTGTGACGTTTCGTTTCATTGGAAACCCTTTATTTTTGCTACGAAAATGTTCACATACTCCCCTCAACTCTTGTCTAATTACACCTTCAATAATTCAGTCAGTGGTTGCTCAGTCTTCCCTGTTGAATTATTAATTAGCAGAGTGGAAAACCCCACAACTGAGCATGTGAGGTGGAGCACTCTAGGAATGTAGCTAAGGCTGTGCACACAACATCTGTGAGAGTGAGTCCTGGAGAAATTCTCCATCTGAGCCTCATCTCACATCTCCAGGCACACAGGGTCTGCCTTCTTCCCTTCCCACTTCCCTCTCTTCTGTCTTTGTGTTTTTCTTCCTCAACAACACTTTGCATCACCTTTCCCGAACAAAGCTTTTGTGTGTCCTTGTGGCTTCCCCCAGTAAACTGAGTAGAAATACCAGGTCCCAAACACATTTCAAGGCAAGACAGCAGAAGAAGGAAACATTTGTTTTCAGGAGCTAGGGAAGAACATAAGCCATCTCAGAATTTAGTGGGGGTGAAGATAAGGGTTTAGTACAATAGCTAACAATGAAAAAGATAGATCACAGAATTGTTAGGGTTGGAAGTGACCTCTGGAAATCCTCTAGTCCAACCCCCAAAATCCTTAGAAGAAAATACGGGAAGAAGGTGTCCCTGACCAAGGCAGGGGGGTTGGAACTAGATGATCTTTAACGTCCCTCCCAACCCAAACCATTCTATGGTATAGCAGATGAGTCAGAGCTGTGGCTATAGTGAAACAAGTGGATAGCTTCACTGAGACAAAATAATGTGGAAAGCAAGAGGGAGAACAGATTTGGGATTACACATGAAATGGCAGAGAGAAAGTAAAAAGGCACTTTTTAATGACATAATTAACTATCCTTATGGCAGCTTTCTTTCAGCTGCTAAATTTGCATATATGCTTCCCATTGAGATCCACATTTCTAGTTATTAACTTGTGACAAGGTCATCTACTTGAAAAGAATTTCTGAACAAGGCAATGAAGCAATTAATTTCTCCTTTAGAGAACTTGTTTAGCCAATAACAGTTCTTAAAATATTAAGAATTTTTCCGCTATTTAGAAGAATGTATGGAATGTGTGTGAATAAGTAGTAGGAAAAAAACCCTTACCCCTCAAGAAAAGTGATGGCCTAATTAAACCACTTCTCATACACAGATACAATATTAAAAATTAATTAATTACAAAACATGGCTTTCTACTGGCTTCAAGAAAAACAGTGCATAAATTAATTGAAAGGTATAGCAGCCAGATACACTACATGGCAAGGGAATCAAAACCATGATGGTCACTACAGGATATAAAATTCATAACTGGTTGTGGTCCACATCTAACAATCCACACTGTCTTTGCATGACCTTATGAGATAAATGTGCTTATGACAAAGTCTTGGCACTTATGATGAGATCTCTGCTTTCCCTATAGAGCATCAGCACTGTGTACTCTCCAGCTGTTCAATCCCCTTCCCCCTCCATACACACTTCCATATTGCTGCTTTTCTGATAATCCCCCATGGCCTCGGGACTTCCTCTGTAGCTTAAACAAGATATAAAGCCATATTAGTCTCAGCATAATGAGTGATGTGTCAGACTTCTTCTCTATGTTGCCAGTGTCTTTCAAGCTGATCAGAAATAGAAAAAAATGGATACACATCTCTGGATGAGCAAATGAAGGCTCCTTCTCAGCACGGACTCTGCATCATTGTTGGAGTTACGTATTGGTGCCACTGGTGCTGTGCAGACACAAAGCTGTCTTTTGTAGCGGCTGAATGTCACAGAAGCACAATGTCCTTTTCTTCACAGGAAAATACAAACTGGAAAGAAGAAGTCAACAAGGTACAGGGAGTCCTCCATGTTTATTGACTGTCTCAGGGACTAAATGCTGAAAGTAATTTGCACCAAGTTCTTGACCAGTTCTGGTGCTTTGGCTCAGGATTTTGCTTTGCTGGAAAATGACTGAAGAAGAGACAGGAATTGTGCCAGTCCAGGATTTCAAACAAAAAATGGAGAAAGTCTGAGCATAGTGCTTTATTTCTGCCCTATATGATTTCATTTATTGCAAAATCCAGAGGGACTCCTGCAGAGCCCAGCAGCAGGGGGCTGCAAATACGGAACCGTGCTTTTCCCCATGTACACTGCTTAGATCAATAGTTTACCAAAGCTGAAATTAGCCCTAAGGCCATGCATAGAAAATAGGAGAAGGATACTAGGAAAATCAGGCTGTATAAAATGTAAGATCTTCTTTTAAGAAAGGTGAACAGTTAGTGTTTTCTTAAAATTTCAAATGGGGAAAACAAGTGATTAGGTTGGGAAGTCACAAGACATGCCAAATGAATGCGTATTTTGGCAAGGGAGTAAGCAGCAAAGGGAAGTCCACTATGGCCAAATTACAAATTACAATGCAGTTGTCTAAATATTCAAGCATTGCAGTAAGAATTGCCTCATGGGTGGAGTCGGGGAAAGCAGAACATTAAGAGGCTATGGAAGACAACAGAAGGCAGTTCTTGCAGCAGCAATAAGCCTCAGAGTTGGTGTTTCTGCTCCCTCCTGCCTCATCAGAACCTAAGAAGGTCAGATAGTTATTATTTACCACAACTGTTCCTCTGAGACTTAAGGCAAGATGCTGAATGATGAAATTGAGATCCCTATTACTTGACCACAGTAACTATGGATTTCACTCTTGAAGGAGAGGCCTTGTAACTCACTTTTTTCTCACAGCTTTTTCTGATCCTTGCTCTTTTAAGGAGAACTACTTGTAGTCACAATTAACAGTGAATATGTAAGAGAAATTATCTTGGGATACAGATATAGAATGCACAAAAAGCAGCCTGCCTAACAATGCTGTCTACAGCTTTAAAATCAGCAAAGAACTTTCATCTTTTTATTTTTTTACCTCCACAGGCTGGGAAAAGTCAGAGAAACATATTTAGGCCTAGGTAATCACTTTTTCATTTCAGCTTTATCTTTGAAAAGAATGGAGTCTTGCTTAAAGTCTCAGATTCTCCTTCATATTTGTCAAACCCAAATGTAACTATAAGGTCTGTCAAAAGTTATGGAATCTTTTTTCTTCCTGCTTCAAATGCAATGTTCCTGAAACAGATAAAATTCTTGAAAATCATATTAACAAATCCAATATTTATGCTCTTTGGAAGATACAGTCATTGCAATCTGGGTTATTACAGCATCAATAAACTGAAAAGAATTAAATTACTTTTGATCAAAACTAACTATTCTCAGTTGGTTGCCTGTTGAATTTGTATCAGCCAAATCAGCAAGATGAGGAAGATACACTATGGTGGCTTGAAAATGAAGTACAACTCTTTGATCTGAAACAAAGGGGAAGAAATTGCAAATTCTCTTCCTTCATATTTTTCAATATGAAGTGTCTCACAGGAAAAGAGACTTCTTTGAGAAATGATCTAATCCAATTCTTTGCACATTGGTACTGCTGGTTTTGCTTGTGAATGATTTCTGGATCTTATGTTCTTGGGATTTCTCTTCCTAACAATTTAATTGCTTGTATTGTTTGTGTTGCTTTTCTTTTCATTTCTTTTTCCTATTAGACAGAATGTCTTGTTTATAGCAGATAAAGAAGGCACCTTATTTCTGGACCAGAAGAGTCTAATCCGTGGAGAAGAAGCCATTTACTTCTAGGATTACACTTATTTTTAGATTTTTACATTAAAAATTCCTAGGGACAGATTCTGCTGCTGTTGTCCAGCTGAGTCATACTTTCATAAATAACCTCACTGCACAGGATGGCTTTTTTTTTAGCATAAGTCACTGTTTCTCCAGGTGAGAAGTGATTGGGTTTGGTCCTTGGAAGCTTCTTGAAAAAATCCCACTGTTTTTCCTGCTGTTTTCAAGTGAAAGAAGAAAAAAGAATCAATAAAGGGGGCATGATTTAGCAATTAATCAGATTTCCAGTTTATCTGAAGAGCTCTGGATAAAGGCCCTTATGAGCCTGCGTCCCATCAAATATTTTCATATATGGTATCTTTGCAGTAGTTTACTTGATCAGAACACAAGTAACATTAACGGTCACCACAAGTGATAATTGTCATTATTCCCTCACCTGTGACAGCAGAGAACTCAACAGGCAGATAATCTGCAAATGGCTCCAATTCCTTCCCCTGCCACCAACCGAGGGAGCAATTCTGAGGAATTCACTTGCTCTTTTGGCACTTCAGTTTGCCACCTGTCACACAGTAATTGTGCCATTTAGCTTCCGACATAACTTGCTACTACCAAAGTGATGTTTCTGCAGAGTCACAGACATGAGCACTTTGCAGTTACTCAGTTGCATTTCTTGCAGCAACTCCTGTTGTACTCCTTGTATTACACCCACAGACATTGGATGCCTCTTGCTTCTACGTACTTGCCAATGACCTTCTTGGTCTTTAACGCTTCTTCCGTTCCTTTTCCATAGTAACTCTCTGGTAATCTGCTCTGTGCTGCATAAAAATACCTGACAAGTATTCATTTGGGGCAAGAAAAATTGAAATGTGTGAGCATTCTCCCGAACTCCTAAAAGATTACATTCTTTATTCACAAACGACCTTATCCAAAGGACTTTGGCAGACCTGGACCCTTGGGCTCAAGTGATGTACCATGAAGGGTATTGGAAATGGACAGACTTAATTTTTTATTCCCTTGACTTCCATTTTAAAAATCAAAAAATTTAAAAATAAAGATTTCATGATCTCATTAACTAGCTTTGTAACTAACAGCTTCATGTTTTATAGCCTGCCTCTCAATCACTTGGAATTGCAATTTCATTTAAAAGAAGTCCTATGGAAATCAATGGCTTTTTGAAGACCAAAGTATAATTTATCCTGTTTAAGAGAGACAGAATTATGTAAAATATCTATAATTGGACAGACTCCTGATGTTATTCAAAACTCCTTAGATGCTCTACTTGATCTGACTATGACTGAGTAGGAACTGTCGAAAGATGAATGAGTAGGAACTTCCAAACACAGTATATTTAGAACAAACCTTTCCTACAGGACTGGCCTGTCAATTTTGAGCCTTAAGCTATTCAGTATAGCCCCTTGAAAACCTCTATTCTTTGTATTTAATAGTAATCCCAGATTATACAATGAAATATATATCTTTCCAACAGCCTGTTCAAAATCCTTAGTTCCACTGAGAGAATGTCACATAATGTGCTCTAGAGCTACAGAATAACAGAACGCAGAGCTGTAAGCCATATTGATAGACAAGTTGATGAGTTGTGTAATGGGGCTGGGAATAGAAACAGCTTTAGTATACCTTGGGAATGGATGTAAAAGCTGGCAGCCCATAAGTAGGGGCTCACAGTCCTTACTACATCATGACACACGCTGCTTTTATGATGCCAATTCCTCTTGAGCCTTGGTGAGCTGATTCCAAATTTAGGATATATGAAGTTTTATTCTACCTCACATCCAGGACATGTCAGAACATTTCTGTATGATTGTTTAGTGAGAACAACTCCATCAGAATCATCTTGTGTAGAGAAGAGTCTGTACCCTTTGAAGAAACCAAAGGAAACAGTCAGATATCTGTGTATTTGGATAAGTATATCCCAATTCTTCAAAATCTTAGGTTTAAAAGGTAGAACATGCTAGAAAATTATGAGCTAGGACTGGATTTCTGCTGAGGGCTTTTCCAAATCTTTGCTTCTCCATTTTTGACCCACCATCTTAGAACAAGGAAATTTGCTTTATTAAAAAAAAAATTTAAATCATAGAATTCAGCAGTGGCACTCCAGAGAACTCCCTGCCAAATTTTGTACGTTGTCAACCCCACAAAAGCTTTGTTTTGGGTCTTCTGCTCCAGTTTCAGGTTTCTTTTTCATAGGCTTATCCAGTACTTTAAAATACGAAATGAATCCTATAAACTTTCTTCTAAGTATGTGTATTGTCCTCAACTAGTGAGAAAAATATAGGAACTGAAAGTGAAATATAAGATGTTTGAAAGATATCAACTGATCAGACTCAATTTACTACATTCATCAAAGGCAATCTTAGTTTTCAGCTGTAAACCCAATCTGTTTGGTGCCCAGCATTACTTTTTCAGGTACATACTCTGCATTAAAAATATATATACTTGCATACATCCATATGGCCAGGATTTCGGTACATTGGACCAAATTCTCCCTTGAGTTATACACCACCAACTTCAACAAAATCTCATAGGAATACACATAAGAGTATGCAAAACTAGATCCATCAGTGCTGCATAGTCTACTTTCTTCTCAATAATTTCATGGGTTTTCCTTCCAGTTGGCCCCATTCTTTAGTCTTTGGCAGGTTAAGAGCGAGGTAAATTATTTGGAAACATCTTGTATTTATTGATCCTCATTCACAGCATAAATTCCACAATGCAGTCATATGAGGTGAAAGGAGTTTTGTTAATATCTTATTTAAATACTAATTCACAAGTTCTAAAGACACAGGAACCTTTATCACTCCTTTGCTTCTAAAATATTTCAAACCTTTGATAGGGCACAAAATCTTATATTCCCTTCTTAGCAACTTAGATTTTTTTAAACACCACACTGGTTTCCTTTTCTTTCCAGTTTCTGTCTGCTGTTTATAAATAGATCTTTATGGCTCCATGAATTCAAGACAATTATACCTTGAAATTCACTGGAATGCCATCAGACCTATTATTTTTTTGGACTTTCTACCTGCATAAATAAATTGTCAGCTATCTGAAATAGGCACTGTTTTCTATAGGCATAGAAAACAACATGAAAAGCCGTCTGTAATTAAGGAGCAATGATAGGTAAAACTGCAATTTCAAATAATTCACCCAGCAAAGACCAGAAGTGCATAAATATACACAAAAGCCAGTGTATTAGTTCTCCATATAGATTGAAATAAATTTAGTTGGGACAACTAATTACAATACATTAATTTATATTTCATAACAATTATTGTATTTTTCTTCATTGTCATCAAATTCAGTCTTTTCGCAGATGCTCTGCTTACACAGGTGCAAATTCTTTGAACCTGTTTCCTACCTCACTTGAGATCTCGGCCTTTTGTTTTGCACCTGCCCGAAGCCTGCACTGCTCTGCCACCTAGTGCTTTGAAGGACTAGAGCATTTGAAGGTATCTTATATCAAATGCCAGCAGAGTATGTTCTACAGAATAGATGAAGACACTCTGTGCACCAACATTTTATTCACATTTGCTCACTAAATGGGTGATTAAGCAGGAACTTGGTTTATGAGCCTCTAAGGATATTATAAATGATCACTAGAGGCCAGAGATTGCCTCTATGTCTGCAGATCTTAGTAATACACAGAATTGTTTAGCAGCCTGCATCCTTGTATTTTAGGACATTACATCATCTTTGTGGATCTTTCTAAAATGTAAAATAAACTAATTTTTACATAAAATCCTTATAGAAGAAAATACATGATCAAATATCACATGTATTCAATCATATGATATTTTCAGACAAAAAATGTCTATTTCAACTTCTAGCAGGTACCCAAAAAATCAAAATGAAATTACTGATGCATAAAATTTTTGTTTGTAAATGGGTTCTAAAGCACAGCATTTGCAACAACCAGCTTGTCTTTTGTTAATTTTCATTTAAGCTGTTTCCAAAAGTGTGGTTCTGTATTAGCATTACTGCAATTTATATTTTTCTAAAGTTACATATAAACAGGCTCTATTTTAAGTAACAGACCAGGTTACATGTTTTAGAGGAATTTTTATTTTTTACAATTTTATTTGAAAGTAATGGAGCTTGACATTAACATGACGAAACTAGGAAAGTGAGCTTTGGTCTTCTTTTGAAGGAAAAGTCCTTCAAACAAAAGACTGCTCTGACTCTCACTAAAGATAATTTCTATGGAAAATTAACTGATATCAATTACATATACAAATCTTCAATATTTATCAATTGGTTCTAATTTTTCTTTTAGACACCATAAGTATCAAATGACTTTCCCCTCACATTACTCAGAAATGACCATGAAACATTGTCAAGCATCTCCTCTCATCTGGATTGCATAAATGCAGAACCAACAAAAACTGAATGGCTATGAAATGAATCACAGAATGGTTGGGGTTGGAAGGGACCTCTGGAGATCACCTACTTCAAACCTCCTGCTAAAGCAGGCGCACCTAGAGCATTTTATGCATTGGTAAGATCCCCTCAGTTGTCTCTTCTGAGGCTGAACAAGCCCAGCTCCCTCAGCCTGTCCTCCAGTCCCTTAATGATCTTTGTTGAGCAAGACTGGACCCCGTGCTGACCCCTGGGGAACATCTTTTATCTACAGGGCTCCAGCTGGACTCTGGTGATGATCACAACGCTCTGGGATCTGCCATTCAGCCAGTTCTGGCCTGTGGGAATGTTGTAGAAGACAGCGTCAAAAGGCTTGAATTCAAGGTAGACATTATCCACTGCTCTTCCCTTGTCCCCTCAGCCAGTCATTCCATCATACAAGGATGGTTGGCCAAGCGTGATTTCCCCTTGGTAGATCCACGTTGACTACTTCTCATAACCTTTTCTTGCCTGCAAGCTCAGAGATGACAACCAGGCCCCTCCATTACCTTTCCAGGGATTGAAGTTAACCAGCTTGTAGTTCCCTGGATCTTGTCCTCCTTCTTGCTGTTTTTGGGGTTTGAGTTCTCATGTATCTCTCCATGATCTTACAAATAATATCTCCCAGCTCCCTCAGCACTTGAGGGTGCATCCCATCAAGGCCCATGGATTTGCTGGTGTCAAATTTGCCTTGACACTCACAATGCTAACCTGATCCTCCTCAACACAAAATCTTTTCTCCAGACTTTTTTGCTTGCCTACAGAGATTCCTGAGGGCTGCTTTAGCAGTAAAGACTGGAGCAAAAAGAGACCTTCCAGGAACTGCCTTCTCTGGGTCCTTTGTCACCATCAGCAACGGGCCCACGTTTCCCCAAATCTTCCTGTTGTTACTGATGTACTGGAGGGAGCCCCTGTTGTTGCCCTTGATTTCCCTTGCCAGATTTAATTCCAAATGGACTTTAGCCTTCCAGATCACATTCCTGAATACTCTGAAAACATTCCTATATCCCTCCCAAGTGCCTAAGAACCCTGCCCCTTTTTCCACAAGCTTCCATAAACTTCCTTCTTCTCTGTTTTGCCAGAAGCTCCTTGCTCATCCATGCGGGTGTCTTGCCCCTTTGCTTGATTTCTTACACCTGTAAGGATTCACTGATCTTGATCTTGGAGGAAGTGATGCTTATAAAGGTTTTCTCCTACAGAACTGTCAAGTACTAATATCTAAAAAGCAACTAAGTGCAATTGGCAAGGTGTAATTGGTCCTATGTGTAGACAAATCAAAAGACCCTCACCTCTCTCTAGAATACACGGCCCTGTGGGAAAGGTGTGTATATATCTGCCTTACTGCTTGGCTAATACCACCCCTAATGTGTCAGCGTCAACCCATGCAGCACTGTCAAAAGTTAGCTTTTCACTCCACATCCTGCTGGACACCTTTTGTTGGCTTCACTTCTGAATAAGTGAAAAATGGACATGACTGGACTAAATCCTGTTTGGACAAACCACAAGGACTTGAGTTGTTTGTATGGATACTGAATGGCATCAACTTACACTTAGCAGTTTTCATCATTCCCTTAGTTTATGGAGGAAATGTAGTATTTCCACTAACATCTGTTACTACCAGTTATTCTTCAAAGCATGGGATCCAGAGCAAGAAAAGCAAAAGTGAAACATTCCAGCACACACCAGCCCACTCCTTAAGCAGGCACAAGGAGCTCAGCCAACTACAAATGAAGGCTATTGAGGAAAGTGTGGTCCTGGAACCTCCACTTTCATATTCCTACAGTCCACACTGCCACTTTTCTGACCCTGACAGAAGACCCCTACAGGGAGATCCCCATCAAAAAAAACCCCATGATGTAGAAAGCCACGGAACAGTTCTAAGTCAGCACAGCTCCCTGAACCAGAAAGCAAAGGAACACATACATTCAAGTGCCACGGAAACAGAGGGACAACCCGGACAGGGTTGGAGTGGGTTTGCATTTTTTTGGCAGTGAAGAGCAAATATAGTGGCTGAGCCACAATACCAAAGACTACTGTGTTAATACTGAAACTCCAAATGAAAACTGTAAACAGACTTAAACCCCTAATGCAATGGTGCTGCTGTGTGGCTAAAACAAAAGTGAAAATCCAGGGAGATGCTGCAACTGCACCTCTGAAAGGCACTGGTGCAGAGTGGCGGCAGAGCTGGCCCCTCTCTGCCCAGGACTTCAGCCAAAGGCACTGCAGCTGTTCACGGTTTTCCAAGCACACGCTGACCACCCAGACTACTGAACAGCAGTGGCTGCAAGGAGCCAGCTTTGACCCCTGTCACACTGACAGATTTCCAGTCATTACATTTCAATTTGGTTTTTTACTCAGGCATACTTTGAGGGGGAGGGAAACAGGCTTTCCACACCCCTTTAAGACAGAAAATTATCCTGTATATTGACAACAGCAAGGAACACTCAACCTTTGTCCAGTGCAGAAAAAATGCAAATACTATGTGGCAACCACTATTTTGCTCAAACCCAGAACTATCACAAATTATCTCAAAGAGCTGCATTGTGGAGAGATCCAGACAAAGGAAATAACAAAATAACAGCATTTTTCCTTGCAAATATCCTTTGCATCTAATCAACACCACTTTACAACTTTTTTTCCCCTCCAAAAGAGCAGCAGCCAAAACCAGAATGCAGATTTCCCTGTGACACTTAACAAACTTTATTGTACATCCGTGAAATGTTTTCGCTTTGTTTAAAACATGTTATTTACAAAACCAGCACAGACCATTAGCATACAAACTGTTCAGTGTACTGTATGCACACATCCAAATCCAAGGCAGATCCTGATTTCTCTCCGTTGACTGCTGTGATGTATCACTGAGAAACATTTCTCACCGCATGCTAGAGAAACACCGGACTGTAAAATCATATGGCATGACACAAAATTCAAGCAGGCTTTCCAAAAGTTCAGAGGAGTCCTGTTCACACTGAGTGAACAAGAAAAACATTCTTGAAAATCATGAATTCTCTTCCTGCAGCAACTGCTTTTGGTACCATTAACTGTAGAGCATCAATTTTGAACAAACCAAGATGGACGTTTCTTGGCTCTTTCAATGACCTGCTTGCCTTCATCTTTTTCTGTGGGTTTTTCTCCTTCATAAAGGACAACAGTCTCTACAGTTGGAGCATTAAATGGTCCTCCTTCCTTCTTGTGTATTTCCATCCGTATCAGTCGGGTTTCTTCTTTGACCTTTGCGTAACAGTAGCCACAAAGGACATGTTTCTGCTTCAAGTTCCCACACTCAGGACAAACATCTATGTTCCTCTAAAATGACAGCGGAAAACAGGAAATTTTGTAATTTCAAAAGCAACAAAAAAAGAAACAGGGAGCAACTACACATAAAAATGTTAAATAACAGAGAAATTCAACTACCATTTCAAAATGTATTCTTCTACATAACTCTTCTGTAATGTGTTGCTATGTTAAATGTTTACTACTACGAACAGCCTATAAATTTCAGAATCTAGGTCATTATGCCTGTTTATGTTTAGAACACTAAAGACCTATGGACTCAACTGGATGCACAGAAAATATAGGCCTTTTCCACTTACTTATCTGTTCAGCCAAAATTCGCATTTTGTCGGCTTGCATCTCAAGTGTCACTGTTTATTTAACCTCAGACTACTGTCACACATAATGAAGGTACATGCTACAAAAGGTTTTAAAGATTGCAGTACCTCTTCAGCTTATTTATTTATTTATAAACGAAGTCCAGAGAGCTTTTACAGTCAGTACTTCCTTCTGCAGTGACTCTCCAGAACAAGGGCTTTGCTGCTTACCTTAATTTCTATGAGCTTGCTGGGATGCCTGCGCCTGCAGCGGTTCACCTCAATGGTGCGCCGGTGCTTGGGCACCGCCATCCACACCACGCTCCCCAGCAGGCCTGGAGCCTCGGTGCTGCCCTCACTGGCATCATTTATCCTTCCTGGAACAAGAGCTGGACCTTGCACAGCCACTGCCGGTCCTGCAGGAGAGAGAAAAAGAAGGGGGTGATTGTCCCACTCTACTCTGTGCTTGTGCTGGTGCAGCCTTCCCTTGAATGCTGTGGCCGTTTTGGGCACCACAAGGTAAGAAGGATATAAAGCTCCCATAGAGTATTCAGAGAGCCACGAGGATGGTGAAGGGCCTGGAGGGGAAGCCATACAAGGAGCAGTTGAGGTTATTTCGTCTGTTCAGCCTGGAGGAGTCTGAGGGGAGATCTCATCACAGTCTACAACTTCCTTATAAGGGGAAGCAGAGGGGCAGGCACTGATCTCTTCTCTGTGGCGACAGGACTCGAGAGAATGGCATGAAGCTGAGTCAAGGGAGGTTTAGGACAGACATTAGGAAAAAGTTCTTCCCCCAGAGGGTGTTCGGGCACTGGAACAGCTCCCCAGGGAAGTGGTCACAGCTCCAAGCCTGACACAGCTCAGGAAGCGTTTGGAGAATGCCCCCAGGTACATGGCTGTGACTCTTGGGGCTGTCCTGGGCAGGGCTGAGTTGGACTTGATGACCCTTGTGTGCCCCTTCCAACTCACCATAATCTGTGAATCTGTGAGAAAGAAATTCCTTACAGTCAAGCCCCATTTTGCGCTCGGTCGAGGCAACACAACACGCATGCCGCCGTCACCCCCGAAGGTCAGAGCGGCGTCCCCGCCCCCTCAACGACCCCAGCGCCCGCCCTCCCTCCGCCCTTCAGAGGTAAAACGAACCCCTCAGCCCCAACGCTGCCCTCTCACAGAATCGATGGCGTTGGAAGGGATCTCTGAGATCACATACTCCAAACCCTTCCCACGGCAGCTGACACAGGAACGCGTCCAGTTCCTTCAGCTGGGCGGAGAAGAGACCGTGACCTACCCCAGGGTGGGCTCTGGTCCCCGAAGACCCCTGGCGAGAGGCCGCGCTCCAGCCACCCCCAGCAGCGCTGGAGCAGAGCGCGAAGCCGCGGCAGCGGAGAGCGGACCAGCACCAGCACCGCCATGGCCCCACGCGCCCCGCCGAAGCCCCGTGGGAGGTGCCCCTGTCGCTGAGCCTTCTGGGAAACCCAGTGCCCAGAGGCTGTCACGGCATCGCCGGGAGACGGGACTAGGACTCCAAGTCCCAGCATTGCTCTCGCTATCCGGGGGGCGGGGCGGCGGAGGGCGGATGGGGACTCCAACTCCCAGCATGCTTCACGGCGCGCCTCTCCGCCAACCGCATCCCGGCACGCTGAGGCACACGCTGCCTCCCCGCCAATCAGCGCGCTCGCTGTGCCTTCGCGCTGGGAGCGGGAGCGGCGTCCGCGCCTGCGCTGAGAAGGCGGCGCGGGCAGTGCAGGGTCTGGTGCCAAAATGGCGGAGCGCGGCTACAGCTTCTCCCTCACCACCTTCAGGTGCCGGGGCAGGGGCGGCGGTGGGCTCGGGGGCAGAGGCAGCCGGGCTTCCGGGCCAGCGGGAGGACGGCGCGCAGCTTGAGCGGAGCGGTCTGCCGGCGGCGGCGAGGCAGAACCGAGGGGGAGCTTTGCAGAGTCATCGGGCCTGCGAGCGCTGGGGGGCAGCGGGGGCTGGACGTGGACAGGAGTGACGGGCGTGGGGAGAGGGGCGGGGGTCAGGCGCCCGAGGGGGACACGCAGCTGCTCAGAGGCTTCCTGAAGGGCTGCGGGGAGGATCCTGGGTCCCACCTGGTGTCTTTCGCTGACCTCGGGCCCAGTGCGGGCGCCGCTTGTGTCTCCTCGTTGCTGTGAGACAGAGCCGCTGTAGGACCCAGTTAAGGTCTGTCTAGACACTGGCAGTGCCCTACAACGAGTGCTTGGTTTAGCAAACTCAGGATCACCACACACACACACTGTAGGCTGGGGAATAATTCTGCTGTTCTGAGCTAACTGGACATGCACGATGACAGCTGAGCTGTGGTGTTCTGAGAGCTTGCTTCAGAACAAGCTTTGCAGATGTGGGCATGAGTGAAGCAGATGAGTTTTAAAATAGTTCGTGTTCCTTCCTGCTGCACTGGGCAGTTGCTGCCCTCCTTGCACTTCGTGTTGTGCACAGCCTGAATGTGAAATGATGGAATGCACAGAGGGAATATGCTATTGGAGTGGTGTCTGTTGGGGTGTTGCTCTACTACCTAGACTGAAAATTAATCCAGAGTAAAGGAAATTGCCATCTATTCATTTTTTGATGAAACTTAAAGTATTCAGATCTATGTTGCATATATAGAAAGGAAAAACTGGACACAAGAACCTTTATGCTGCTTGTGGTGAAGTGCTCCCTTAATCTCAGCGGAGAGTCCTGCTGTGTAATTGCAAAAGGGATTGCTAAAGGCTTGTTGCAGTTGAGCAAATTAAGCAGTTCACAACCTAAAAGGATGAAAAGAATGTTCTTAATGGATGGAAGCAGCCCAACATGCTTGCTCTGCTCAAGTAGATTGAATTCTCTATTAGGTTTCAGAAATCCTAAGGGAGTTACAAATTTTTGTATTTTACAGAAGCACTACATGCTTGGAATGATTGTTCTCATTTGTTATATTTTGTAGTGGAAAAGTCAGAATTATTACTTTGTCACCCTTACATCCTGTTTCCTCAGTGTATAAATGACTACACCGATTGATTACTGCTTGCTTTGTTTTCTTCATCTAAGCTCTGAGTTACATAATATCCCATTTTACTTCTGCAACTATTAAAGCGGCAGTGTCTGGAATACAGCCTAGAGAATAGATCAACTTGCAAAAACACTTGTCCAGTGGGTGGCTATCTCTAGTGCTTTTTTTCCTGGGGTTGGAGAATGGACCTCTTCATCCCTCTCTGAATAAGTTACTTTGTAACTTATTTTGCTTGACGCCTGCAGCTCTATTCTGATGATTGTGCATCCATTACCAGAATAACATGGATTGTTAAAACAAGATGCAGGAATACCTCGGAGTGGAATGGGAGTTGTTGCTGTCCTGTGCCATTGACCTCATGTGCCTGTCAGTCAGAAAGCAGAGCTGTGTTGTGCTGGTTCCTCTCAGCAGTGAGCGTCAGTGTCTTGAAAGCTTTTGGAAACCACACACACAATGTCCTTTCAGTAGAAAGTAATGACACACCCTGAAGATTTTTCCCACTGAGTGGAAAACTTTATTTTGCATCTTCCTTTTTAGCCCTTCTGGAAAGCTTGTTCAAATTGAATATGCTTTGGCTGCAGTAGCTGCAGGAGCTCCCTCAGTTGGGATTAAAGGTATGTCCTGAAAGTACTTTATTGAAGGATTTGGGATTTTGACTGTTTTTTGAGAGAACTAAACCAGTTTGGATCATGTAGTGGGTCCTTTGTATTGGAGCCTTCCTTATCTTTCTTTCTGTTACATATTATGTTGCTCTTTCAGTGGATTTTCACATGTTTTAATAAGTTTAGTGTTTCCTGGGGTTCTTTTTTGGGGTAATTTTGGAGACATTCAGTTATTGGAAGTAGATGTTTGGTTTGGGGAGTTTTTTGAGTGTTCCTGTCCTTATATATAGAAATAACACACAAAAAAAGTTAGATTGCTAAATTATTAATGTTATACAGAATCTTTAGAATGGGATTATGGGAGCTGTGTTGTTATTTAAAAAAAGAAACAATGGTTGGGTGGATTCATCAAAGTATCTCTCTTTAACCTGATTGTAAACTTGAAAGGCTTTTAAAAAGAGAGGAAGAAAATTTTTACCGTTTAATAAGCTGGTTCTGTATTTTGACTGCTAATTTTAGTTTAATTTTTAATTTTGTTCTTTTCCAGCTGCAAATGGAGTGGTGTTGGCAACTGAGAAGAAGCAGAAATCCATTCTGTATGATGAAAGGAGTGTCCACAAAGTAGAACCAATTACCAAACATATAGGTTTAGTGTACAGTGGTATGGGTCCAGATTACAGGTATTAAAACATTTTGTTTGATCACCATTTAGATGCATATTCATACAAGAAGTTTAAGTAACAGGTAGCAATTAGCTGTTTCTTTCTAGATATATGTCATAATACTGTATTTCACTGTAAATGACATTCATTTGAAGTTTTTCTTAATATATTCCTTAAAGCGTCAAATAACCTAGTATTTAAAGAATGAAAGCAGTGTAATTCAACCTTACTTTCACTTTAAATTTTTCAGTAATTACTTGGTTGATAAAGATAACTCAGCCTGGTCTGTGTTCCTACATTGATGTTACGCCAGATGTACAGCTCCTGAATAGATACTTATTACCATGAGCTTTCCGTTCTAATTGGAATTTTTTTGACACAGTACTTTTGTCTGTGTTTTCAGAGTACTTGTGCACAGAGCTCGGAAGTTGGCCCAGCAGTATTATTTGGTTTATCACGAGCCCATTCCAACAGCTCAGCTAGTACAGAGAATTGCTTCTGTGATGCAGGAGTACACGCAGTCTGGGTATGTGCTGGAATTGCAGAGCTACTTAGAAAGATTGTGTTGCTTAAATTTAGTGAGTAACAACTACCCAGTGATTGAAGTTTTTGTGGAAAAGGCAGTTTTCCAGTGGAGGATGTACACAGAAAGTGGACCAGTGGGAGGAGCACTGACTGGCAGTGGGTGAGAATGGGTCTCTCCATAGCTTGCACACAAACATGTCAGCCAAGGCAGGACACTTCAGGTTTTGTTCTGTTGGTTGACTTGTCAGGGAAGAAGGCGAACACATCCAAAATAATTAGTCACCTTTGACTTCCACTGGATAATTTATTATGTTTTGTTTGCCTGTAGTGGTGTTCGTCCCTTTGGTGTATCACTGCTAATATGCGGCTGGAACGAAGGGCGGCCATATTTATTTCAGTCGGATCCATCTGTAAGTATTTTACACTTGTAAGTTCTGCTGCTTTGGTAAAATGTGAAACTTTGTATGTGCTCATGAAATACTTTCTGTGATGAGAATAATAATACAGAGCTAGGATAAAAGATGAGATAACTTCAGAAGTCAAAATGGGTCATTTCAGTCGGTGCTTGGAGCAAGGCTGCATCATTCTGTGCCTGCATGTTTCTGTACTGCTTGAGGGATGGCAGCTGTTTCTGAGGGAGATCATCCCTTTCCATACCTTTCCATCTAGTGGAAAGTGCCAGCAAAAATGACGATCTGCAACAGCTACTGGGAAAAAAGAAACTGACTCTTTGTACTGCTCCAAACTGGATGGAAGTTAAGTCAAAACCCTTTGCATTGTGAAATGTAATCCACGTACTTTGGTATTTAATGATAGTGGTTAATTTAAATGAGTTTATTTGCTGGGTTTGCACTTCACTTCAGAAAAACTACTCTTTGATGCACATGTGAGGTGCAGTGCTTCAGACATAAAAATGAGATCACTGTACTGATCGTTGCAACTTTTAGCAGTTTGAATTACTACGTGATGCTCCAGTGTAAAAAGCAAAATGCAGATACCTTGTTTAAGGCAGTTTGATTGAGGCACAGAACTGCTGATGGTCTTCCTGCCAGAAGAGGGAATAGAAGCGATGACTAAATATTCTGGTAGTAGTGAACTTAAATCAGATGGCTGATTTGCAACAAGTCACTTGCATTACTTTATCTTCAAAAAGAAGGATATGTGGAGTGAGCCTCAGTAAGGATTTGAGTGTATACTTTCTCAAAGGCAAATGTACTATTTCTGTTGAAGGAATCCCAAATCAAAACTATGCTAATAACTTACTAAATTCATGTTTCCAAGTAGTGGGAGGATGAAAATAGGTGGGGCCTTATACACATTTTCTGCAGTTATACAGCATGTGTTCCCATATAAAATCAGTCTGAATATGATCCAAAATTGTCTCCTGTGGTCTCAGAACAGTCAGTATTTTCATAATTGCTTCTGTACTTTTTTACCAAGTAGTTGAATATGAGTGTTTCACTAAGCTACACCAAACAATTCAGTCAATAGATTGTTGCTTTTACAGGGAGCTTATTTTGCATGGAAAGCAACAGCAATGGGAAAAAATTACGTCAATGGGAAAACATTTCTTGAGAAAAGGTAATGTATTTGATACTTCTCTGAAAAGATACTGTGTTTTGTTCAGGATCTGCATAAAACAGCCAGATTTTAAAAAATGCGCACTTTGTAAATTGTAAGAACAAAGTTTTAAAATAGTTAAGGTATGATACTTCAGTGTACTTGTTTACACATGCACAGGGAGTTTGATTTATTTAAACTCCAACTTTCGTGTTTATGTAGAATTACTTGAGTGCAGTAAACATTATATTCAGGATTTGCAGCAATGTTATATACAGTGTCAGTAGGAAAAGTAGGGGTTTTTTTTAAACAAATAATAACCTTGACTATTAATGTCACAATGCTTACAAATAATATTTGTATGAGAAACTGATTTTAGTAGTTTTGGGGGTTTTAGAGACTCCAGGATTATAAAAATTTGTAAAGGTTTTTGTCCTGTGCTGAAATGAATGAATGTCTGTTTACAGATACAACGAAGATTTGGAGCTTGAAGATGCCATTCATACAGCTATCTTAACACTAAAGGTTAGCAAAGTACTTAAGAAAGAAGTTTCTTATGTCTTCATTGATATGATTCACTGAACTGTATTTTTCTTTAACAGGAGAGCTTTGAAGGGCAAATGACAGAAGACAATATTGAAGTTGGCATCTGTAATGAAGCTGGTTTTAGGAGACTCACTCCAACTGAGGTTAAGGACTACTTGGCTGCAATAGCCTAGTAGAAACCAAGCTAGACTGTGTGGTTCACACAAAGGTCTTTTTAATTTTGGCTACTTCAATGTTTTTCTTTGCAGTTTTTGCATACTTATTTCTACATGGTTTGTCTGAGAGATTTTTTAAACATCATGGGTGCAAATACAACGGTCCTTGATATTGTAATACATGGAATCCTGTTAAAGATAATTCTTTCCCTTGATACACAAAATACTGTACAAAATGTAAAGTCATAGTGACAGCTTGAAAAAGGCTAAAGAATAAAATCAAAGGCCACTGTTTTGGGGGAAGGTGTCTGTGTGTCTTTTTAATCCTAGCCTGTTTATCTATATAAAGCTTAGATTTCAGTGTCATTATTGTTGAGGAAAAAATTTTTCACATACAGCCACGATGAACTTACGTTCGACCTTCTTTTAAAAAATGTAAATGTTGAATGACAGGATAATTTTTTCACTTTGGAGTATTGTTTAAATGTTAATTAACTTCCAGAAATAGTTTTATATGGTGCAAAAGATCATGTACTCTCACAAAGGGGTGGAAAAGTCTTCCATTTCAGGTGTGTACCCGTGATCTGATTGAGCCCCTCTGCTTTTGACCCTCCTGGTCTTTGTGTCACAGGAACTTGATTTACCTGAGTTATTTTCTTGACCCTAGAAATTGCACCTTTTAAACCTTGAAATACTGTTAGGAAAAGCAGAAGCAGTAAGTCTTACTGAAAACTAAATGCATTTATCACCATCAATAAAAATCATCGGGAGTTACCAAATGGAAAGAGAGTATGTAATGTAATTACTTTATCCCTTGAATTGTGCTAAAGTATTATCCAGCTTGCAAGATGATTCTAAAGATGTAATGAAAAGAGCATCTAATTTGTGCACCATAACTTTTACAGATATCATTGTGTGGATGTATCAATACATTTGTTACACGTGTAGAGTTGTTAAAGTCATAAAAACATACATTTACCACAAAAGAAACAGGATAAATATACATTTTTTTTCAGCAGAAATAATCTGGTCTGCAGCCATTTAAGTTACTGTTTTCAGATTTTATATTTTTTAAAGCAATCTGATTGTTAAAATGTTGATAATGAACTGGGGCTTGATAGCTCGGTCACTCTGCTTGTACATAAGGCTAAGGATGTAGGGGAGCAGCCTGGGAGGTCACACGTCAGCCAGCCATAACTAATGAAGAAAATACATAATATGAGTAGAAAGTAGTGTATAAGCAGATTGACCTGTGCTTTCCAATGTCTGTCTTCTGATGGTTTGTGTTATCATCAGGTGAATAAGAATTTCTGAAGCATGCCATAAATGAAGTTTTATTTCTTAATCTCAGAAATAAAAGCTCTATCCAAATGGTTCATTAAGAGTTCTGCCAGATCACTTTTTTGAGTATTTTACTCTGAAAATCAGGCCATACTCTGATTCTTATTCTAGAGAAAATAAAACAACTCAGATCTGAAACTGAAAGCTTTATATTGCTGCATCTTCGGTTTAGAGTATTTATGCACATTTAGTTTTTTAATGCTGTATAAATATTCAAGAGCTTTCTACATGGAAAAACGTGTAGGTACTTCAGAAATCAACTGCAGTGGTTTAGGTGTCTCTGCTAATAGAAACAGTTGATGAGCACAGAACACCATATGAAGGGTAGTTGAAAGCAAAGCAAGTTTCAAACCATGGTAAACTGCTCCTTGTTGTGTCTTAAAGGAGAGGAATAGGTCTCTGTGTTCTATTGCTGGGGGTTTTTACTTTGATAATCCAAGCTCGTGACTGTTTTTACACTGTTAAGAACTGAGTCCCAAAGCTCCCTGGTAATACTTAAACCCTGCAGTGAATCAGAGTTCATGGCACTTGGTGTAATTTGGAAACAATATGCATAATATTTTGAATTCAGGCTTTATTTAGAGTATTAGATAATTTCCTTAGTGGTAGTCAGATAGACCTCGATATTACGCTGTTCTGATGGGGAAGGTGGTGTGATTTTAAGTGCAGGGTTCTTTTTTTAACTGCATGTCTAGAATAGTAGCTAAAGTTTATCTATTTAAAGGGAAATCTTTAAACTGCAGAAGACTATGTAACATTTTTCCATTTAAAATCTTTAAAATTTAAGGAAATATAATTTTAACTTGAAGATATATTTGTTAAATAAAATCACTTCAGGAGTGAAAGATACTAGTGCAGTGGACTACCAAATTATATGGTGATTTTGGTAATTTTCAAAAAGTCCACCCATTAGTTACGTGAGATTAGCTTTTTTTTATATTTTGTAAAAACTGCATAAAGGGGTCCAGGTGCAATAAGACAGATAAAGACTGTTCCTTTGTGAGAAATGACAAATTGCAGGCTTGATTACTTCAGCTTGCTATGAATTATAACTGTGTCATTTAACTTGTTCCTACTTACACAGTCATCTGAAAGAAGAAAAAGAGACACTGGTCACTTGGAGCATGTAATGTTGATTTGCTTGTCCTGGAAGAGGATCTGCTCCAAGATCCACAGGATAGTGTGACGCCTGTGAGAATCAGGCTTTATTTAATGAGTATGATTGGGATCTGAGAACAGCATTATCATTTCATGAAGTTATTACTTTAAGTCACAGAATCACAGAATGGGTCAGGTTGACAGGGACCAAAGTGGGTCGTCTGGTCCAACCTTCCTGCTCAAGCAGGATCATAGAGCAGAAGGCACAGGACTGAGTCCAGGTGGTTCTTTAATAGCTCCAGTGAGGGAGACTCTACCTCTCCAGGCAGCCTGTTTTAGTGTGCCATCACGTACCATACATACAGGTGCAGCAAGCCTTACAGCTTGCTTTGGTTTACTATTGCTTTCCAGAACTTGTGAAATCATTCAGACAAGTAGAGATCATCTCTTCCTGCAAGAACCAGCAACCAGAAGCCAAGTCTCTGCCACACTGTCAGGGAGTATTCCTGCATGGAGAGGAGTAAGACCACAGTTCTCTCTGTTGTCCAACCTTAACAGACCCAACATGCACAGATCCAACACACGTGGAGCTGGGGCTGTTGCTTCTCCAATGAAGTTAAAAGTCCACGGTTAATTTGTCTCTGGCCTGTCTGTTCCCACTCTGTGCTGTTGCAGCCTCACAGTGTATATTGTGTGCAGTTTTGGGTGCCACCATATAAGAAAGATACAAAACTACTAGAGAGCGTCCAAAGAGGAACAGCAGCGATGATGAAGGGCCTTGAGGAGAAGCTGTATCAGGAGCAGCTGAGGTCACTTGGTCTGTTCAGCCTGGAGGAGAGTAGGGGGAGACCTTATTGCAGTCTGCACCTTTCTCATGAGGGGAAGAGGAGGGGCAGGCACTGCTCTCTTCTCTGTGGTGACCAGTGACAGGACCCGAGGGACTGGTCTGGAGTTGTGTCAGGGGAGGTTTAGACTGGATGTTAAAGTTATTCCCCCAGAGGGTGGTTGGGCACTGGAACAGGCTCCCCACGGAAGTGGTCACAGCACCAAGCCTGACACAGTTCAAGTTGTATTTCGACAATACTCTCAGTCCATGGTGTGACTCTTGGGGCTGTACTGGGCAGGGCCAGGAGTTGGACGCAACGATCCTTGTGAGTTCATTCCAACTCATGATATTCTGTGATTGAGTCCGACCTGATGTAATGCATTTCGCCCTTGAAGGGTTTTCGCGACAACCCGCGGGCACGCCGGGGAGCAAAGCCAGGCCGGATGGGCTGAGGCCGGCGGAGCGAGGCGGGTGGTGCAGCTGTCCCCGCCCGGCGGCGCCGGGGGAGGTACCGGGCTGGGCCGAGCCGGGACACGCCACGGCAGCCCGGGGCGAAGGCCGTGGCCGCCGGGGTGTGAGTACGGTCTGCGGGGGCTGGCGAAAGGCGGCGGTGCCGGGGGAGGGAGCGAGGCCGGCAGCCCCCGGAGAGGCGAGGCGGGCCCGAGCACATCACTACCGGCAGTGACTGGGGGATGGGGACAACAGGAGGGACAAAGGCCGGCGTCCCACACGCGACCGCTCCGCCAGGGCTGGCGTGTGGGCGGAGGACGAGGCCGGAGGGGGGGCCGGGCCGGGGGCGAGCGCTGAGGGCGCCGTGCCCTCACCCGAGATGGCGGCGCGGCCTCCCCGGCACGGCGAACACGTGATGGCGAAACGGCGGGAGGAGAGGGCGGGGCGGGGGAGGAAAGGGCCGGGCCGAGGCGGGAGGGGCGGCCGGCGTCGCCGGTCCCCGCCCAGGGATGATCGGGCCCTGGGGTGAAGGCGAGGGACTGTGTGTGACCTTGTGGTTGATGGTGTCGCCACCGCGTAGTTGCGTTGTAATAGTAGTTGCGTCTCTGGTTTTATTGTCACTGCAACCCTCGATTTACACTCTGTCTTGAAGCGTGTGTGTGTGTATGTGTGTGTGTAGGAGTTGTAGCTGCTGCGGGGGGAGGTGCCCAGTTATTAATCGTGAGGTTTTACTCATTGCATTACGTACAAGGATAAGGTTGTGGCAGTGGCAGAGACTTCGAGGGGGAAAGGCTGATTTCTCTGGCGTCTTGGGACCGTGAAGAGAGTTAGTAGGTCGTGTCGGAAGGCATCCGGATTCTTGGCCATGAAGGAGCGTGAGGAGGTGTTGCTGATGCTGGATGTGGACTAGGCCAGTAGCAGTTAATGCTGGCTGTGTTTCCACTTGGACATAGGGCCGGGGAGGTTCCCACTGTTTGAAGGCAGGCCACTGAATTGCACTGGCAGAGCCTGTGGTAGGACCAGACTGTGTCCTGTTGGTCCTTTTCAGTTGAAGTTTCATATATCTTGTCCTTTAGTACCAGTTTACTTCAACAGGTTAGGTAAGAACTATAGGAAGAATTACAGTATTTATACTTGTAGTTAGGAGTCAAAATTGATTAATTTCACTATTCATGGTAGTTACTGTCTTAAA
Organism: Drymodes brunneopygia; assembly: GCA_013400955.1. NCBI lineage: Eukaryota > Metazoa > Chordata > Aves > Passeriformes > Petroicidae > Drymodes > Drymodes brunneopygia. Next base: position 41,196 of record VZTZ01000570.1, read on the forward strand.
TATGGTATTGTTTGGTGTAGTGTGAATCCTACATTTTCAAAGACAGCACATATTGAGAAGGAATTCCTATCATACTTTCCTCAAGGAAGGCCTACTAAAATAATATAGATGTGAAAGAATAGATTTATCAGATGTAACCCAGTAAATCTCTTAGTAGAATTAGAAAACATAGCAATGTTGAGATTCTGCTGTCACTAGAATTAGGAATCATGGTCTGTCATGAGGCTGTGTGATAGAAACACACAATGGTTTGGGTTGGAAGGGACATTAAAGATCATCTAGTTCCAATCCCCCTGCTGTGGGCTGGGACACCTTTTACTGTGGTGCCTTTTACTAGACCAGGTTGCCCCAAGCCCCATCCAACCTGACCGTGACCTTGACCACTTCCAGGGATCGGGTATCCACAACTTCTCTGGGCAACCTGTCCCAGTGCTTCAGGGCCCTCTGAGGGCTTCATGCACTGAGTTGAGCACTGGAGGTTGAAAGCTGGCTATCTGTAAGCATGGTGGGTAGCTTTTAATTTTAATGGTAAGTGTGATGAGAAGGAGAGGCAAGATTTGCTTATGGCATTAATTGTGTTTCTAATTTTTCTCTGGATGGCAGCTTTTGCAAATGAACTGTAAGAGTTAACATCCCTCTAAGTGACTGGCTGAGTGAAGGGCTCTTATGTGGCAGGTGGGGGGCGAACCAACCAGCTTACAAGGTCTGTGTGTAGGCTTGAGTGCTGCTGTTCTTCCTAGCTGAGAACTGGCATCCTCTGAGGCTGTAGGTTGGGTGTGTAAAAGTGAAGGAAAAGAGTTGAACTCATCACTGGGACTTTGCGTTGAGGTTCCAGTTGCTTATGCTTTACAATAGCTGTTGCAATAAGTCTGCTGCAAGGCTGGAGTGTATGCTGTTGGAAAGAGCTGTTTTGACTGTCTTTATTCCTGGCCATGCAATAACAATCTTCTCCTTTGCTCTCACTTGACAGGAATAATGTTTCCAACATGTCTGTGCAGTCACTGCTTTGTGAAAGAATTGCTGTTGCCAAAGACTTGATTAAGAGAGCAGAAGCCCTTTCCAAGTCCCAGAAAAGGAGGATAGAAGGTGGGGCAAAGCTATGTGGCAAACTGAAGGCTGAGCTAAACTTCTTACACAAGGTGGAAGCAGGGAAGGTGGCCATTAAAGAATCCCATCTGCAGAGTACAAACCTTACCCACCTCCAAGCCATTATTCAGTCAGCAGAGAACCTGGAGGATGTCCTCAGTGTCCTCCATGTCTTTGCTTATGAGGACAGGTTTGGAGACAAACAGACGCTGGTGGTAGATGTTGTTGCAAACGGAGGTCACACATGGGTGAAGGCCATTGGTCGTAAAGCTGAGGCCCTGCATAACATCTGGCTGGGAAGAGGCCAGTATGGTGACAAAAGTGTCATTGAGCAGGCAGAGGACTTCCTGCAAGCAAGCCGTCAGCAGCCAGTGGAGTACAGCAACCCCCACATCATCTTTGCATTCTACAACAGTGTGTCCAGTCCAATGGCAGAGAGGCTCAAGGAGATGGGAATATCTGTGAGAGGAGACATTGTTGCTGTGAACTCATTGGTAGAACCATCTGCAGAAAAGGAGCAGCTCAACACCAGTGAATCAGATGAAGAAGGCCCTGAACTCCTGCAGGTGACCAGAGTAGATCGGGAGAATTTAGTTGCCAGCATTGCTTTCCCTACCCAGATCAAAGTAAATGTCTGCAACAGAGTTAATTTGGACATCACTACTTTAATAACCTATGTCTCTGCGCTGAGCTACGGTGGCTGCTACTTTGTCTTCAAAGAAAAAGTGCTGACAGAGCAAGCAGCCCAAGAAAGAAGGGAGAGAGTCCTGCCTCAGCTGAAGGAGTTCATGGAGGGAAAGGAGCTCTTCGCCTGTGAATCTGCTGTCAGAGATTTTCAGTCCATCTTGGAAACGCTGGGAGGACCTGGGGAGAAAGAGAGAGCTGCATTGCTTGTTAAAAGAATTAATGTGGTGCCAGATCAGCCCTCTGACCGTGCCTTAGGACTAGTGTCTAGTTCAAAAATCAACAGCCGCTCTCTGGCCATATTTGGGACAGGAGACACTTTAAAAGCCGTCACCATGACTGCAAATAGTGGGTTTGTGAGGGCAGCAGCAAACCAAGGTGTCAGGTTCAGTGTTTTTGTCCATCAGCCACGAGCATTGACAGAAAGCAAAGAATCTTTTGCCACACCTTTACCAAAGAGCTGCCCATCTGATAATGGACTCTAAGTCATTAAATGAGTTAGTAATGGAAATACTGCAGGTACTGCAGTGGAGGCATTTGGAGAAACAGAAGAGTCATAGCAATACAGTTTTGGGTGTATACCAGTGATGACAGCAACTAGCAGTGGAAGAGTTCCTCAAGGAATTTGTAATATCTTTACTCCTTCCTTGGGGTTATTTTTGTCCTGCTGACCATCAATTTATTCACTAAAGTAACAAGAATTCAATGAAAATTGTTACCTGGCTTACAACATACTAATTGTATCCATCCCCATTAAAAAGTTCGGTTAAAGCACAATTACTGATGTCCCCTTGTCATTTTTGTCCTCTTCAGAGAGGTAAAATTCATGATCTTAGATGAACTTTGGGCTTGACTTCCATGGAACTTAAATCTTTCTTTCCCCTATTCTATTCAACTTAATTTTTGGTTGATTCAGAGGGACTTTGTGCAGAGACCTGTGCCTTTTTGGGAGTGTGATGTTTTGTGAAGATGTGATTAGTAGCCATGAATAGAAACCAACTTAAGCCTTCGTTATCTTACTGAAGGGAACCTCCATATGTGTACCGTGGTTAGACTGAGTTGGGCAACAGCTTTAAAGTTCCTGGAAAAATCAGTTGAAATTGGAGTTTATTTACATTAATACCTTGTGGCTCTTGGGCTAAACTGGACAGCCAGTGGTAGCAGACCAAGGAGGCAAACCCACTTCACTTTTCTCTTAGCCTTTGTCTAAATGCAAAGTCTTGCTGGTTGTAAAGCCCAACTCAAGGCTTCAGGTAACAGAATCCTAAACTGAGCCAGCACCCAGGTAGTTTTTGATATTAATATGCTCTTTGCTGCAGACTCATGGTGAATTTGAGTCTGGCTTTGTTGCATGTGGATTACCTGAAACAAAGCCTCAGTGAGGTCCTTCAGTGTTGGTGTGATGGAGAAGGAGATTTGCAGGGTATGTTCCTAAATCCTAGTTTACTCTGTAATGGAGAGAAGCCTTTTCGCTGGTGGTGTAATTGCTCTTTTTGTTCAAAGTGTAGAATAAACAACTAGTTCTTCTGTTGTATATTTTTCTTTTTCTTTGCCCAGTAGAGATTTGCTTTTGTAGGAGTCTTTATCATGTTTTTTTCCTGAATGCGGTAATAGCAGCACTTGCTATTTGGTATTAATTTTCATCAGTTTCCTAGTGGAAAATTTTGAGATGTCAGACTGAAGCTCTGGGCCCCAAGCTATACATTTTTATCAGGTCAGTGAAAGAGATACCCACTGAATCTTTTATAGGCTGTTGTCCAACACAGTTGCATTATTATGCAGCTTATAGTTCAGGCAAAAAACATTCTCTTGCCACTCCAATCTAAATTTCTTCCTACAGTGCAATGTATCTGCAGTGCTGCCCTTAACCTTAGGCTCAAACCATTTCTTTCTGGTCCCCAGCAGTGATGCAAAGATACTGAAATGCCAGGAAGACCATTCTGCATGCCTTGTCTAGCTGAGTAAGCTAAACTCCAAGGAGTAGAAGTGTACTTCTTGTTGGTGGAATTCTTGGTCTGCTCTTACTGTGCCTGTAGAGTAAAATGTTAGGACTTGTCACCAGTAACTACATGCTGCATAGCTTTACCTGAAACCTTTAGCAGTGTGAAGGGCAGTCTCCTCTCTACGCTTCCCATTTTCTGTGGGTCCCTGAAGTAGTTCATGAAGTTTAAGATGGGTGGAACTGGATTTTGGGTTTTGCTGCTTCAGCATCCAGTGTAGTACCTGCCAGTTTCTCAGTTCCTCCTTTGTGAGTTCTAACAAAACATCTAGCTTGTTCCTACAGTCTAACACAGTGTAATGAAAACTCATGGCAGGTTTCATCCCCCACTGTATTCCATTAATTTTCTTGAAAGTTCTTCTGAAGGAAAGGAGAACCAACACAATGAAACAATAATATGTTGGCTGTGCTGCAGAAATGCAAGTCTGCTTTAGTAGTTAACAGTGCAAGCTTCACCAGGCAGAAGCTTAGGGAGGTAGTAATTTATCATGGCATGACGGATTTACCAGACACAACCACAGATGTCTGTGAACTATTGTAAACAGCTGGAAGGAAAGTGCCTTTCATTTCTGCCATGAGAGCTCTTACTCTGGACACCTGTGTGATGTCTTTGCAGTAGGTGTGGTAATAGGGGTTGGGGAGGCCATCTGTCTAAGAGAAAAAGAGCTGTGTGTTTCAAAATGGTTTCTGTTTTGCATCACATGTCCTGAAAAAGGGTACAGGAAGCCTCCTAATTAATAATTTATGAACAAATAACCTGGGAGAGAGGTGTTCTTTTTGTTTGCAGTTCAGAGCTGTAAAAGTTGAGGTTCCAAAAGACAACTTACTATTTCACAGAATCACAAAATGTTAAGGGGTTGGAATTGACCTTAAAGATCATCTAGAGTGAATCCTGTCTGCCATGGGCAGGGACCGCCCCCTAGACTAGGTTGCTCAAGGCCTTATCCAACCTGGCCTTGAACATTGCCAAGGTTGGGGCATCCACAACCTCCTTGGACAACCTCTTGCAGTGTCTCACGATACTTGCAGTAAAAAAATTCTCTCTGATATTTAACCTAGATTTCCCCTCTTTCAATTTGTACTCATTATTCCTTGTCCTATTGATGCCTTGGAGTGGCTATGTAGAACAGAGGCTAGACAAAGTTAAGAGTTTACTTAAAGTAAAGTGGGTATTTATTAGAAGCCTTCAAGAGATACACCCTGGGCAGCCAAAAGCCTCACAGAGGCTACACCTGGGATGGACAATGGTCACAAGTTTTCCATACAGATAGAAGTTTGGTCTATTTGCATGTCAGGAGTTAATTCTCCAATTACAGCTTCAGGTAATGGAGTCATATTCCCTTAGTTCACTTGCCCCAGTTCACTTTTGTTTATACTTTTCGGAGCCTGAGGCTGTAGGTTGTCCTTGGATCACAGGCTCAGAGGAATTGTTTTATATAACAAAAATGCGCAGATAGTTAACTACACTCTGCATGGAGTTTAGAGGCATTCACTAATGCAGTATAGGATTTGAAAAATATGAAAGCTAAAATCTTGAGGCATCACTATCACTACAATTCCTGATGGAGAGTCCTTCTCCAGCTTCCCTGTAGGTCCATTTCAGATACTGGAAGTTTGCCAGGAGGTCTTCCTGCAGCCTTCTCCAGGATGAACAGCACTGTCTTTCTCAGCATGTGTTCATAGAGGGGGGTGCTCTACTCTTATCAACTTGGTGGCCCTCCTCTGGACTTGCTCCAACAGTTCCATGTCTTCCTTATATTGGGGACACCAGAACTGTGCACAGTACTCCAGGTGGGATCTCCCATGAACAGAGTAGAGGGGCAGAATCACCTCCTTTGACCTGCTGGCCACTGTCCTTGTGATGCAGCCCAGGATTCGATTGGCTTTCTGGGCTGTGAGCACACACTGCTGGCTCATGTCGAGTTTTTCATCACCTGTCCCCCCACGTCTTTCTCCTCAGAGCTGGTCTAAGTCACTTCTCCGCCCAACCCATTGGTGTGTTAGGGATTGCAGTGACCCAGGTGTAGGACCCTGTGCTTTGCTTTGTTGAACTTCATGAGATTTGCATCAGCCTCTGGATGGTATTATCCCTTCCCTCCATTGTGTCGACTGCACCACGCAGCTCGGTGTTGTCAGCAAATCTGCTGAGGGTGCACTTGGTCCCCCTGTCCACATTGCCAACAAAGATGTTGAATAGCATCAGCCCCTGTACCAATCTCTGAGGTACACTACTCATCCCTGGTCTCCGTGTGGAGCCATTGACCACAGCTCTTTGTGTGTGGCCATCTAGCCAGTTCTTTATCCACTGAGAGGTCCATCCATCAAATCCCTGTCTCTGCAATCTGGAGACAAGGATGTCATGCAGGAATGTGAAACATTTTGCATTTAGTCCAGGTAGACAATGTCAGTTGCTCTGCCCCTGTCCACCAACACTGTAGCCCTGTCATAGAAGGTCACCAGATTTGTTAGGCATTATTTTCCGCTTGTAAAACCATTTTGGCTGTTACCAGTCACCTGGTTGTTAGGCAGGTACCTTAGCAGAGTTTCCAGTAGAATCTGCTCCGTGACCTTGCCTGGCACAGAGGTGAAACTGACTGGTCTGTAGTTCCTTGTGTCTTCCACTTTCCCCTTTTTAAAAATGGGGATTATATTTCCCTCTTTCCAGTCATCAAGGACTTCACCTGGCTGACACAATTTTTCAAAAGTGATGGATAGTGGCTCAGGAACTTTATCTGCCAGCTCCCTCAGGACCAATGGCTGAACCTCATTGGGTCCCATGGACTTGTGCACATTCAGGTTCCTTAGATGGTCTCAAACCTGATCTCCTGCAGAGGGCTCAGGATCTTCATCCTCCCAGTCCCTGCATCTGCCTTTCTTGACTTGGGTGGTGCGGCTGGAGCACTTGCCATTGAATACAGAGGCACAGAAGTCATTGAGAACCCCAGCCTCCTCTTTGTCCAGTAGTCAGGTCTCCCTTTTCCTTCTGGAGAGGGCACACATTACCTCAGTCTGTCTCTTGCTGGTGTCTATAGAAACCCTTCCTGTTATCCTTAATATCCCTGGCCAGACAGAGTTCTAACTGGGCCTTGGCTTCTCTAACCTTGTCCCTAGCTTCCAGTACAATTTTCCTGTTAATTTCAGGCCCTCTGTCCTTGTTTCCACTTCCTGAAAGCTTCTTTATCTGCTTTGAGTTTGCACAGCAGCTCCTTATCCATTCATTGAGGCCTCCTGGCATTTTTGCTCAATCTCCTCCTTGTTGAGATATCTTGTCCTGAGCTTGGAGGAGGTGATCCTTGAAATTCAGCCAGTGATCTTGGACTCCTCTGCCTTCCAGGGCTCTATCCAATGGGACTCTACCAAACAAGTTCTTGGAGAGGCCCAAGTCTGCTCTCCTGAAGTCCAGGGCAGTGAACTTGCTGTATGCCCTCCTTGTTGTCCTCAGGATCATAAGTTCCACCATCTCCTGGTCACTGCAGCCAAGGCTGCCTTGAAGCACTACATTCCCCACCAGCTCCTCCCTCTTGGTGAGCACAAGGTCCAGCAGTGGCACCAAAGATACTTTTCTCCTTCTTTGTCAAATGGATCCCATCATCCCCCAGTAAACCAGGCTTGGAAAAGCAAATCTCATGAGTTTGAGTAACCAAAACCCTGACTAGGGCCCCATTGCTCTAGCCATTTGTTGACCTGCCAGATCCATCTATGTATTTGAAGTCCCTCTCCTTTGACTGGAGGATTAATGAAAAAACTACTTGAACTCTGTGGCCCTTTACTATCTCTCCCAGGGCTCTGTAGTCCCTCTTAATGCTTCCCAGACTGGTGCCAGCTATATCACTGGCTCCCACATGGAACGCTAATAGTGGGTAATAGTTTGTGTGTTTGAGCAGGCTTGGGAACTTCTCAGTAATGTCCTAGATCCTAGAAGGCTGCACACCTCCCTTGAGAGTGAGTCAGGCCAACAGATCAGTGCCTCTGTACCTCATGGAGTCATCCACTCCTATCACCTGCCACCTTTTTTGGTAGAACTAGCTGTAAATTTCTTCATTTGTGGAGCAGGCTGGGCAGGTACAGTTATCTCCGGCTCTCTGAGGTCCATCTGGGTCATCAAGTTCCTTTCCCTGGTGGCTTTTGACTGAGGTGAAGCCATAGTTACTTCTCTTCTAGTTTGATGGGTGATGACTCACTCCCTAATTTTGTGCCCTACCTTTGCACCCTGCCCATTCAAACAGACCCTTATGCTCCCTGGAACTGTTTAAATCTCCCTCGGATGTTCCTGGCAATGCCCCCTCCTTGCCAGTGATTTATCACTGATTAATCTGTTTTACAGTATTACAGTATATAGTCAGAACTACCTAGTTCTGCATGGTAACAGTGCACTTTTGCATGGTAATTCCTTATGGCCTTTTAATCCTTTGCATTTAAGCTAATTTGCTCACAGCCTTTTTACCCTGATGAGGGCTTTGAATGAGTAAATGGGAGACAGCTGCTTCATTCCACTTCTTGCTGTGACTCTAAAGAAGTGTGTTTCTATCATTTTCCTTGCTGCATTGCATTCAACAGTCTTGAATATCCTCTTGAGTACCCTCTAAAAAGTTTCTCCAAGCCACAGATGAGAGGGCAGTGGACCCGCATTTTAACATGGTAGGTGACCCAGAGAAGGCAGTGAAAAGCAAGTGATCTCTGTATTCCTGGGATCAGAAGTGAGTGAGTTCTGTTTGCAGCATTCCTTCACAGCTGCTGCTACAGAGCTGGCTCACTTGTTTTGCAGCGACACTTTTGTGTGACGACTGAGTGCAACTCTGTTTAAAAGCCTCTGTATCTGGAGCCATCATGTGATTTTCTTCATTACCAGTCCTTTCTGACCAACACGGTATTTGGTATTGAATCAAGTTTCTTTTTTTTACTAATTTCTGCCGATCATATAGGCAATATTTTAGGAATATTAAACCTTTTCTACATGCCACTGGGCAACTTGAGGGTTTTATTGTTATCTTCTGTCCCCCTGTTGCATCTTGCAATGAAAAACTCAGAATGTGGATGTTCCTTTTTTTATTTTCCACAGTAGCGTTTTTGCTTAGCAGTCAAACAGAATTGTACTGTTGACAGATTCTAAAAATTGTTTTATAAGATGAAAGGATGCTGGCTTGAAAACAAAATGTGTTTTGATTGTAATATTTGGTGGCTTTTTTATTGCCACTGAATATATTGGTGATCTGCTCATATAAACCAGTGTTCTGGTTTGGTGCAGTTAGATATCTTTAACTTAATTTCAGACACAGGAGATTAGGTATTGAACTTGCCTTATTTATGACTTTGCAAATGAGTAATTAGAAGGTGGAAAATTATATTTGAAATTAGGTGGAAAAAATGGAAATCCAAGACTGCTTTTTCTTCCAACGTCACACAACTGCTTTGTCTACGCTACACTAGCCACTAGAGGGTACGGAGATGTCTCAGTTACTGCTACAGATTTTGTCAGAGGTTTTCTTTTAGTGGAAGTTTTCAGCATTAAGTTCCTTGTGAAAGATAGAGTCCTAAATTTTTTTAGGGAACCTTTTTCTTCTGACACTTCTAATTTATTTTAGATTATTTTTGTATGGTCTCTAAGGAGAGCCAACATCTCTGTTCTCTGCAGTGCTCAGTCTGCTCTCTTTGCTCCAACAGTAACAATATCAAACAAAGAGTGCTGCAATGATGAATGATGCTGAATGCTGAATGATGCCAGGAAGCACTTGGATATTATATGATAGATAAATCAGTAAGTTAAGTTTTTAGTACATTCACGTTTCTGTGTATGTTCTTGTCTTAGGTTACAATA
>VZTZ01000572.1:0-97731 GCA_013400955.1 Drymodes brunneopygia
CCGCGGTTCCTGGTTCGCGGAGCCGCCGGAGGAAGGGAAGGAGGGCGGGCGGCGGGGGAGGAGGAGTGTCTCCCCGTGCCCTTCCCCAGGCGGAGCGTCTCTCCCGGCCCTGGCGGCGGCGGCGGCGGAACACCCCTCCCCTCCCCGCTCCGACCGCCCCGCTCGGCCCCCGGGCGGGCTGCGGGGAGCGGAGCGCCCCTGGACGGGATTGCGGGAGGAGGGTGCGCCCCCCCGTCGGGCCTGCGCCTTCCATCCCTCCGTCCCCGCCGCTGCCGGCCGGGGGGAGCCGGTCCCCGCTGCCCCCCGGCGTGCCCTTGGGTCCCGGGGTGCGGACGAGGAGCGGGAGCATCCGCGCCGCACTCGCGGGGCTGCGGTGGGGCAAACCCGCCCCGATCCCAGGCATTAACTGAAAAATCGGTGCTAACAGCGATGCTGGTTTGTGGCTAAGGTCTTTTAGAACTGATTATGTTTGAGTTCAGGGCATTAAATGTCTCTTCATTTAAACATCTTATGGGGAAAAAAATTAGGCATTGCAGGAAGGAAAAACTTGGCCCCATTTGAATAGCTTCGGTGCAACTCTTTAAGCGTGGGAAAGGGCTGCTCACCGGGAGTTTTACCTGCGCTGAAGTCTGTAGGATCGGGGCCTTGGAAAAGGCGATATTTTATCAGCTGTTGTTTGCATCCGTCAAAGTTTGTGGGTAACTTGATAAATGCTAAACAGGGAAGCAGAAAGTGCTGGTGAGGCCAGACTCGGAGATAACGGCACATTCAATAGCTTAATTTCACAATTAGTTTACTGTATTATTGGAAGCAAATCATATTTCACTGTGCCTACACTAGTGCTCTATTTTTAGCCATAATGTAGCTAAAAAGGAGGAACCTACTGAGATGTATTATAACATCGAATGCGAACAATTCTGTTCTCTCTCTTTTGACTCATTTCATGTCATACATCTGGTTTGGAATACAGCTCATTTATTAATCGAACAGAACTACCGCGGATGGGCTGGAGGCTGCAATTCCGAGGCAGAGGAAAGTTCCACGCAACTCTGCAAGGAACCCGGCGAGTCACAGCCATGCAAAAAGCATCCAAGCAGGAGGCTTGTCGGCTCTCCCGACAACTGGCATAGCCTGAACAACTATTTTTTTATTCATTTATAATTACAGTGTATTTGGCTCTTTGGTTGCACTTTTTTTTGTTTTACTCTTCCTGATTTTTTTTTTTTCCCGGGCAAAGTTGTAAATGAAAAAGGCATAGGAAATGCTTGGATGTAGCCTCAGTCTTTGTGCTGCATCATCTTTTTTTATTGTATTTTTAAGAATAAAAAGGAGATAGAAAATAAAATTGAGGGAATGTACCAATCCACTGCCTTAGTACCAAACATTTGATCCCCTCCCTTTCCCCTGTGATACAAACAGAGATGGCTGCTGGAAGAATAAAGCACCTTTCACGGTACATGCAAGATGCTCACAGATTTTCCATAAATTCAGTAGAAACCTCATTTATTTTCTCTTTGTGGTTCTCAGGAGCACTTAGCTTTTTAGTGGTTGACACTATATCTATTTTTAGCAGCATTTTAACAGCTGTCACTAACAAATATGATCCCATCTTGAACGAGGAGGGGAGTTTATCTGTTTTATTTTAAAAAATCAGACTACATAATTGTCAGATTATAAAATGCAATTTGGATCTTTATCTGTGAAGAGAAAAGGCTATCTTCTCCCATTATGCCGATTCCATGGGGAAAAAAAAAGGGAGGGGGGAACTGTAGTGGGCTTGATAAAGTAACGAAAGGGTTTGGAAATAATGTTATTCAAAGGCATACAAATGTATATATAACACATTTCAGATTGGGTTAAAAGTGGTCCTGTTCTACTGCCTTCTGCAGCTGTGTTGCGATGGGGAAAGCCGCAAAGAGTCGAGTCATAGTTTTCCAAGTAGGTCAAGAGGAGCAGCGCAGACACCTCCAATGAGCAATTCTCTTCCCTCATATTAGATTTTATAAGAGGTTAACCCATGTCAGACACATGACACTGAAAACAGCAGACAGACAAATATAAGGCACTCTTGCAGCAGATGTCATCTCTATTCCTAAAGATAGGGGCAAATTTGCTATGGATAATGCATTACAAAACAAGATAATGCTGGAACTCGGCAAGTGTCAAATTGTGCCTCCTCCCGTGCTTGGAAAAGTGAGTGAATTGATATTAGGGGCTGCAGGAGCAGTGATGTAGTGTAAAAGCAGCCTACTGTACTGTCTTACTTAGAGGTCATGTGCCCTATTTTGAGAACTGAACCAAAGCGGATGAAGTTTTGAGTTGGTTCCAACTAAGGCAGCTGGGCATTTCCCACTTCTCTCCAGCTCCAGCCCAGGAATGCAGGCAATCACATGGTCACACATATTATTCCTTTACCCGACATTACTCACCGTAGATTTAATTTTTGTGCTGTTTGCCTCATATGGGTTTGATTAGTTGAGATTTGCAGCTGGTCAGAAGTAGTTGCATTTTGGGAAGACACTGGAAGAACATTGGGGATGACAGGTGAGAGTTCACTTTCCCTGACCAGCAGGCGTGAGTCTTCCAAGAGAGGAGTCCACATTCTTCTCTGACTTGCCAGCTAATTGTGTTAAAGCTAATTTCCCAAGCCATGCTGAAAGTCTTTAGATTTCTTTACAAGACTAAATGTAGGTAAGCATGTTTTCTATATGGCATGTTTATGTTCTCTGAGATATCAATATTTTATTTATTTAGTCTAATTTTGAACAATTTTATTTTCTAATTATAGATAAATTCTTTAGCTGAGCAACTGAACATGTTCCCTTTTAACCCGTATTCTTTCTTTTCTACCTTTTTTTTTTCTTTTTTTTTTAATGCTCTTTAATGGCCGTGTTGTAACTGTGGTTGAACCACATCTAAGTATAGTACAAGTGCATTTCTAATGCACACTGGCATCAGCAACCTCTTGCTTGTGTAAAGGGCCAAGACAGGCATTTAAAAACACCTATTTCCAATACATTTCAAATCACAGTTCTTATTTACTATTAGCACCGATAGTTTCATCTGCTTCAAAATAAAAACATCCCATAAGGAATTGCTCGTTGTGGATAATAGGTCTTGCAGACAGTGGCAGGACAAACAAAGCATAAGGAATAACACATGGGCAATATTTTGTATTTTCTGGAGCTTTAATATTGACACATATGTTTACATTGTTTATAGTCAGCTTCTCTCTCTTTTACTCTTGCACTATTACTTGTAAGAAAATGCAATTTGTAAAAAAATTGTCATTGCCACAGAATGCAGCCCTGTCTTGATATTAATGAATTCCCAAGCAATAAAAAGTAGTGGCAGCTAATTGTATCTTAATATTTATCTACTACCTACTGGCATTTTTATGGTAATGGTAACTCATGCAGTAATCTGATAAAAATTTTGTAGTAACCATAACAGTACTGCACCTGTGCCAAAACCCCAGACACAGTGTTTAACAGCAGTAAAATGAGCAAATAGCACCCTCCAGCACTTAATAAACTTATCAAATGCAAATTGAAGGAAATTATTTAATCAGTCTATAGGCTAGTTAATTTTGATGATTATTCACAGTTCTAGTAGCAATACTTTGAGCGTGGAATAAGTTAGTACCAAAATTGTTATGACACCAAGGTCATAAGCAGAATTTGAAACTTGCTGCATAGAGGAAATTATCTTCCTGATTGAATGAAGGTGCAGCTTTAAAGCTCCTACAGAAAAAGGAGAATTCTTATGTAATTTTCCAGATTCTTCTATAATCCTGAAATTGCCTGCTCTCAGATATTACCCAATGAGAGATGGTTTGGTATTAACCTGCATGATCATATTCATATTGAGACTTGAAAAACCTTTGTTTTCTAAATTTTTTAAAATCTCTATTTCCTGGAGAAGAAAGATTTCGACTGGACTCTCCCCAAAGCATACAGTGAAGAAGAGACTGAGAAGAGCAGTGCTGTGAAGCTAAGAGAATGAGCAAGAAACATGGAAGACAGAAAAGGAAAAAAAACCAATTGATTTTTGTGGAAGTTACACTGCTTTCCTAAGTAGATGTATTTTGTTGATTTTGTTCATATATTAAACTCTCTCTTCCTGTGTAGGCTATGATGCAGCTCAAGGAGCTCATTCAATATATCCCCTGCACCCACCCTGGGCAGTTGATCTTGCACAACATGGAGAGTTGGTACTCGTCAGATGCACGTTGATTTACACAGATTTGGTTAAGAAAGGAACTTATTTGTCACAAAGGAACCATAAGTCAGTGTTCTGAGAATGTGTCCTGGCTTTGGAGATCAAGGTCACACCTGGATTTGTCTGGCCTAGACTAAATATCTGGTAATGAAAAGTCATGCATTCCAGCATTTTCCCACGGAATTCACCAGGACTTGGCCCACAAGCCAGGAGTGACAGAAATTTTGGCACATTGAAATGGTTTGTCCCTAGTGATTCACAGGTAAGAGTAGGTATCCTCACCAGCTCTGTTACCTGGCTATGGTTCATTCTCTTCTGGTTTAAGTGAGAGTCACCCAGCCTGGTTTTACAAAGGGTGCTGTCTCTCTCAGTGCTTGTGCAATCCTGGCACCTGCAGCATCCAAGTACCACACAGACCCATTTCTTCTGAGCTCTGGAAAGAAGAGCAGCATTATCAGCATTTTATAGGCAGGGAGTGGAGGAACAAAGAGATTGCAGGATTTATCTCAGGCCACTAAGAAGGTTACAAAGTACAAAGCTCGTTACTTCCCAAATCACAGATCACTGCCTTCCGTTGCAGGACCAGGGTTCCTTTTCAGCCATGGCCTTCCCAAGAATGCTGTCTGAACATACACACACTGTGCTCTGCTGGAATGGATTCATAACTGGAATAAATTTGGAAACCCCATATTGTTGGGTCTTTTACCATATGGATTAGCAGCAGCCACTGAAGACTGGCATTACCTTCCTTGCCTGCTCAAACCTGGTCAGAGGAGTCACATTCCGTGAATGTGCAAGAATTTCTGGCGTGAATTCTTGTACATGCACATTTGCATTTTGGCTTCTGTGCATGCTGTTCGTGCACTCACCACTTTGAACTCTACTTTTCATGAGTAATTCTGACAAAAGTCCCATTCTTTCATATTTACACATGAAGCAAGCACATAAGAGGCCAAATGAAAGTAATTTCATAAGTTTTTTCTTTATTTATGCATTTTGCATTGCATTCTTGGCCCTGACTAGACATTCACGGAGTAGAAGTTTTGTACCCTTCTCAAGATTTTTAAAGGAAGATCAGCCAGGACTCCAAGGAAATCTTTTTTAAGAGTCAAAGTTGTTCCAGGGCAGGACTCATAGAGAGTTTAGCAAACAAGAATTTCTCCTAGCGTGGTTCATTTATGTCTAAAGCATGACTTTAAATTGAAAACATGAGCCTACCAGAAATCTTTTGTGTTCAACAGCTGCATGGAAGACATGACTACTTCCAAATGTAAGAGCAGGTACTGATCCTTTAAATCTGGTTACTTTAGTCCTGCTCTAGGCAGAAGACACCTGTCACTGTGATGCTGGTCCTGCAGGACTTTACAAGTTCTAACCATTACTCTTTTCTCTAAGAGGAATGCAGAAGACTACTGAAAGGAAGCACAGGACAGTTAAGGAACTAGGGGTGCTGAGCTGTATTTGCATTATTTATACCACTTTTATATAACCAAAACAATAGTGATTTGCACTGTCAGGAGAGAAAGAATTGGACCTTCTTTGTCTGGGAATCATTAAAAAAATGAATACATAAAGTAGGCAGCATGCTCTGCCTGCACATTTTTATTTCAGAGCTGGTACTGAAGGGTGTCTAAGCAAGTGCTTCCTTGTAAATCTATTGCAGAGAGCAAATGAATCCCAGGGACTGTCGCTCCTTGTTGATCGTCAGTGGGCGTAGATGCAGTAGATGTAAAGGTCTATGACTCACTGAGCTAGCTAAGGTGAAACCAGATGAGAGGAGATAATTGCACCATTATAAAAAGAATTATCACAGTTTGATTACAGAAAAAAAAAAATCTTCTAATGGTGCCGTAACTCTCAGGAACTAAAATATGAGATGGGACCGAAAGTGAGGAGTTCATGTTAAGGAATAGCAAAATGTCCCTTTTAATTGATCCATTTTAATCAGACATGCCAAAAAGATGATTTCAAGGATTGAAGGTATAATTGGCCAAAACAGCCTAAGGTACTTCCCCGTGCCAGTTCTGATTACAATAAAAAAGAAGACTAATCAAAGAGACAAATTGACAAGGGCAAGAAATTTATGAATCCAGAGATTACTGGAATACTTCATGAAAGAGATGATGCAACCTCCTGCCTTATGCATGAAAATAGATACAGAGTTAAACAATTCCCCATCTAGTTTAATGATCTGCAAATTGAAGAGTGAAAGGGAGGGGTTGCAGGTAATCCAGATTGATATGAGGAATTCTAATACTTAGGGCAAGACGAAGAATGCATTTCCTTTTGACAGACAGTGAAGGGCTATTTGGTGTCACAAAGCCCAGAAAGCATGTATATAAAATGCAGAAAGTATTTGGGCAATTAAGAACAAAAAGGAAATGTGGTGTAAATTAATGGGCATCTATGACCTTTATGGAGTACATGAAACACTTGTCAGGATGGTTTTCATACCAGTAATGACATTATAAGCTGACTGTGATTCCAGCTGCAAGGGCAGAATGAAGAAGACAATAAACATTTGAAGCACACTAACAAAAGCCTGTCATTTTCTCTTTCCATTTGGGTCTGTGTGGAGGCTCTAGTAGTGGTATAGACTAAGGTAAGTAGCAAAACTCGGGGAAGTACCAAGATCTGGTGCATCCCTTGGATAATTTCCTGCTAGCTCAGTCTGAGTCTGCAGCTTCAGGGGTGCAGATTGGAGGGAAGAAACTGGCAGCAGTTTTTCAGGGTAAGATTCACCTTAGGGATTGTAACAGAGGGGCAACATTCACAACTCTTATCCCAGAAGTTTATTTCCATGAAGGTGGTTCAGAATTGGCAAAGACACATCAGTTCTCAGGCGGGAAGGTAACTTTATATGGCTCACATGAAGCGACAAAGGTGTTTCTTATGAGGTGCCTTCACAGCCAACATTTGATTTGAGGCTCTCCAACACTATGTCCCAGTGGCCCTGGTAAAGAATAAGACATGATGCTCCTCTCTTGTTATGAATCAGTAGGGAGAGCTGTTCAAAGAAACCTCAGTTGGAGGTGACAGGTCCATCAAATTCAGTCCATCCTCTTTTGCCTCTGCTTCCCCAGCTCCCTGCAGCTCTGTAACAGCTGAAAGGAAGAGGAAGACTCAGACTTGCATGTTACAAATCTTATCCAAAGCACATACCTTCAAGTTCAAGGCTTACTCCTTGTTCAGTGCAGCAGTAGCCACATAATGATGTTAATTCAGAATTGCTAGAATGTAATATTAAATATGATTCCAGATACTGATGGGCATTCTCACTATTTTTGCTTGTTGGATTTAAAGTTAATAATATTCAGAAATAGCCCTGGTTAAGGCCAATGGATAGCTTTTTTTTTTTAATGGATTTTCCGTACGAAAAGAAACAAGAGTTATTTCCCATACAGTTAATTCTCACAGGTGGAAGTGAGCACTGATTCAAATGCTGCTCACCACAGGAAAAGCATTGATAAGGCATTGATAGAGGCAATCAAATGCATCACAGAAGTTACTGTCAGGCAACAACACATCCTCACAGAGCAAGGAAGTTTGTGCATTGATCCCACTAGGGGCTTTCTGCTTTCAGGGCAGTGCCACATCTGGAAACAAGGAGTTGCACCTTATTAGGATGATGAAAAAACAAAGGGGCATTTTGAGGTTGTGAGAAGACTAATGGGGTTTCAGTTAGACTGGAAGCTATAAGGTAAATCCCATGGCTCTCGTGGGATAGGTTTTGGGGTGCATTATGGGGACAGGCAGTGACCAGAAAAGTGGGTGGCCCAGAGGATTAGGAGACAATGGACACTTCTCTATATTTTCCCCTTAACATCAGTATAAGTCCATTTGCATTCACTGTGGGCACTCATTTCTGAGCGAGCTATGCACAGTTGTGTTGTGGATCCTCAGCTCTGATTTGGGGATGAGGTATTTCAGGGTGTCTCACTCTCACTCTCCATGGTGTGACTGATAAGTTCTGTCAGCTGAAGTGGTCCAGCCAAAAGCTATAGCCCTAGGAAGGGGGCTACAGTGGTTTTAGCCCTTCCCCACGTACCATGGGTTAAGAGCTTCTCTGGCATGGCATGAAGTGGTTTCACTCAGCTCTCGGGTGGCTCTGGGTGTTTTGTCGCAGGCTGGCAGGATTTCCTGAGCCGTGCAGGGGATTTCTGCTCAGGAGAATGTTTGGCTGATGATGTGTTTGCAACTTCTTTGGGAATGTCCCCTCATGTGAGCGTCTCAGGCCTGAGAGGCTGCAAATCTTACCCTGGCTCAGTGCTTGGCAGGTTTTCTCTGTGGTTTTCTGCCTTGTCTTTAATAATACGGTCAAGTGAAACAGCCTTGCACAAATATGTATATAAATATATATATATATACTTTATGCACATCTGGACTGTAGCCACTCTAAAAGCAAGTAAAACAAGTTAGAGTACATACATTACAGAAATGCATATCAGTTTATTTTACAGGCTGTGTTAACTCCTGAGGAACCACACATTGGTCCCTCACCTGGTTTCTGGATGAAGATTGTCTCTACACTGCTCTTTTTCATGAAACATGCATATGCAAAGTTTGTTTTCTTTGTTGTAAGGATATTCTGTTAAAAACAAGAAGAAAAAAAAGTTGGAAAGACTGCTGTCATTTGCAATGTAGGCAGGGAAATGGTTTGGAGCCAACAATTAACACAGATGGAATAGCTGACCTAGGGCTGGGCAATGCACATTGTTTCTGAAATAAAACCCAAAGTTCCCCAGAAGAAACCAAAGAACTATGCAGAAATCCCCTGGCTTTTCCCACAGCTCTAAGTACTGAAGCTGAGGTAGGTGACAAATAATGACTTGTTAAGAGCTTGAGATTGCAAGAAAGAGAAGCCTCACAAAATCCAAACCCCAAGATCCTGTGGACATGCATGGACAGAAAGACATGGACTCAATTTTTCCATCAGTTATATGTCTGATCAGTAAGCAGACAAGCACACAAACATAGCTAAGCTAGGTGCTTACTTTACTGGAATCATTATATGTCTATGTAATACCATGCAGATACACAACAAAATACAGGGAGAGAAATGTGGGGACAGAAAATCCAACCCAGAGCATGTGCTTTAGATAACTTTTTTTACTTTGGGTTCAGTATTCTAACAGGTATAGTAGCTCTTTGGCATGTCATAGCATAGATTAGCAATAGAAAAAATAGTTATTTATAAATTATTAGAATTTGGCTTTTCTGCTGCTGATTTTAGCTCTTTTTTTTTCTTTTTGCACATCATTCTATGTTTGGTGAAAGTTTAGTATATCTATATAAATACAATTATAAATACTAATTTTTAATACATTGAACAATATGTTTCACCAATGTTCCCTCTTTAGAAGAAGTATTTGTTTCTTTGAGAGGCAGTTTCAATAGCACGCAGCAGATTGTTTTAATAAAACAAAGTGAGATCAATATCACTGAAGCAGGATTAAATATCTTTGAGAAGATGCTCCCATCCTAACCCTTTGTATGTGGCTTCATATTTTGAAGTGGAGAGATAAATAAATTCACTTGTATTCAGGCAGGTAAAGATTGCTTGAAATATGTATGATGAAGCTGGGTTTTTCATAAAATAAAGTAGAAGAGATTATTCAGTAAGCCCAAGAAAACAGTGTTCCTGAAGAAGACAACCAAGAGGCTGCAGGTGATGTAAACAGATTATATTTCTTGGAGATTAAAGTGAGGTTTCTGACATTTGAGAGACTCTATTAAAAAATGCACTATGCTCACTATCATCTGTGGCCAGTATTGATTCCTCAGCTGTTTACTTGTGAAAGGAATTCTTTCTGGTCAAGTGATGCAGTTTTAGGAAAGGAATGACCTCTGCAGGATGAGGGGGCGTACAATTATAAATCATACCAAATGCGATTGAAACTCTCCCACTGGCAAGAGAGAAAATCAAATTAAAGCAAATATTGTATTAAAGGAGTTTCAGTGGATGCCTTGGAGAGCCCTGATTTTCATGTAAATGTTCATTTAGACTGAAGTTTACTGCCTCCTCAGAATAATGGCGAAGAAAAGAAAAGCATATTTAATTGGAAAGGAAGGGAATGCCAAGGAAACAGATGAATTGCAACTCTCTTTCTAGATTTTTTCCTGCAGATCTAGTGGCTATGATAGCTCACTGCCTTAAATTGTTAGAAGGAAAACAGTAATTGAACTTCAATCCACATAATTCGGGAAATCTCACTTTTCCTCTTTTTTTCTTTTTAATCTTTTTCACATCTTCTAGATTATTGCAGCTTTAGCTAATTTTCCTGTCAGGTCCTTTTGCATGTCCTTGTGGGAATTGCCTAGTGATTGACAGCTTTGATCTGGAAATTGTTGCAGCTAAACTGCTACAATTCATGTGGAGAGAACTGCCAAATAATTTGACAGATAGATGCCAAGGAATGACGTATGAGGATCTGTCAGACAAAGTTTTTTAGAGGAAACATCCTTTGAGTTTTGCTTCTGGTGGGCTACAAAGAGCTGGCAGCACCCCTGTTCTGCAGAAGCAAAATGCTGGGATGGGCTATGGCTGCTGTAAGTAAATCTGTATAAAATCATCATCAGAAATCAGAAGTTAAGGATTTTTCAGTGAATGGCACCAGCTCGCAGGCAAACGGTTTTGTGCCTGAAAGAGTGTGAAATTGATGTAAAATATTCCCTGAAATGACATTTTTAATAAGAAACCCAGGAATAAATAGGGTCATTTTATCTGAGCACTGCGTGAATCTAAGAGAAATCAAACATACTGTACTTCTGCCTTCTTTCTGCTTTTTTGCTTTTCTTTCTTTTTTTTTTTTTNTTTTTTTTTTTTTGGCATTTGCACATGAAAAAAAATCCACCCCGAAGTTATAGAGATTTACCCTAACCTTAAGAATCAACACAATGTCATGGTAGGCTATCAGGCAACTGAGGCAACACATGTTCAAACCTAACTGAGTAAACATATTTTATTTGCATTCAAGCTAATGCCTTGAAACTGGAGTTAACCTCGCAGTGCTGAACTCAGGGCAGGTGCAAGGCTGTTTCCCTAATCCAACAAATTGAGATGTCGACTGTGTAGCCTGAACCATTCCATTCCTGAACCTTTTGTTGCATTTGTCTGTGTACGTGGAGGTTTAACACAGCGGGGTATTGAAAAATCTCATCAAGTTCAACAGAGTAAACCTTTAAAAAGAGCTTTTCATCATTAAACGTTTCCATGCTCTATAATGTGCAAGGTAACGTGATCATACTTTGAGGAGGATTTAAGCAGGAGAAAGTGTCCTGGTGCCTGAAGCTGGCAATGTGCAATTTGAGATGCATGGAAGGAAATTTCAGGGAGTAGGTTTTAGGAGGGAGGGAAGGAAGGAGGAGGCCAACCCTTGCAGAAAGACGTGACGCTCCAGCCAGCGAGCCCAATCACCGGGGAGCACGAATGCATAAACAGGAAGAGGCAGGAAAGAAGAAGTCATTTAATTGTGGGCTAGAGAAGAAAAATGCCTCCCAGGAGGTTTATTCTGGATGGATTATGGGAGCAGGGAAGATGTCCCTGAAAGCTCTCTGGGTTGTGCCTGTCCTGGAGTAAGTCAGAGCCACCATTTAGACTGAGCGATGAGATTACGTAGCAGCAGGGGAAACTAAGGATATTCATCAGCATTTTAATAATATTTCCTGCTGTGTTATCCTCTCATAACTTTTTCAATTATCCTCCCATCTTGACAAATTCCTCCTTCTGAACCAGCCCACAATAGATTTTTCTAGGGTGCCCAACTGAAAGTGGAGGCGTACTAGAAAGTCTGGAGCACAGGGAGCCTCAGCTGAGCTGTGGGAGCTGGTCCTTGTTTGGCTCTGCCAAGGAGTCCCATTAGGACATTGTGGAGTTGCTTAAACCAATTTTTTCACAGGTTATCCTTAATTTAGTCTTTTGCAGACATCTTGGCCACAGCTTCTAGTTTTCAGACATATGAGCAGCTACATCTGTAATGAACTCTGAATGCCTGGAACATTATGTAGTGGTAAATGCTCTGAGAAAAACAAATAATGACTCAGAACAGACACCAAGAATAGTAGAAACTTTGGAACTATTCCCCAGGTTTTAGATTTTTTTTTCAAAATGTTGTTAATAGTATCACCTCAGTTCCCAGCATGCTGTGAAAATGAAATCATTCATGTTTGTAAAGCACTCAGGACTGGTAGTGATGAGCTCCATGAGCAAATTACTCTGCCTGCTTTGTCTTTTCTACCTCATTCCTTTCTTCATGTTCCCACTCTGGGTGTTGGCCCCTTGTACTCTGCCCACTTGACTGGTCCAAGGCTTGGTACCAAGGTACTTGGTAGCAGGGACTGGTGGCAGGTCAGCTCCTATCTTGCTTGTGGCCAAATCCCACTCTGACACAGCTGACTTCTGCTCTCCAAAAAACCAGAGAGGTTCAGACCTGCTCCACAAGGCCAGAATCCTCACAGGCAGTGTCTGTTCAAGGCTATAGCAAGTCCACACTGAGTGGATTCCATCACAATTTTTATAAAGCTCATCCTTTGACCAAATATGTGTGGACCTGCACAGAAACTGCACAGAGAAGCTGTTCTTTGACAGAGCTTCTTGTCCTTGCTCTGAAGTCATAGGAGGGCACTCGGTTTTTTAGCAGGAAGCTTGCTCCTGAGTCTGCTCCTTAGAAACAGCTGAGCTAATTCAGCTGAAATTTGTATTTTAAAGTGAAAGGAAAGAGAAGAATTCACTTGCTATGGAGATGTTTTGTAGTGTTTGGAAATGTCACACACAATTGGAAGTAGGCTCTTCAAAGAAGTTGGCAGCCTTGTTAATATGTAAAACTACTGCTGTGCTGATATTAGCAGTGCAGGTAGGAGTCACACATCTAAATGCACCCAAACTGGGTTCTTCTGGATATGAGCTGAACAGAGAGATGCATTTTGTCACTAGGAGCTTTGGAAAGTTTGGGAAGTAAGCAAAATTTGCTTGCTTGAGATCCTGAGGTGCCTGACAAAACCTTAGAGTTCCTTCGGCCTTGAGGAGATCAGTTCCCAAAGTCCCTTCCAATCAAAAATTTTCCATCATATTTTCATCATGTAAACTTCCAAGTGTTTCATATTCTAGTTGCCAGGATGGTTATATTTCCTATTAATCCACCATTGCTGTCTATTTAGAAAGTTACATTTGAAGACCAGCTATGGCACACATTTTTAATTGATTGATCTTGAATAGAAGGGTTGAGAAACTTAAGGACAGGTCTCCTGTCACCTCTTAGAGTGTACTACATGACAGCTGGGGTTATTTGTGGGCTGTCTTTTCCTCAAGATTGTTTAACCATGCTGTGCATTCTTCCCATGATTTAAACTGCTCTGTATGGAGTGTGAATACCATCATGATTCTAGCAATAAGAGCAATCACAGTAGTAATATTCTGCCATTTTTAAGAACCACAGAGTAAACCCTAACAAATAACAGGCTAGGTCTCAAAGCAATAAACATGCCAGGGTATGAAAATCATCTCTTTTTTCATAGATATAAAAGTTAAGTGTGATTTAATGTTTCATACCTTCATTGTATCAGTATCATCCTCCCAGCAGTCATTCACAATGAGCTGTTGCACTATTTCAAACTGTGTATAATATTTAGTGTTGAGGAAGCAATGTATTTGAGAACAGTCAGGCTGAAAATCTGTTCACAACAAAGATTTTTCAAATGTCTCTATTCCTCGTGTATATATATGTATATATATTGATTTTTGCTTCAAATTTAGAACCACTTAGGTTCTAAAGAAGTCAAGTACCAATGTGCCCTCAGCTCTGATGGCAAAACACTTGAGAAAATGGAGGTTATAGGTATGTTGTGAGTCCTGCATACAAAGTATGTGCTAAAAGTAAGAGAATGCAGACCATGAGGGCCTGCTGCAAATCTCTGAATACACCCTGAAAAACTAAAGCACGCCAGAAATGTCTGGTTGCTTGTACAACTGGTTGCACAACATTGACTCCCCTTTGGTCTGGCAGGGCTGTTGTCCTGGACAATCTCTTTTACTCTGAGCGGAGAAGTTACAGAAAGGACTTTCCAGGAAGAGCCTGAGAACAGGGAGAGGTTTGCTTAGCGTGCTTCTTCATAATTTTATAAATCTGTGTCTGTGCCATCAAAAAAATCCTGCAAAAAATCATGCAGAGTAGTCTATTGGGAATGTATGATGGTCTAAGCAAAGGGGCTTGTCCCCAGCATTCGGAGATGATCCCAAGAACCTGAACCCCAAACAGACTCTCTGATTTGCCTGGTGACAAACAGATTCCCTTCCTTCCCCTTTTCTTGGGGCAGGGGAATATGGTGCCATAGACTTTGCACTACAGAATTAGCACCTCCAGAGCAGAATCAGCTACAGCAGAAATGTCCGTGGTATTTCCTATCTACCTTCCCAGTCAAGCCGTAATGAGGCTTCTTAGTGAGCAACAATTAGGTCTGATTGTGTTGGGAATCAGAGCAGATAAGTTATTAGCAAAACAGTTATACTAGGAGAATCAAATGATCTTTTTTTAATCACAATAGTCTGTTTTCCCAGGAAGGATTTTTTTTCTGTCTTTTCATAGGCAGTGGATAAAGAAGCAACATGGTTTCCTGTGTGCTCATAAAGATGTACTATGGGGTAATAAACCTGAATAATATTCATTTCCATTTGTTATAATGATTGTAATAAATCTACAAGTCACAGATGAAAGCGGTTGTACTAGCCTTACATCTCACAGAAGATAAAAAAGCTCCTCAAAAGGACAGAATGGAGTGTTTATTATGCCTTCTTAATTTTAAGTACATTTAAAAGAATTGCCATTTCCTTCTGTTGCCTCATTTACAAGCACCAAGTTAGGTAGTAATTATAAGATAATTCAGTAACACTCTAAAATAATGATTCAGCTAATTAATGCTGAATTACAGAGGCAGTCCTACACAGATACTTATAACACCCCCATTAACACTGACAGAGTTCATCATGATTATTCCAGCAAGCACTGAAGGAATTGAATGTGATTAGACCCTTTCTTGAAAGCATTTCTTTTTCTTTTTTTTTAATTTTTTTTTTCTTTTTAAAAAAACGGTGGCCTTTTATAAAGCTCTCTCCAGCACAGGTGTCTTAGGGAGGAAATGGGACAGAGGAACCTTCCTCCTACGTGCATCAGTCACCTTCTGCAATTTTCATGAGGTCTGGGAGTCTAAACTGAGATACCACACTGCCCAATGGAACCATGGCCACAAAAGGGTGTAGCCTTTTGGCTATGGGCTGTGGGCAAGGGTCATGTTGCCCTCTGTGGTGTCTTTGAACTCATCTGAGGTTGGTGTAGGGCAGCGGACAGGAAGGACTTCTCACCAAGGTCAAGTTTTGCTGCTTCTCACTCATGGTCAGCCTCAGCACCACAGGGCTCAGTATCCTGCTCTTTTATTTTTCCTGTTTTCTCTGGAGAGTCAGTTATTCTGGATCACTGTCTTATGCTTGCTGGAGCTTTGTATTCTGTAAATGCTGTCACATTTGTAAATGCTGCATTTGTGCCTCTCTGTGGGAAATGGAAAGGAGGCTATATGAAGGCTCTTAAAATAGACTCGGCTCTTTTTTTTTTCTTAATTATTTATTTCAAAATGGGCAAGAATGTTACATATAAAAAAAGTAGGCTTAGTAATTTTATTTGCATGGACAGAGGCACAGGTCAGGGTAGCACAACATATCACAAGAATTTCAAGACATCATGTTCAGATATCATAGAATCATGAAAGATTTTGGGTTGGAAGGGACCTTAAAGACCACCTAGTTCCTACCCCCCTGCCATGGGTAGGGATACTTTCCACTAGCCCAGGTTCTTCAAAGCCCTAGCCAGCCTGGCTTTGAACACTTCTAAGGCAATCCCAAGCAAATTCTGTTGGTTTTACTACCTGCAAGCTGATGTCGGCATTTTGAATGAAGTATAACTCATTGCTGGCAGAGATGACTCTGGAAATGAGAGGAATCCACCCCTCTATACCAGCTGCCTGGACATCAACCACCCCCCCATGTGCTCTCTTTCGCAGGCAATATTTACAAGACTTTTGTAAAGCCACAGTACTTTTCTGCCATAAGGATCTGCACCCCCAAACGTTCAATGTGGGCTCGAGAAGAAAGAAGCTAGAAATTGTATCTAAATATACTGCTGGGAAATTGAATAGAAACTCATCCAATTACGGGCTCTTGGCGGACACTTTTTGCCCCAAACTTGTGATTTTTAGTTTCCAAGTGGGAGTTGTGCAGAGGCTAATGTGTGAAAATTCCCGCAGCGGGGCCTGCGGGGCTTCCGCTCCCGCCAGCGGAGAGCGGGCTCTCGGCGGAGGCAGGCCGGGAGAAGCACAGCGTGAGGTGGCAGCAGAGCTGCTTCAGCCTCGTGCTTCTGGCTGCAAGATGGGAATAGGCTGGCGATGGTCCTGGCTTCCCCGCGGGGGGCAATGGGTGATGGATCCGCATGCTGGCACCGCGTCCGCAGCCCAATGGTCTCCAGCTGTCCGAGATGGCAGCCGGCTGTGCCGGAGCCAGCGCGGAGCTGGGCTTTATGGTTTCTTTGGGTTACCAAACCCCCCTTTCATGCTGGCCGGAGGATCTTAAAAAATGCAATGCTGTGGGTACAGAGGCAAATTCAGGCTTGGCAGAACAGAGTTGCTTTCACTTATGTAAGGGCTGAATCTGCCTCCCGTTGTTTTAGTGGCCGGTTACTTCCCCTCTCTTCAGTGTGGAAGTATTGCTGTCCCAGGCAGATAGAGGTATTGCTGTAGCACACTCATTCAGCCCTTTGGAATCAGCAAATGCTGGAATGGGTTCAGGTGGAAAATTACAGGATCAAAATCAGGATCAGGGATCAGGGTACCAAACTCAAGGGACTGAGGCTCTGCTTGTGACTGTGCTGCAGTCTGTGAGGAAATAACCCAATTTTCCCACTTTCTCTCTTGTCTATCTGCCAAAAGGGATGATAATCTTTTGTTCATTTATTTTACCTGTTCAGAGTAGAATATATACTGAAATGCAAACAACAATAACAGAACATTAAGCAGATGGGCCTGGCAGTTTAGAAATTATAGAGATGAGTAGAAAGAATCAAACCAAATACCTTGAGAAAGAGGGTAGAAATTCCAAGGGCAGTTTGGAAAACTGCAGTGAAAATCCTTGCTTAGATACACTGCTGAGAGCAGGTTTTGGGTAGCACTTTTCTTTTCCTTGCCTATAAAAGTGGGGGGGATTGGGGAAAAGCTGACTCCTGTCCAAGAGCTGGAGGTAAAGAGCTTTTGTGGGTTGCTGGTGGCGGATGTTTTGCTAAAAGGGGAAACCCTGCTTGCACACAGGGTAGTGCTCCTGTGACACCTGGAAATCCAAGGTGGCTGGGGTGTTAGAAACACCTTTGGAAATTCACTGAGTGGTAACTAATTTCCCAACAAAGGGATAAATTTATTCCCCGATGAATGAACCGTGGTCAGCCAAGGAAGAATTTCAGAGATCATGTATCTGTTGCAGAGACTAGTGAAAGAGTGGAAGAAATGGGCCAATCTGGCCCATGTAAAGATAAACAGTGATTAGAGAAAGGAAACAATCCAAGGAACAAGCTGGATTTGGCAAGAATACATCAACACTATGTTTTCCAACTCTGCAAGTTTACAGCCCCTAGGCAAGACCAGCTCCAGTGGAAAGCTTCAGCCAGCAAACTGCAAATGCTTTAAAAAACTGATGATAGGCTCTTCGGGAGCCTCTTTGGGAGGAAGATTCTTGTCTGGCAAAACGACTTACATACTTCTGGCACTAAACAAACCACGTCTAACTGTGGTGCTTCTGTGGTCACTCATTGCCACACTATTTTTGTGCCTCTCTGCCCTGAGCCGTGCTTAGCCCACAGTCACTGCAGCAGAGCAGGCTGCTCTCCCCAGCTTGCCGACAGAAGGCAGAAGTTTGAATTTGAGCTTGAGGAAGATTCTTGATGAAATCCATAATCATAAGCCAAATCCCTCTCTTGACATTAGTCATACAAGTCAGCAGGAAAGATTTCTATACCAGTGAGGATGCCCAGCATTGCTGCTGCAGCAAGGGCTGGGCATGATTTGGAGACTCCAACAGCAGCCCACGCCACAGGAGCAGCACCCCATGTTCCCAGAACCCCCAAACACGGCAGCCATTGCTTCTCCCACTCACACTGACTGTGCCCATGTGCCCATCAAGCACTGCAGGCAGCAGCCAGCCCTGCTTGTCTTCCAGCACACTTCTGCCACCAACCACGCTGGCCAAGCAGCCACCCCCTGTCCCCTGCCAGCCTTTGTCACCTGGCTCCATGCAGACAGAAGTCCCAGCTCCTGCTCTTCACCTGGAGGTCAGCTCTTCCCTTTTGTGTGGGGAAGAAACACACTGTCTTTGAGTGCCCCTTGTCTTTACTGAGGAAGGCTGGCCTCAGATAAATCCCATTCTTTATGGGGCTGGGATCTCCAGCCTTGGAAAGATGGAGAGGGATTTTTTTACAGGAGCATGTAGTGAAAGAATGACAGGGAATGGCTTTAAAGTGAAAGAAAGTAGGTTTAGATTACATATTAGACATAAATTCTTTACTGTGAAGATGGAGAGACACTGGCAGCAGTTGCCTAGAGAAATTTTGGATGCCCCATCCCTGGAAGTGTTCAAGGCCAGGTTGGATGAGGCTTTGAGACCACTTGGTCTAGTGGAAGGTATCCCTGCACATGTCTGGGGCATTGAAACTAGATGATCTTTAAGGTCCCTTCCAACCCAAATCATTCTGTGACTCCATGGTTCTATAGGCTCTGGGGAGGCTGTATTCCTCATGGCCTTTGCTGAAGCAACATAGTGCAGAGACAAAGATGTTCAATGTCAGTGAGGCTGGCTCTGACTGAAGCCTGGTGTTTATGACATCCCTGGGCAGGAAGGAAATCCTCATTTCACTTAATCTCTCTTTTCAGACAACTATTAAAATGTGAAATGTATCTAATTGGGTTGTCAGGGGAGCCGAGGAAAAGCTTGTACAACATTTAAGAGTAAGATATCAGCACTACTGTAAAAGTCAGGAATGGCACAGAAATAGTGCTTAAAGGACAGTGAGGCAGGGATTTGGGGATACAGGCATCTGGGACAGTCCTGCTCCCTGGTCCTGTGAGGCAGGTATGTGATTTGCCTGAGATTTCACAGGCAGTCTGTGATTGTTAAGGTAACTCGCCAGGTTTGAGGTTTGCTTCACTGGTAGCTCCCAGATGATAATATTTGTGTCATGGTTTCAGCTGTACAGCTCTTGTGTTTGCCCTGAATGCAACATGATTTCTACCTTTGGATATGCACACACTAAATGATAGAAATCCAAAAAATCCATCCTTCCTCTTCCTCGTGCAGTAAGGACGTGTGACCTCCTGGGGACCACAGGCACCAGCAGGGAGAGATGAAAGCAGGGGAAGCATAGGGTGGGATCAGTGCCTACCATCACTTATGTGAAATGAGACCTCCCCTTCAAGCCACTCTATGGATTCCCATTAGGGAACAAAGTGATTTTTTTCCCCTCTCTGTGTTAGACTCCCATTATAGACCAACTGTTTTGCTGAGCAACTCAAACTGAGCTTGAGCCAGGTCTGGGTCCTCTCTCTGTGTGTTTGGAACCCACTAAATATGTGACCATCTTACCAAATCGACCCTTGTGCGGTTCCTGAACATCTCCCTAGGCCAACACACAGGCACTGCCTGCTTTTGTGGTGTTTAAAGATTTTGTGCCTCTGTATTGTCATGTGCTTTTTACAGATTCACTGGGAACTGTAAAGTGGGGACTTGTAGCTCGGCGTGATTTACCCTGTTGTTTTCTGCTGTGCAAAACTGTTTGTCAGTGGAGCTGCGATTTCAGGAGGATGTTTGCACAGAAATATAATGAGGCTTGGCTGGTCCTCGGGAGCAGGAGTGATTTTGAATGGCTGCTGACCTCGCGGGGAATCTGGGCTGCAGTCAGGCAGAAACCACTGAGCTGGAAACAAAAACCTGGAGAAACTAATGCAGGCTCTCCATCTTCTGCTCCAAGTTAGTAAAGAGATAGTTTGTTCAAAAGTCAGCAGCAAATGCTAGAAGATGCATTCATAGTTCTGCCTTTGAAAATTATTTTCAATAGTAATACCCCTTTCTTAAATGGGCCTGAACTTCTTGGTGTTTGTGTAAACTGTTCACTTGCAAATGAGCTGGCCTTCTCTTCAGGTCTGTTCTGATGGCTAGCTTTGAGTTTGCTCTTTCTCCTTGGTGTGGATTAGACCCCTGTACAGGCTCTGTGAAGCAGAGGGTGCTTTTATAATCTTGGAACTACAGAGAGAAAGATTTGTTTATTTTATAGTCAGTTTTATTGGCTCCCATTCTGTTTACGGCTAATAGCAATGACTTTCTGATTTCCACTGATACACAGTACATACAATTACAGAAAAAATATATGTAGGAGCTGTTTTTGAATCAGAAGCATGATAAAACCAGTAGTTTTGTCCAACTGTACTTTTTCTGGACTTTCTTTAGCTGTTAGCTATGCTATGGTAATATCACATTTTGCATTATGAGGATACAAAAGCTCGAACAAAAAGGCTGTGGGTTACAGAATTGTTCCTCACAGGGTTGCTCTGCCCTCTTTCCAACATCTTCTCTCTTGAAAATGAAGGGTTTGCTTACACTTAAAAGAAAAAAAAACAAAAGAAGAAGAGTTGCCTTTGGCCAGAGATCAATCCTGGAAAATTTCAGCCCCATCAGAGAATGTTTTGGAAACATATGAGGCTCTAAGCAGATGATCTGATCCTGATGCCACTTAGCTCACAGCTGTTTGAGCCCTGCCATAACAACAGTGGATTTAACCATGGTTTGCCCCCGTGGGCTGGGATCGAGCTCAGGCTGTGGGTTATCACAAGTCTGCTCAGCTGAGGGTGGAAAGAGACAGTGAGAGGTGCTGTCACAGCCCTTGCTCTCCTGAGCAGCAGTGGTGAATGGGGCTATTCATATGCTTAAGGCCAGGACCCACCTAGCTGTGCTATAAATAGTGAGCTGCAAACCTCAGAAGATAAAGTGCTCTATATCAAGTGGAAATCCTAACTTTCAGGTGCTTATCTTGACCAGCTGTATTTGGCCTGCCAAATGCATTTTGGTTTGGTGTTTTAGCACTTCAGGCACTGGGCTGAACTGCTACAAAGGGCAAATATTAATTAAAATAATATTTAGCTGCTCTGCCTAAGTCATCCATCCCTTCTTATATGCATAAGGTTTTCCTAAGGATTGAAGGCTCTTGCAGAAGCTGGTGTTTGGAATATGCTGGCCATTAGGACAAATTTGTCCAACTCACCACCACTCCCAAGACCTCTCCAGTTTTGGGCTATCCAGTGGGTTTGTGCATCTCTGCCTGCTGCTGGCAGCAGGGGAAGCTGCACCTTGAACTTCTCTGCAGTTTTCTTTCCTATCCAAAAGAGTCTGGAGAGTCATTCTTGCAAGGAAACAGGAATCAGACTGTCATGATCTTATGCTCTGGAAATGAAGAAAATATGATAAATGGTTTGGTGAAGCTGATTTAAAAAAAAAAAAAGTCATGTGTCCCTTTCAACCTCTATCAATACAGCTGTACTTACTTTAAATTACTTGGGGACGACATTGAAAATGATGTGTATTTCTCAACAATGTTCCTGAGGAAAAGAGGGTCCCTAAACTTGCTGCTCCAATACTTATGGATATTCAGGAGCTGGTCTTTTAAGCCAAGCTAGCACATCTTTGTTCTGGAGCTGTTGCTTGTCTTACTCTTCCGTGGGCATTCCTAGAGCAGCTGTTGGTGTCAGGACATTGGGTGAAACACAGCCTTGGTCTCACCTTCTAAAAATGCTTGTATGACCCAGTTTTTATAGGTGCAGTACCCAGCACAGATATCCAACATAATCTGCTCCCCTTCTTGGCCAGACTGCGCCATACAATACTTTCATGTCACTTGAACTACAAAATTAAATTCCAGTCTGGGATTTCATAAACTCTGAAAAGAGCACCCTGTCAACAACTCTGGTGCACTTGTGCTGCGATTTGGGCAGATACTGGCTCCACCTGTTGTTTCATTTCCCCCATTAGTTATCTAGATGCCAGCACCCTTGGAGGCACCTCCCTCTGTTATAAATAAAACTTGAAATGAAAAACTATTGTGAAACTGTAGAACATACCCAGTTCATGCCACTCCAGGTCTTGGGGAGCCAAGTTGGATGGCTTCATGGGTGGCTTCCAACCTGTTGAAGATGTTACTTTTATCATGAAAATAGATGTGTCTGAAAATGTTTGTGGGAAACATTTGTTAAAGCATGGCAAAAAAGTTGCTGGTAACTAAGGAACCGGGACTCTTTAGCTATTGTTCCTAGTCACAGGGTATACTCAGTTTTCATTCAAAAACTATCCACCTGCCAGGAGACATTTGTTTATTTTAATATTAGTTTTGCCAATGTGCTGCTTGAAGCGGGTGTCTGATCTGATTTTCGGTCGTCAAAATAAACATTGATGTCAACAGCAAAAATGCAGGCCCTGATGGAAATGAAAATGTAGAACTTCTTAAGGTTTTGTAGCTGATAAATGTTGTCCAAAATCATTAATCATCTTAAATTCTTAAATCATTAGCAATGAGGCCCCGAGCCCCAGCAGAGCTGTCAGTGCTTTGCTGCCTGTGAAAAGCTGCACATCACTTCTTGCTGCTGGTGAATCAAACCTTCACAATTCCTGTACAGATGTTGTAGGTAAGAAACATGTAGTGACATGTTTCAAAGGAGGCCTTTTTTTCTGGTTCTTTCCCTGCAAAATCCCTTCAAAGAGGCATCCCTGGATCTTGTAGACTATAAATCCTGGGAAGTTCCAGAGAGACAACTGCATTCCCGAGGATGGGTTTGGAGCATGTGCAGATCACTGCAGATTCATCCGAGTCAAGGAGCAGCACTTCTTTTCAATGACATCCTGGGGCCAGGACTTCCATCCATTAATTATGAGAAAGAGGACCTCCTTTAGTCAAACCTGCCAATTTTTAATGTAATTGAATGTCACCTTATCCTCATATGACTAGGGAAGAAAAGCAGGAGCTCTTGCTCAACATCCATTTGTTTTATGCCCTTACATATTTTTTGTGCCACTTGAGGCTTTGTGTGTCTGATAAAAGCAGGGAAAGGCTGTATTTACCAGAATTTGAGCTAGAGGTACCAGGAACAAAATTGAAGAATAAGTGTCTTGCCTTTTTTTAGCTGCCAGGAGGGCTGCAAGTGGTGCTCCCTCAGGTAAAGGACAGGTTGTCAGGTGTAGGGAGGTGCCATGGCTCTCTGGGGTCTCTCTGCTGATGATCATTGAGCAAGAGACCCCTTGTTTTGCACCATCTCACAGCTTTTTTCTGTGCTGGCCAGATTTATCTTCATAGATAAGTGAATCAGGGCCATCCTTGTTAATAATATTTAGTGTATAACCTTCCTATTGTGAGAATTTTTAAAAAAAGCTTTATGAAAATAAGAAAACATTGCACGAGAAATATTTCTCTTGTTGTATGATATTAGAATAATTTTCTTCTTTCCTTTGGGAAATAAAATGATTGGAAACAACTATTAGGAAGTATGCAAAGTAAGTTTACATTTTTAAGCAAACATGAAGTAAAAGTGTTGCTTTGGGCTAGTTTTAAAAGCCAAATCTGAAAGTTTCGATTCAGTAAATATTGACAAGCAGATAGAAACCCCCTTTCTTTAAAAGTCCAACCACTGAATTCAAGTGTCACCTTTTTGGTGGTACCTGGCCAATTAAACATATCCCTTCATAACCTCAAAAAGGAAGTTGACTGCAAGTAGGGTGAGTCAAACTCATCAAGCTGTCTTATGAATTCTTCTTTTCTGTGTTTAGAATAACTCCTTCTTACAAGATGATGAACTGCCAGTCATATAGGAAGAGAAAAGCAGACACTTCTTTTCTGGATAGATTAAACTCTCTAGAGGATGGTGAAAGCGAAGCAAATCAAGTACATCATCTTTCATATTCACATCAACCCATCTATTGTAGAAAACATCAGAAGTCAGCGTTTTCTCACTCAGCTGAAATATTATTCCTGTGCTATTTCTAGACCGAAGAGACAAATATTGGTGAAGTGAACACTTAATAATCCCCCAAAGGAAAGAGAAAAGCACCAAAAGAGGCAGAGCACAAAGTCCCACTGTATGCCATCCGGTGCTGCTTCATTCAGAGAGGGACTCTGCTGGTTCCTGGGACTCAGGGAATAGGAGGTTCCACCAGTAGCTGTCTCCTTCTCTCTCTGTCTCTCTCACTTTTGTGTGTTTGATTGTTATTCCTGCTTGTTTTGTGAGAACATGATGTGAAGAAGGACTACACAGAGGACCAGGGACTGGGTGCAAGGAGGTCAAATTATATTTGTCTTGTGCCATTTAATGAAAAGCAGCCCAGCCACCAGATAAACCCAGGTGAGAGAGCAGGCAGGTGCCAGATTGCCTGTGCTGGCAGGTGGGTGGTGACTGTCAGCGTGTGATCCTGTGGTCTGAAGGCTCTCCCAGAACAGGCTTTCCTTTGGTGGGCCCCACGCCCTTTTCCCCAGTGGAGTGCCAGGGGATCAGAGCCCACAATGTGACTGAAGCACCAGTTCAAAGCAGCATGCACAGCTGAAATGAGGTGCAAAATGTTTTCGCTTAGTCATTAGATCTTTGCCTGTACCCAGAGATGATTTAATGGCTCCTGGGTAAACACTGGTACTTCAAAGAATGTGCTAATTTGGCTTTGGAATAAGAAGGCAGGTAAAATGCATGACCTCTGCTGAGGCATCTTTTGATATCCCACATTAATACTGGGGTTTGATGATTGTTCATTTTTCCATCTCAAAGGGAATCTTCAGTAATGGCTTATTCTGCCTGCCTGCAGGCTCGGTTTCTCACTCGGGCTACTGGTTGAGAAGTATACATTGCATACATTAGGGAGTAAAGCTGAGCCACTTTTTGTAATGTCATGAGTGGGACAGAGTAAAATGCAGAGGAGAAATCAGTCCTATATTTCTGAGTATCAGATGTACTTGAAATAAGAGCATATCTTTCAGGAAGTTTAAGTTAATATTCCTAGGATGACACTCCCACGTCTCTTCTGTGCTCATCCACATTTATCGATGGTGTACGTGCCTGTAGTGCAAAGCACCTATAGATGAGGATCCACGAGTCTCAGACTCCTGGGCTTTCTGCAGCCACCCCTGGTGGTAGCCTAGCAAGCTTCCTGGCTTTTTCTGTCATTAGCATGTAATGAAACACTGTTTGGAAAGTATGCAAAGGTTTCTCATTGTGGCAAGCCAGCTGGTAACGAGGCACGGCACAGCCACTGCAGTGCACCCATCCCATGCGTGTAGGGTGAATCATTGCCTATTTTTCCTGTTAATGACTCAGCAACTCAAGGCGTGGGAGTGACCGCTTGTTGTGGCTCTGATCTGCTAAATGGCATCAGTCAAAAGCCACTCTTGTGCAAGGCGTTTGGCCAAAGTGGGCTTGCTGATGACAGGAGCTCAGAGGTGTAGCTGGGTGTCCCAGAGAACGCCTCATCAGCATGACCACATCTGCTGCACTGTCATTTGCACGCTGATGGGGCTCCCAAGGAAGAGGACTGCAAACCTGGTGGTTACATTCTGTTGCAAGAGCCCCTGCAGGTGGTCCATTATGGCTGCTGTGTTCATGTGACGCTTTCTTTTTGGCCATTCTCCTGCACAAGGCACAGAATTGTGTAGGGTATGCCAGTCATTCCTTTCGGTACAGCACATGACACCGAGGTGCCATGGGAAACTGGGATGTGCTTTTCTCATCAGAACTGTTCATCCTTCAGCTCTCCAGCTTCTTGCTTAAGCATGGATATCCTCACACTGACTCGTCAATAGCTGTTAAAAAGCATGCCTTTTCCAAGAGCTTTTTTACTGCAACTTGGTCCCTGCTGCAAATCAAACAGCTTGGATCAATCAAAAAGTTGTCAGAAAATTTACAGCTTTGGTGACTGTCCCCCTGTTAAATAATTTTTAAGCATGTTAAAACATAATTTAACATGCTCACATCCACAGCAATCTTTGATGGTGTACCTATGATCAGGCATGGTGGTAGGTGTACCCATATAAAGAAGACATTAGGTTATAAAGATTGTTTTCCTTATGGGGTTTCAAAATTCAGATTAACTAACTGCTACCCAAGGAAAGACTTTTAAAATAAGGAGTAGCTAGATGAGAAAAATAAGAGACCTGCTCAATAAGATGTGTTTAGAAGCTTCATGTCAGAAAAAGGATTTTAGAAATGGAAAATCTTTCATTAGGTCCATTAATGTTATAATTCCACCAAGCTTTGCCCTAAAGCAATTAAAGATGTTACTCTAGAAATCAAGACCAAAGAAAACAGTTGGTGAACATGGCATATATAAGTACTTCGTGTTCTGATAAGAGAATTCCTAATGTTATTTTTTTAGTCAGTAGAGGTCATAGTTTACATCTCAGTGTCCCTTTGCTTGGAAATCCACAGGACTTCAGCAGTCTGGATTCCATGAAATATTTTCATTCTTTGCTTTGCTTGAGACATCCTACCTAGCCTCAGGGAAGGCATTTAGCTGCTCTATACCCCCGTGTCTCTTCTGCAAAACAGAGGTAGCACTCCTACTCTTCTCAAGGGCATTATAAAAACAAAAACCAACATACCCTAATGCCTGAGACTTGCAGATATCCCAATGGTAGGACCTCAGATAAAGTACATTCTTTGCTTGAATCTTGTAAAAATCTGTGTAAAACTTGCAAGGATGTGAAAATGTATGCTCACAAATTCAAATGTGGTCAGTTAAAGGAATATGAAACAGTCACACTGATATTATTATGACTGGGATTATGGTGACTCAGAGCACTATACTGACACCAACACTACCTAACCAGGATCAGGAGAAAGCAATTCCCAGTTGCTGTGTGAAGAGTGAAAAGTCAATCCGAACAAACCGTAAGAGAGTAAGAATAAGCAAGTCAAAGATGAAGGTGTTATTGCACACGTCTTGTAGTGTTTCCCTCCTTCCTCCCTTTCCAGACTGCCCCCTGCCTCATTTCCCACCTCTCCCCCCATGCAGAGGGGCTTTGCCCTTCCTCTCCCTCACTGCTTTCCCACTGCCCTCCCTGCAGGGTGCCAGGGCACTCTCCGAAGAGCGGCTGCCTTCCGCCCTGCCGCAGGTCTTTGGAGGAGAACCTGCACTGCAAGTTTCAGCTCAAAACAAACATTCATGGCTGAGTTATGAACCCCCAGAGGGATAGATGGTGAAGTGGATTAAAGCACTAACTCTTTGCCTTTGGCTCAAAGCCACATTAGGACAAAAGTTAGAGTGAGTTTCTTCAGGGTTAACTTTCGTTTCTTGGTATGGCTTGGGTTTGGATGAGGCAAAAAAGACAAGGAATGAAAGGACACTGGGTGACACACATTGGTGAGTTTTCAGGAGGAGCCTACACAGTGCTCCAGCCAGTCTGACCTAGTTACTGATGACAAGTTTTGACATTTCAGGAAATGTTTTAACTACAGAAGCAAAACCAACACCCATGGACGGCCCTCTGGAGCAAGGGCCTGTGGGAAGAGGAGACGCCCAGCATGGAGCATGGTGCTGCTTGGGAGGCTGCCCTGCTTGAGAAAAGGTCTCCCAGGGAAATGCTTGCAGCCATCCTACACTGTCCCATCTATGGTGGTGGCATGAGGATGTCTGGGGACAACCTATGGCTCTGCAGCGGCTGTGAGTGGCTCTTTGCTGCACTGTGTCTGCAGGATGGTGTGTCCTCATGGTCCATGGCTCCTCTGGGAGCTGCTTTGCTCTGGAGTTGAGCTAGGTCTCTTGCACCTCATGGACACTGGGAAACGTCTAGAAAAGCCTGTGTTCTGGAAATAAGTTTTTAGGGTTATTTCCATTCATCTTCTCAGATAAATCAAACAGTAACTGTGAGTCTAGAGCTGCATGGAAAGCTTCTGCTCTCCTCACATCCCCCTTAGGGAATGAGAAGCAATGCTCAAAAGCTTTTAAGTCATCCAGGCATACTAAGGCTGAATAACAGAAGGTTGTTTTTCTTAAACTAAGAGGCAGATCCTTAAGAAGTGTGTATGTACACATCAGTGTTTGCTCTTCCTCTCCCACATCAACAGTTGTCTGAGAGTCTAATTCAATTTGCTGTTTGTAAGGTGGGAAACAGAGGAATAAAAACATTAGGGAAGGCTTGCCTAAATAATAGTCTTTCCCTCAGGATAAGAACACTGTTTTCAGTGTACAGGAGCCACCACCTTTGAAAACATTTATAGCCATTCATTCATGTAAGGAACCCAAGGCTCCTGTGGAGGCTCTTCAGCCCCTGGCTTCAGGTGTGGGAGAGGCTGGGAAGGAATGTGCCTGGGCAGGGAGGAGGAGTGGCTGAAAAAGAGACGAGGCAGTGAGCTGGAGAGTGATCCAGGGAAGGAGGCTCTCTCTGAATTGCAGGTCATCTAGAGAGATTTTTATTTTTTCTAATATTCTAAGCCACAGGGCAGGATGCACAGGTGTCCATGCTGGACGCCAGAGGTGCTGTAGTTCTCCTGCACTGGGCTGATGTTTACTGTTCTCTGGCACTCTTCCTGCAGCATCCCTGGTCCTGCAGCCTCAGTGGCAGCTGAAACGCTCCCTTTCAGGAAGAAATGTAGGACAAGTGTTCAGTGCTGCTTTCTGGAGGCAAAGCAGCTCCTTCCAAATCAAAAAAGTCTCTTACTATATAAAGAGATGCTGCACCTTTGAAGGGAGCCCTTTCAATGGGGGGTTATGACTCAGAATACTTAGAAAGAGTTTTTACCCTTCTGATCAGGAATGCTCTCAAATCCAAGTTGAGAGGGAAAAAGGAGGATGGTGACTGATTTTACCGATCACCTCTGTCAGAGCATTGAGGCTCCTGATGGATAAACAGCTGGCTGATGGCTTGAAGAGCTTTGAATAAAGCACTGTGACCCCTTTCTTGTTTCTTAAACTGTAAAGAAAGCCAGTAAAAGGAAGGGCAACTGGGATTGAAACCATTTTAAATCCATGCCTTTCCTCATACACCTGCAGAGGCTGCATTCAGGTGTCTTCTGCACTGTCTACATTTCTTCCTTTTCTCTTCTTCCAGTCCATTCCCTTCTCCTTTACACCAACATTATGGGCACTATTTCTCACTGATGGTTTTATAAGATTTGATCTACCAGAGAGAAGAAAACACAAAAGAAAGGACACACCAATTTTTTTTTGTTTGGTTTGTTCTGGGGTTTTTTTGTGGCATTTTTTTTGTTTGTTATTAAATGTACATAGTCAGCTTGTTCCTAACCTTGGGAAGGCTTTTGAAAATATATAACAGATGTTAAGTTAGATGCTAACAAAAACCTCACATTTACACCAGTTCTTGTACCATGTTAACTACTCCTGCAGGTGTATATGGAATTGCAAGGAATGCTCTGCCAGATGCCACTGAGTCAAAAAATAGCTAACCTTAATCCAACCTACACCTATAGTTATGTGCACATGCCCTGAGAGATTAGTGCTGGTATGCATTTCTACAGGATGAACTTCTAACTCAACACCTGAAAACATGGCAGGCACAGCTTCTGCCAATCACCCAAATTAATACACAGACTGGGGAGGAGCTATTCACAGTGCTGATAAATACCAAGTGAACAGGGCAAATGTGATGCAATACACACACACTGCATGTAGAAAGACAAATTAAAAGTGAACCAAAAAGTTATCATTTAAATTTTGGTTGTAAAGGCTTGTTTGTTTTTTTGAGAACTGGCAAAAAGCAAACTGTATGGTACATCAGTGTAATAAGCTGTTGGTATATGCCTCAGGACCACTGAAAGGAAACTTAATGAGCTGCATTGCATTTCTGCTTTAAGCTCTTAAAATGCATCATGAATAAATGTGTCTGCAGGTTCATCGAGATTTATATCAAAATGAATTTTCATGTGGTAGCCTCTGCAGAGAATTGACTGTGGAAAAGAGAAAAATGGGTATAGTTATTTTTAAGAGTTCATAAACACCATGAAATTAATTGTATCCTAAGGTGAAAAAAACCCTCCACAAACAAAAAAAGACTTGGGTGTCTCCGGATTTCTATCAGAAACCAGTTTGTCTCCCCCAGTGAGCAAGGCCTCATAATGGTAGAATATTCTGTGTGAAAAGCAGCAACACATTTTTTAGTGTTCCTGTACTGACAGAGGTGAGTCTTGAGTAATATCTCACTCACTTGCTTTTAAAACGTGGCAGAAGAACGAACACCTGATCCCGCACGGCTTGGCACACACAGGGGAAAAGCAGTTGCCTGGCATGCCAGTGATGTTAAAGACATATTTGTTACAAGCCTTGCAACCTGCACTGCTTTGTTGGAGAAAGCAAACTCTGGAAGGAAATGGCCATAACTCCCGATTACAGCCAGCTGGGAATTTTACAAGGAAACCACTTTTCGATGGAAACAAGGCATGTTTGTCAAAATAGAGATGGGCTGGGAAACAGGGAGGTTTCCCTGTCCTTGCTAGACACCACCCTCCTCTTCCCTCTGGGATTTTCTTTTTAAAAGCATCATCTCCAGGATATGTATTTTTCCTACTGTTGGTAAAAACATCTTTGCCAAACTACCCCAAATTTCTCAGAGTGTTTCATGGCTATATGTATAAGTTACAATATGCATTAAAAATAATTATTTTGAAATTCTTCCCTATCTCAGATAAAAATGTAACATTACTTTATATATCGAAGTGATGTACACGCTATAATTTAGTAAAATAACTCAGCATGTGATTTATTTATTTCCAGAAAATGACAGCTCTGTGCACCCTGAGTTCATTACTTACACATGCATTCACAGCCACCAATTATCCCATCTCCAGTGGATTTCTAACAAAATATAACCATTTGTAGTAGCGGAACACTGACCATGTTTTTTCAGCGGTACAAATATTAAAATTATTTCACACACCGTGGCAAAACACTAAGTTATGGTTCTTCTATGAAATAATGTAGTAAAAGCTGTGACCGTTTCAGGGGGTTTAGAGAGCTTCCTTGAAGTAGCTGTCATAAACAAGCAGTGCTCACAGAAAAACAGCATAGATTTAATAATTCAGAATTTTTTTGCATTGCATATTGAATAACTATTTTCAACTTTATGTTTTGAGGATGTGCTGCACTCAAAATGCCTAACTTCTTTTTCTGATACCATGTCTATATGTTTGTTACCCTATAGGACACTGAAGTGTAGTTTAAGTGCTCGTGAGTCCTTGTTTTGGGTGCTTACCATGAATTTTTTTATGCTTGAGTATTGTGGTTTTTGATATAATCCCTCAGACTTGTTATTTTTAAATTTTTCTCAAACTATATTGCTTTTTTAATGGGTTGCATGGTGATACCTGCATAATTCTGCAAACAGGTTCATAATAGAAAAATCTATTCACACCAAATTTTTTTTTTGTAATTGTAGATGTTTCTATGGAATCACCTTGTTTGTAACTCAATACACATTTAAATGCACTGTGTGAACGTGCTTCTCACGGTTTTATTGCATTTGTCTCTTTGCACTCAGCATTATTCCTTTCTGAAGTTGCTAAAATTAGGCTGTTATTGGGAGGACATTTAAGGGAAAACACCAGCTAAGCCCACCTGTTGATCATACATTTATATTTATATTATAAAGCCACCCTGATAAGACTTCCACCGTGCCAAGTGATGGTTTGTGAGTACCAGCATTTGCACATTAACAGAGAAGACTTGCCCAGCACAGCCCTTCCCTGTTGCTAAATAAACCCAGCAGATAGCTGTGTGCTTGGGCTGCTCTGAGGAATGGTTTCAGGATGCAGCAGGAAGGAGGAGGTTCGAGGCAGCAGGCGTGCCGAAGAAAACTGGAAGAACAAGAACATGCCTTGTGTGAGCATTCCACAGGGTGTCAGTTCACGCTCTGCTCGAAATATCCCTCGAAAAGCACAGTTGCAAAGGTTAACATTCTCACATGATTGAAATAATTCCCATTTATGTGTTACTTGCTGACAAAACTGTTGACTTGTTTTCCACCATGTATTCCAAGAATTTAGAATTTGCCTCTGTCAAAACCCTGAAGCGAAACATTCTGAAGACATTTACTGTTCAGCTTGTAGAAAACTGTTTCATTTGAATTGATTGCTTTGATTTGTTCTCTCTCCTCTTTTCACTTTCTATTTTCTCATCTGTGGAGTTCAACCATTATGAATTTTTAAGCTAGTAAGAGGGCTTAAAAATCAAGATATGGATAGTTTGGTGCCTCAGATGCAGCAAGATATGGTAAAGCCAATTATTAAGGACTGATATAAACTAGGGATTGTAATTAAGACTACAAAGAGATCCTTATAGTACCATTACTTTAGTATTTAATTACTTCTGTCTTTGGAAATTTTTCTCAACGGTTTCTTTTCAGGCATTGTAGGTTTCTAGATGTGACTTTTCAATTTTCTCATTTGATCACTGATCTGATGCTGACATGAGCAGAGTAAAGTTTCTAACAGAACCCTCTCCATGGAAGGGAGGTTGGACGTAGATGACCTTTAAGGCCCCTTCTAACCCAAACCATTCTATGATCCTATGATAACAGACAAAGAATACATAATCCTTCCATATTTTTTTTTATTGAGACAAATACTTCTTAAGGACACGATGAAGACAAAACTTGTTTTCCATTTCCATTCCTCTGCACTGTGTTATGCAGCTGATTCCTGTCACAACAGCAAGGGCCTAAAGAAAGCAGTGAACCTCTTTTTATTTCTGTGGCATTTCTCCTCATACCTCCAGTGCAGGAGAGTGTCTGGCAGTATTGATAGCCCTTCGCTTCACTAGCTCTTCTTTGCAGGGACATTAAAATTGATTTTCTGCATCTTGGCATATGAAGACTCAAAAGTGTGTTACATGCCCTATTGGCCAAAAATGTGCAGCCCCAGAGCAAAGGTTCCAGTGACGGTGACTTTTATGGCACCAGGAGGCCTGAGCTGCTGAACTGGAGGAGCGGAGAGAGAGACTGGCTTATTTATAGTGCTACTGAAGAATTAGCCTGCCTTTGAACCTGCTGCACAATACCCTGATTGAAAAATCTGCTTTCCAGACAGAAGGGAAGGCAGGGGTAGAAAGGGGAAGCAAAGTTTTGAGGCACTCCTGATGATACAGGGGAAAAGGCATCGTCCCTTACGGCAGCACCTTGCCACGGGGGCTGCTGGAGGCATATTTACAGCTCTGAGGTAATAAAGGTGTAACTTAATGCTGGAAATGGAAAGTATGCAAGGAGAAATTCAGAAATAATGCATCACCAGAAGCTGAGAGAATAACTCTGACCATGAAGCAGCCAAATGACTGCCACAGTTTCCCAGTGCCCAATTAAATCAGCATCCTTTGCTAATAAAACTCCCATTGGCCAGTGTAGGTGTTAAGAGTAAGCATGACTTTAGGCAAAAGAAGGCTGGCTGGAATAAAGATCTAAGACAGCATTTTCAAAGACCAAGAAGAAGATTATACAGTAGAGAAAATCTGTCATGATCACCTAAAAAAAAAAAATTAGTCTCATCCTGGGTGCCATGACAAAAAGACCAGTCTGTTTGCAGCTAATCTGTCAGTGAATTTAAAATATCCGGTTTTATTTACAGGGATGGAGAAAATGTCCAGTCATGTGGGGACTGAGGCAACCAGGGTGCTGTCGTGGGTACCTGATGACTCTTCTACTGGCTCTTAAAGGGAAATAAAGACCTGGAGAGAGAGCCTGACCACACTGAAGTCATGGTTCTTGTTAACATTCTAAAATCCAGGTTTGACTGTTATATTTATGGACTGGGCTTCATCTGGTGTGATACTACATTTGTTCAGTTGGATCACGGCAGTAATGTGTTTTCCCACTTCTCTTGTTCCATCTTCAGATAGCAGGAAAGCAAACACCTGGCTCATTTCCAAATTACTGGGACCCTTTAATTTGGATAAGGACTTTAATGAGCACAGTTAGTTTAGAATTAATAGGAAAGGGGCAGAGATGTGAAGGGAAAGAGAGAGAAGGGAAGAAGAGAAAAAGGGAGAGGAGAGGTTTGGAGAGGTTCGGAGAGGTTTGGAGAGGTTTGGAGAGGAGAGGTGTGGAGAGGAGAGGAGAGGTTCGGAGAGGAGAGGTTTGGAGAGGTTCGGAGAGGTTCGGAGAGGAG
This sequence comes from Drymodes brunneopygia, assembly GCA_013400955.1. Lineage (NCBI taxonomy): Eukaryota > Metazoa > Chordata > Aves > Passeriformes > Petroicidae > Drymodes > Drymodes brunneopygia. The sequence goes on from VZTZ01000572.1 coordinate 34,423, forward strand.
AGGTTCGGAGAGGAGAGGTTTGGAGAGGTTCNGAAATGTCTTTCAGTCACTCTAAGTTCCTGCTCTTGCTACCACATGCATTTCTGAAGTTTTTCTCATAAAAATTAAAGCAGAAGGGGAAGAGAAACAGAGAACAAACAGTGATTTAAAAAAAAAAAGCACGGGGTAGATCCTGTAAGAAATAACTCAGTAGAATAAGACCTAAAGAAAAATACAGTAGAGATCTGTGGCATTAATTGTGGAAATAGAGAAAGTGAACCAGGAACAATTGGTCACTGTTCTGCATATGATAAGATTAGGGTTGGCCAGATAAGATTATTCTCCAGCAAGTTTGAAATGAACAAGAGGAAGAATTTTGCCATGCTGACCGTGTGCTGGTCATAGAATGCTACTGATACTTAGGTTTTCATTATGCTCAAGAAGTGATTTGACAAATTCATGGAAGACCTGGAGGTGCAGGGACATTATACATGGCTTAGGATGGGCAGAGATACCTAGAACAGAGGAAATTGCACAGTGCTATCACATGTTCGCTCTGCTCTGCTGCTTTTCTCTGTTTCACTTACATTCCTTGTCAGCTAGTGTTGGAAACATGGGACCTTTGGTCCAGTACAGCCAAGGTGTAAAGGTATTAAAACAACATTAAATTTCTCTCTCTGCCTCACTCAGTCCAAACAACTTTCCTTGGACACAGTCAGGATATAATCAAGAGCAGTAAGGCTTCTGGGGAGGAGGAGGAGGTGGTGGTAGGTATGGTTATTACGAATCAGTTCCTATGGGATCTGTTTCTAACATATGCGGCCAAGCACACAGATTTGGAGGTCTAGTTAGATTTTCAGTTAAATAGATATGCTACCAAAGATATTTATTTCTGACCTTGCCTATAGCTAGAGAAACAACATTTTACACAGACTCAGCTTAAGCATTCAGTGGTTGCACCATCTGAGCAACAGACCTGGCTAAACACAGAAACGACAGAAGGATTTTTTGTTATAAGCGAGGAGGCTTAATGCAGATGAAGTGGCCATATGGAGTGAAAAAACATAGCCATTAAGAAGATGGAGAGATACTATTAGAACAAGGATTCCCAAAGTTTGTTTATGGAAAGCTGGCACAACAAGCAGGGCATCAAGCAGCAGGAGCCAAAATAATTAACCTGTAACAGAAACCCCAAAACTTTTGGTGCCCCCTTTCCTACCACTCTTGAAAGCAGAATGAGCCACAGTTTCTTGCGGCCTTTCAGAGAAGAGAGGGATGAAGTTAGTGAGTGGCACACTCAGCTCTCCAGACTCTTGGGGTCCTCAAACACTCAGGAAACACTTTGAATGTGTGTAGCTGACTTTGCATCTGGAGCAGCCTCAAACAACACCTGAATTCATTGGGGATGGCTGTGGCCTTATGTCTTACCCAGAGATGTCTCAGGCTGCCCTTCAGGAACTCTGCAACAGAAAAGGCACATGGCAAAAGGCATCAAGACGAGTCTTGGCGTGAGAACATAATGTCCAGAAGTCAAAAAGTGGCTGAAATTCTAGCTGGGTAACATAAAAACAATGATCCCTCAAAAAAACTTTTGTGTATAAAATAACTTAGGTGAGCACTACAGGACTTAATTCACAGTGCAGGGAAGTGACTGGTGAGATCCTCCACCTATTGCAGGAGGTGTTGTATAACACCTCTACAGCAGGTATGCTCTTATGCAAAAGATATTCCTAGCCTGGTAAGAGACTTTTTTAATGAACCACAGTAATCCTCACAGCAGATACAGCATTGCAGGTAGTTAAAATGCTCTGATTGGTAGCTGTCAAAAGTGGTGTTTTGGACCAAAAGACAGATGAGCTTGAATGGCACCTGGAAACTCTTCATATGCACTCCAATAACAGTGTGGACAAACACAGTGGTAAATTCACAGCGTGGATAACAGTCCTCAGAGCCAGAAACTCAGAAACAAATGAACTTTTTGGCACAAGCTTGCAATATGAAATCACTTCAAATAAAAATCACAAAAAACATTAAGCCTTCTGGTCATTTATTTTGTGTTATGCTGTGATACTGTCTCTGCAGCCTAGAGGTGATTAGCACAAAATACCACTAAATCTCTACCTGGTACAGAGAAAACCCTTAAAAATCCTCTTAATTATCTGTCTGTGCCAGAAAACACAGTCAAGTTTTTCTGTATTTTTAATCAGTGCTGTTACTGTTTGAGTCTTCTCATGTTTATTTTTCGTGATTTAAATACAAAGATTTTGTTGAAATAAGGCTCTTTGATACAAATAATTTAGAGTGAAGAATGTGTGCCAGCAAAGCTAAGTTAATTATTTTGTCTGAATGCTTGGCAGATGAACATGATGATAGACCTGGGACATGTCTACACTGGGCAGGAAGGTGTGGTGCAGAAATCCCCAGACGAATGCTGAGCGATCCAGCTCCAGACCTTGAACCAAAACAGCCACGCTTGCATGGAGCTACTGACACCAAGCTTCAGTGAGCTCAGGGCCAGCCCTGGGAAAATGCTGCTGGATCACCAGCTTCCCAGCTGGCCACCATGCAGCGCTGTGCTGGTTGGATGCTGCTGGGATTCAAGGATTCGAGTCAACCTGAGCCTAACCTGCAGCACAAATCAAAAGAAACTGATGAAGAAAAACTGTGAGAAGAAGGTGCTTCTGCCCTAGTGGCAGCTGACTCTGGTTGGACATCAAAGATTGGCTGCCTTGTTTGCTTCCTTAATTTTTTCCCCTCATTTTTCATATTTTCAGCCTATGTGACAAAGAAGAACAAGTTATAACTGTGTCACTTTAATGCCCACTACACATCCTTGGTATTCTACAGTAAGAGGTAAAGGAAAGCTGGTTGGGCTTCATTCCTAGAATCAAAAGTCAGAAATGTTGTTAAATGGAAGGTTAGTTAATCATTTCAGATTCCATTTATCTTATCACATACATTTACATAAAGGTAATTATTTATATGGTACACTAATTTGTTTGTATTCCCTATGGGAAAAATCCTGGTTTATAGGAAGGAAACCAGCAGTCACCTAAAAGATGCAAAACTACTCCAGTGCCACCTTGTGCTACAGCCACCACCAGGATGAGAAGATGGATGTGAACCAAGTGCTTCCTGTCTTCTTGGAGGAGCTGGATTGGCAAGGGACTGGAGAGGGGAAAGAGAATGATGGAGAGAGAGAGTGCAGTCACAATCATCCTCAAGATGTATTCTCTCAAAAGTGGAGCTCATTCTCTTTGTAAGTTCTTTTCTGCAGAGATCACAACTGAGCTGTTTTTCCTGTTTTTGATGCAAGACCTAATTCTTCTAAATTACATTACAAACTGGCCTGTCCAACTGGAGATGAAACAATGGAGCTTTTTTTCAGGCTATTAGTAGGCAATTAAAAAGAAATTAAAAAAAAACCAAAAAAGCAACCCAAGAAAGACCACACATGAACTTCCTCAAGCCCAAGCTGCAGAGGGTCCTGGTCTCCACCAGGCAGGCAGGCCAGCTGAGCAGCTGCTGTGGCAGAGCAAACCTGCTGAGGGTGTGATTGCTCACAAGTGAGATCTCACTCCCATGGAGTCACATCATGCTCCCATGGGTGTGGTGAGGAGACTTTTACAGCTTGATAAATATTTGAACTATTGTTATTAGTGGTTATTTAAACAATTCTGTAACATTATACAGTTATATAACACACTCTGCAACGCACCACTGCTGATTTGGTCACCAATGTTTTGGGTAGGGTGTAAAATCAAATTATGGACTCTGGCCACACCTTTGAAGGGATGTAGGACCTGCTGAACCTCTGCTGAGGAGCCATGGGTAGGTGCAACCAGTATGTCTAGGAAGCATCAAGGAATGTGATTAATCTTATCAATTTAGGCATCTAAAGCTGCTTAGTCACCCATCTGTTTGGCAGGAATTTATCTTCGTGATTTCTCTCACTTCCATAGTCACCATGGGCCCAAGGCTAGATGTCTAAATAAATATCAAATTACATCTGAAGCAGAGCAGCACCCCAACATTCAAATATGCAGAGAAACCTAAGTGCCTTTCTCCCACCTGTGTCAAACAGCCAAGGCTGCTTAATCACTGCTCCACCAGCCAAGTCCTAAGGCAATCCACCTCCTGTTTCTAAGCCTCCAGATTCCTCGTTTGCAATCCATTCATAATTACCCACACAAGGCCTGAGCTGATCCTGGGATGGGGCTCTGGAGGTGTCCCTTCTGGGATGTGGCAGGGAGCAGCTGAGGTGGTGGTGGCTCTGCCATTGTCTTTCCTTTTCTTCTTGGTGAGACCACATGAATCTCGTGTTTCAGAGAGGAGCTGAGGTTTGCTGGTGTCTACTTGCAGTGTTGGAGGTGATGAACAGGGCCCCATGAGCCAATTTCTGCCAGGGCTGGGGCACCTGAGCAGATGCTCAGGTGTTTGACTGGGTTTCAGCTCTAGCTTCATCATAGCAGTGGTTATGTAGGAGGCAGGACAGAAGCCAACTTAGCAAGCAGAATGGAAAACCAATTGCTTTTACTCCTGATTACCTCTTTTCAACAGAGGAGCAAATCCCAACGTGCCTCTCCCACCCAAACTTCTTAGACCAGTCCTGCCACACTGCTGGAAAGCTGGTTCAGATCCTAGGGATGCCTCCTCCTTCCTTAGGGCTCCACTGGGCACGTGACAGCCTGGAGGAAACTGTACCAGCCTGGAAGAGCACTCACAGGGAGTGGGTGTGAAACTGGCCCTGGAGGAATTGTCAGTTCCGAGGAGTTTCTGGCTCCTGTGAACAGATGAAAAACAGTTGGGTGGGAAGGATGGGTCCGAAGTCCTCCTGGCAGCACAGAGCAGGAAAGGCAGGCCATTCCTGGGAAAGACAGGCCATTCCTTCATGCAGGCCCTCACCCTGGAAAGTTCACAATGTGACTGGACATCCCTGCCTGGAGCAGTCTGGCATGGGCAAGAGATGGCCAAAGCCTGAGGGCAACGTCAGAGCTCAGCCATGCCTGCCCAGTCACTGACCTGGCTGGGAGAGGATGTAGATACAGAGATTTGGGATTCTGTGATCTCTCCTCCAAGATCTTTTCCTTGACATGCAGGTGTCAGAAGACGTGTAAGCATGTGTGACTACAGAACCAAATAAAATTAGGAGCCTCTGTTATGACAAATGTCCAAGGGCACTCAGGTAGAAATGCAATTTGATTGCTTGTGAACATCCCAAGCAGCCTCACAACTTGCTCAAAAATCAAGCAAGGGTGCTGGCCCCTGTGTCTAAGTGCTGCAAGGATGGCTCAGAATACAGCTTCTGTGGGGAAGCATGGGTAATTTTAGCAGCCATGTGTTCCTGCTTCCAGCCTCCCCTCCCTGGTGCAGAAGCAGTCTATCAGCTAACTGGTGACAGATGTGTACAATCTCAGCAGGCAGAGGTTGGACAAGGCTGTAAGGTACTGCCCTTAATGGGGTACTTTGATCTTACTCCTCCCTTTTTTTATTTGTTTTACAGCGGTTTCCCTCACTTTCATCCCCAGCACACAGCCCTCCAACTGCAGGGACCTTCCCTTCACAAATAAGTTTACAAGGAAGGAACCTGTGAAGTGAGGCTGCATTTCAGGGAACTTAAACCTGTGTAAGAAAATATCTTTGAACAATTAACTATAACAATTCATAGGATTCCTGGGAAGCCACTGAGGCATGAAAATGCTATGAATAGTATTAAAACAATCCAGCTAACTAAGGAAAACAATGTGGGATTTTTTTTCCCCCTGGTCTTTCTAGTTAACTGAAATATATAATCATAATATTTCGTAGTCAACAGTTTCCAGTTTCAGTGGTAGGTTTACCATGCTCTAAAGACTGAATATAGCCCACTACCTTCCCTATTTATCATTGAAGATATTGATATTCAATACCAATATGATGAAGAAACTGGCTGTCCTTTAGCAATTTCCATTAAAATGAATCTATGTCATGGGAGCCATAGAAAAATCTCTGATATTGGATATTTATGTATCTTAATATCCCTTTTCAACACTTACATCTACATGTACTTATTTACACCTTTATGTTAAATAGATAATTTTAAGAGCAGGACTAAGACATCTTCTTGGATATCAGCAAGTCTCCAATAGGAGCATTTGCACTCACCATATTGCTGGAACAGATTCTATATCTTCAGAAATTGTTAAAAAAAAAAAAAAAGGAAAATCTAAATAATTAATTAAATAAAAGCCAGATCTTGTGAAAAAGACCTCATCAGCTACTTAACAGCTCTAGCAGATGCAAAGGCATTGGGCAGTTGCCTATAGCAATTTCATACACGTAGAAGTTTGGGAAAATGGAAATGAGACAAAAATGCTAACTTATCGACTTATCAAGACGGGGGGGAGGGACTGTGACTCCGAGTATCACTTCTCTTCCCAGACATCTCAAAATCACGGGTATGTAAAAGATGCAGTTTCGTGCCCATGTGCCTTCCTCTAAACACTGGTGCTGCATACAGGTGTCTGCCACCAGCCCCAATAAACGCCCACCGATCTGTCAGCAGCGGGGCACACGTGCGCGCCTCGTACATGACTCGGGGTTTGTTTTTTAGTCATACCTAACTGAGCAGCCACATGAGAGCCGTGGCCCGTGAGTCACTGTCAGACATCAGATATCACATGTGGGAGAATCGCAAAGTACGACAGATACTGTTACCATTATGTAAACTTCCTGTCATCATCGCTCTTGGATGTTCATATTCATGAGTTACCCTCTGCATGCCTCGAGCTGGGGCTTTGCTTTCTATGTAGGCACAGGCAAACCCAGTTGTTCCTGACTGTGAGATGGAGCCTGTTTTGTTCTCTTGTTTAGACTCTTGGTTCAGTTTCTTACCGTGCCAGCAACATGCTACACAGTTTGCTGTGTGTACATTCAGTTTCTGGTGCTAGGATTGTCAAAAGTCTCAATTAATAATTTGCACCTGCTAATAGGGAGACTACATATGCACATATTCAAACTTAAAATCAATTTGACAAGTAAATAGTTGAAGGGAGGAGCTGTCCTTAAATTCCTGGTATTTTTCTGACTTCATCATATTGTGCAATTTCCCACCCCCCAACCTGAATGAACAGATCTTTAATGCCCCTTGGCACTATTATTTTCTCACATCAATAAGGAGAGCATCTGTGTGTCTTGACTCAGAAGATATTCTGTAACACATACAGCCTGGTAAACAACAACAACAAAAAAAAGTGAGAAACCTGTATTTATCTGAAAGGCTGTGTTTTATAAGCAGCATACACTCAGAACCTGAGATGATATATTGAGGCAGCTGCTGGTTGAACTGTGCCATGTGCTGAAGGCACCCAGGATGGGAAAAAAATATCCTGATGGTCCTGGATGCCCATCCATCCTTAGCTGGTAAATAGCCAGCCTCTGGACAGCCATGTATTAAACACCAACTTCAACCTTCAGAGGAGGTAACTTGGAGCAAGTTTATAACCTGGCAGCTGATGGTTTTGCTGTGCTTCCAAAGGTTTTTGTATTCCTCAAAATTAAAGCGAAAGGTGTTATCTGATGCCTCAAAATGGCACAGAGAATGGCAAAAGCATCTTTGTTCCCACAGACTGTCTGAACAATGTGTTAATCCTTACCTTGAGAGATCACCTCTAGAAAACAGAGGAGGGTTCCAGCCTTTCTGTCAGTGTGAGCCAGTTTTTCTACTGTTGCAGCCAAAAGAAGGTGCCAAGTGACGGCAAAGTAGGTGTAGTTTTGTAATGAATAGGTCTGAGCAAACCTTGGCTTTGTGCATCTCCCCAGAACCAGGGAGATGGAAAAAGGGCAGAGTTGTTGAAGTGAAGGTGCAGGAAAAATTCATATGGAAATGAAGTATTATTTTAGTTATTGAGCACCTGCTAAAGAATGGTGTTCCCGTGCAGCTCTACCTGAGTCGATGGTGCAGAAGGTGACAGTGCTGTCTCAGCTCTGTGTCAGCAGCTGTTTTGGTGCAAGCAAGGCAGAGTTGCCTTAGAAAGTCCACCAGAGGCAGGGAAGCTGAGGTCTGCAAGGCTGAGGAGGGTAAAATCTGCCCAGCAGGGATGGAAGTGTGTTAGGTAGCTGGGTGGGTGGGTAGGCATCACCTTTGCCATTCTTCTACAACCAGGGACTCGACAGACAGCTCACACTCCTCTCATGAAAAATGGAAACCTGTAGTCCTGAAGTGTTCTCGCAGTTTTGTTCAGAAGTTCATTTCCCTAGGGAGGTTGTTGGAGGGGAATGGTCTTTTTTTCACATTTGAATGTTTTGCAACAGAAAAAAAAGTCTTTTTGAAATGTTTCAGTCCCATTTAAATATAAGTGTTAAAGAGTCTGCTGTTAATTATCCATCCAGGATGATGGCATCTGTTATTTCTTTTTAAATGCTCCATTTACTTTAACTTTATAATGAAGTGCAGTAAATCTATTTGCAGTGGTTGTTAACTCTTTGAATTAGTTTCAATTTTTTTTAGTATAGAGTGCATTTTTGAACTTTTGCCGCACATTGTCCTCTTGAAGGGCTGAAGAAAAAGATAACATATACATTTGAGGGAGATTTAATTCTGACCTGTTATGAAACCTCTCCTGAGACTTCATGAAAAAATAAAAACTTTAGAAATTTTGAAGGAAACAAACTATGTCATTTCTCTCAGCATTTTTTTTTTGAATTGCCAACATTTCATACAGATTTGCACTCCCAAATCTTTCTGCTGGAAGCTATTTACATCAGAAAGGAAGAATTGTGAAGCTGGGGGCTGAAAAACAGAATTTACACTTCTTTTCCACAGCATTTCACATGTATTTAATGTTCCTTTTTTCTTTTTTTTCCTCAGGTCTTTGTAACACACTGTGTTCCAGATCTCAAGCTGGATAGATTAAGTGGCATGTACTCTATTTGACATGTCAAATTTCTGTTACTGCTGCCTGCAATACATGGGAGCAAATGTCACTTGTATTTTTTGAACATATGCAACAAATTTCAACCTAGAAGTCAGCTCATGAGTGTCTGGGGTTTTTTTTTTTCCTTTCTCTCTTTTTTCTTCCTCTTGCAATGCCAAAAGGCTTTATAACCAATCTAAATGTAGCTGACATCAGCTCTGTGGTTCCTCACCCAGAACAGGGTAAGGAGGGGACTTCAGTGAAGATGAGAATTTTCCCTCTAGGATGATTCTCCTAGGATCTGCAGCCCTGGATAGCTAAGAATTCTGGAGGTATTTTCTCTGTTTCGTTTGAGGCAAACAGATGAAAATAGAAAATCTTGCCTTTTGTCCTAGGAGCGTGTGTTAGGTCTCAGCTCTGCAAACCAGGCAAGAGCTGGTGGGAGCAGCAGGACCCTCACCTGCTGCCCTTCCTGCAAGTGTGTCTCCCCTGTTCCTGCTGATGGGCTGTGCAGCAAGGAGTGGGGCTGGGGGGCACTTAATCTGCAATGACTCCCTCCCTGGGGACCATCCAAGGCTGTGCCAAAGCTTGTGCTGGTGTCAGTTTAGGATGGAGGAGCCCTGAGTAAGTCTATATATGCCTTGGACACTTCTCTTGACCTAACTTTTCTTCTTCCCTTCTTGCAAGAGCTTATGCTTTATTTTAATGTAACAGGATTGCTCTAAAAAAAATATCCTGGAGATGTGATTCCTACTGCAAAATCTTGCATTCCATTTAAATTGCTACCAAAATTTATTTCCTTCTCAAAGCCTGTTGTTATATGCAATCTACAATTAGTCAAGGAAATGGGTTATCCTTTCTAATTCCAAACCAGTTTAAACATCTTTCTCATGTGTTTGGAAAAGGATATTACATAAAATATCAGTCTACTACAAAAGGCAATAGTGCAGCAATACTTGTGACCATGACGTACTGAGAACATTGCTGTGATGGTCTCAGAAGTTCAAAACATACAAAAGTGAAAATTTATTCTATACAGAAAGGGAAGAAACCCCAAATAATATTTAAATGATTTTTTTCTTGTAAAAATATTTAAATTTACAGTAAATAATTAGTTGAAATATGAAACCCGTCTGACATCTATTGCAAAACACGGCATTTTTGTAGTACTGTCTAAATTTGCATAAAAACGAGATAAAATCAGTCCACACCAAAGATAATTTTCTGTAAGTCAAACCAATACTTATGTGCAATTTCAAAAATTCTTTGGAGGCTGCTTATACACTATGAAAAAGTCTTCTCTCTGGAAAGACTTAACAGACATAGAGGTACTTGTGAATGTCTTCTCTCCTCCAAGAACAAAACAAACTTATGTTTATTTCAACTGGATGACCAGTTCCTCTGAAATTTCCTCCAGGGCTGTGAAGCCCCATGAGATGTTCTCCCAGTTTTGCTACTTAGCTTCCAGATCTTTTGGAGCACAGAGTCTTCATTTTTTCCCTCCATTACCAGTTTTCTCCTTCCCAGACTGCTGTCACCCAAAAACTGCAAAGCTGTGGAGATTATTTATTTAAATATTAGAGCTAATCCTACTAAAAGTGGAATTAACTGCTGTGAATGCCCTGATTAGCAGCCTGGTGTCTGTGTGAGGACAGGAAAATCTCTGATAATTAAAAAAAACCCCAAACCCACTTTATTTCCAAAACTCTGTCTGTCTTAGCTCAAAGTAATAGAATTTTTTTGTATCTTTAAACATTTTGAACTATCCTTTAAAGCTTTCCCTTTTTAATCCTCTAGCCCTCTTCCACCCCTCCCTAGACCAAGAAAGGAATCCCCCTGCAAAAAAGAAAAATAAAAGGAAAATAAAGCATTTTCTTTAGCAGACATAAAAACTTAATTGCACATAATTTGAACCACAGTTTTCATCTGAGGAAGTCTTACCTCCCCAGACCCCTTGTGAGCTGCCTGCCCGTGCTCCTGCTACCCTTGGCTTCCTGCCCAAAGGGAAAGTACACGTTTAGTATCTTCTTAATATTTCATGTGTCTCCCATCTGGTGGGCCATGTTCTGGTGTCACAGGAGATGGACTTACTGATCTGAAGCTGGGTGGCCATTTCTCACTACATAAGGGTATTATAAGGCAGTCTGATAATATGCTGGAGGATTATTTGTTAATACCTACCTGGCTCTGTTTTTTTCAGGATCCTGTAAGATCGGTCCACTAAACGCTGCAACCCACATTTGGATTATTTTTCTTAACAATCATTATTCTATATTTATCCATACTGGAGCGTATTTTTAGCCCATGTCTTTCATCAGTGAGAGGATCTGTGTCCCTTCAGACCCATTTCATTCTTCCCTGCCATTTGCCATATTTAGCTAACTGGCATTGCCATGTTACTACTTATCCTTTTGGGGATTATTATGCTACTGCAAAGGTTTTGCTGATGAACTATGGCATAAATTTTCTTGACCGTTAATTAATACCAAGCATTACATTTTACGGGCGGTCCAGGATGAAATAGGATTTCATCTTCCTGCAAGACACATCAAGGATATATGGATTTTAGAAATTAGAGACAGGCATGCATGCACTCCACATAAAAAATATATTCCCAGGAACCAATTTCCTGGTGGCAAATTATTGGCTGAATATATCAGTACAGATGGCTGTCTAAAATGCAATAATGCTAGGCATGTGTCACCATGATGTGGGAACTCATTCAGAAATGGAATACTGCAGCATTGGAATAAATAGATATGTAGCTGAAATTACAGATTGTGGAATACAGGATGGGCTCAGGCTGCTGCTGCTGCTTGGTGCCGAGCAAATAAGTTCCCTTCTTAGGAAGCAGAGATCTCCATAGGCATTTTGTCATATGCTTGGTGCAATTTCAGCTCTTTATTGTCAATTACAGAATGGAGAAGAAGTTAAATTATAAAAAAAAAAGGGTCAGACGTTGGCATAACCACAAGCTGATGCTTGAGGTCTGTCACCAACACTACAAGCAATAAAAGATACTAATAGATGGCTTGATCTGCCTGAGGTCAGGAGCTAACCTAAGTGCTGTGGATATCCCAGATTTTGGTGGAATTTCTTTCAGTAATTAGATTGAGACTTTTTGGTTTACAAGTGTAATCCTTGCGAGGGCTAGATGGAAGTACAAACACAAAACCACTGAAACTTTAAATGGAAAGAAGAGAAGCAAATCCTTTTTCAATCTCCATATGTTTATATTTCGAATATGGGTTGTAGTTTTATGTTGGTAGAGAAAAAGATTCAGTTTTCACTTTGCATTTTTGCTTCTTAACACAGAATTTTAGGGGTCTATAAATTCTGTGGACCCCATAAACACAGAAACAACTCACGGTTCTGTAGGAACTGTTTGAAATCTTGAAAGGCCTACTTCAAGGGCTACATGACAAATTTTGAGTTTACAAGAAGCCCTCTTGGATTTTCAGTAAAGATGAATAATGGGGCACTTACAGCTTTTAGACTTGACTGCACTTCATGCTCTTCAGTGACACCACACAATTGTTCATGATTTGCTGTAAGAAATGTAATGATTTTTCTCTAATTCTTTCCTATTGAATTTTTGTACTCTTCCTGTGCTACGATAGAATTAAAAAGGGGAAGAGAGATGAGACCTTGACAGTTGTGGCATTCTGGTACATGCATAAAATTTCTTAACTTTTCACCCTTTCAAGATATGTAAAAATCTTCTTGTCTTTACCATATGTCCTAAAAACACATGCCATGTACATTGCCACAACGATGGTGTACATGGCAAAGGACTTAGCTTGTCTATGAAATAGACATTAAGCCTAAAAAATCTGAAGATTATGGGTTTGTTTTAATTTAGTCTGAATAGTCAAAGAGCAAATCAGTGGTGTTTCTTTGTATGGATGTATAAACCACTAATATCCTTATGCCAAGGTGTCATCCCCAAGGCTGCTTAAATGGAAAAGCTCCCTAAAGTACAGAGATCAGGCTATTCTCTCTGTAGCAGACTAATTAGAAATTTTATCTGTAGGCCTGTCAATAGACGCTGAAAATACAGATATTTGGCATTAAATTCAACTTTCAGTGACAGATTCACGCAATTCGTGGGCATCCAAAGTGTTGCACTGAGAGCAGAATTTTGCTATCCAACTTCGCCTAGAATAAAACTTGCTCTTTGGATTAATATAACTTTTGAAAGATCACAAAAGGATTTCAGTACACCAAAGATGTTTTAAGTTTTCTTTAACCAAGCCAAGAGTCCTATCAGAAGCTGAAATTTCTCTCTTTCCTTCACTCCCTAAGACCTGCAGAGGTCTGTTCTTGGAATGTAAAAGCATAAGATGAAAACCTGAGAATTCATTATATATTTGTAGAATAGCAATTATAATTGCTTTTCTCACCCTCTCTTCTTGTATGGGTTTACTTTGTGCATGTGTCTGCTAAATATGGTGATGTATTTCACTCAGATTAGAAAGCAGGCTGACCTTCATAACCATGTGTACTTATGCTCTGCCTAAGGATAAATACATTTTAGTGGAAGACTCTTCTATTCAGTTAGGTAAAGACACTTCATGCTGTAAGAAACATGCAAGTTTATTTCCACATGGAATACTTTTTCATGAGGAAGGAAGATTAATCAGTTCAAGAAATCTGCAATTATTTGTTAGTCTTAAACATAGAAGTTACTCAGTCCAGCAGGTTTTTTTCCTTAATTTTTAAAATTAATAGTATTTGTAAGTGTTGAACAATAGTAGAAGAAAGACCACTCTCATTTCCTATGTAATCAAAAAGATGTTTTGTTATGCTTTATTTTCTAATTCAATTTTTAAGTGTATGAGTGGGGTTTACATTGAATTGGCACAGGCCTTGATAAAGTAGAAATGGGTAAAAATGTATTTACTACTACCACTGAATCACCACTATTACTACTTATCTAAATACATTCCTGATTTATACGAGCTGCCCCCAGAACAATTTCTTAGTTGGTCTCATAGTTGGATTAAATGTTCTAAGATGATTGACTGTGTGTTAACTGAGAGGTGGTTAAATCTCTTTTATGAGGCATGGACACGTTAAAGGTTACTTTCTCACTTTTTGAGAGACATTTTCTCAAAGGTAGGACTTTAAAAGACAGCTTTGAAAGAGCTTACACTTTAAATGGTGGCTGAACCGAGAAACTGCTAAATATAAACAAATGGAGGAAAGTAGGAATCTGTGGTGGCGCGTGTGTTTTCCTCCCCAGCACGTGCTGGTGCCCACACACAGGCACAAACTGCCGGGTGCATCCTCACCTGAGATAAACTTCCACAGTTTTCAAAGCCACTCACATTGTGTTGATTCATCTGTGATGATGGTAGTTTGAAAAAGCTTAATGATACCCTCACTATACAACAGCATGAGCAAGGAAGGAATTTAAAGTTGCTGCATTTGCTCTGAAGCAGACTTCCTTTGCTACTTCAGTTCTAGAATCAGAAGTTTATCACTTGGATGCAACCCCATATTTCCATTAGAAGTGACCGTGTCAAATCAGGAAGTGTGTGTTTCCATTTAAAGGCAAATTTGTAGGAAGAAGGAAAGAGCCTGCCTGCATTATTTAAAGCTTGGCTGAGATATTTGCAGATTTATTAGAAAAAAAGTACAAACTATGTGTCCTTCCTCATTCTAAAGGGCTCCAAGCCTTCTTCTTGGCTTTCAGGGGCACTTTGCCCACTACAGGACAGGGCTCTGAGGTCTCCAGTGCAGAATGAAGGCTGATTCAATTGTTGCATGTTGACACTCTGTGGACTCCAGTACAAAACCATTCTGAAACGTTTACTAAATTGCTGATTTATTTCCCTTGTGGGCACAACTCTAACTGCCTTGGAAGATCACAGCTGAGCTGAGTGACTGGTGGCAATATTTGTACTGCTTGTGGGGCAGGCTGCTGTATTCTACCCTACTGTTCCAGTGACTTCCTGCATGTCAGGATCCATCACATCCATCCTTAATTTTAACAAATTATTGCATTCATTCTGGTTGGTGGGTTTGCTAAAATTCTTTTGCTGTCACATTTTGGGGAAAAAAGAGAAATCCTTAGACTGTATATTATTGGTACCTCCTGAGCTCTTGACCTAGGAAGCAAAATATCTGAACAGCTAAAGACAAAAAGAATTTCCTTGTCTCAAAACATGTAATCTAAGAAAGGTAATTACCATAAAAGATAAACTTTTTTGTGCTCATTTGATAGCACTTATGTGTTTTATACCATAGCCTACCCACAAGACTTTTATTTTCATAGGTAAAGACAGTGTGAACCTATCATGTCTCTCAGTAATTTTACAGTGATTCCCTCTGTAGGAATCTTAATGTCACACACCAGTGACTAGTCCAATCATTTGTCTCCACTGATATTCATAGGTATTCCATCAGAAGGTAAAATTACTCTACAGTGCCTTTTTTTTGACGAAACTTTGCAAAGCTTTCATCCTCAGAGAATCTTTTTCTGACTTTATTTTATGCTTTAAAGTGCAGGGATTGACACTTGTCATTTCAATGTAGCAGGTAGAAGTGAAAAACTTTTAATCTATACCACAGTACAACCTTTTCCTGAAAATGCTTTTTGTGCCAGTAGTGAGCTTTCCTTGGTTATCCAATGCAGGAAAAACTTGCCCAGGTTCATGTATTCCTCTCCTTTTGATCTCTACGCTTTCAAAAGCAGCGGGGCACAGCTGGGTCAGATCAGACTGGTTGGACCCTGGTTTAGGCTCTGATTTGGCCATCTGATCTCAGTATTCCTTGGATCATGCCTTAGAGATGGTCTCCCATCTGCAGAAGCCCAGAGACTGGGTGTGCACATATTTAGAATCTGTCCCTCTGAAATCCAACAGGAGCTGCTCCCAGCTTGGCTACAAGCAGATTACCTACATAATTCTGGAGAAGATGAGATTACCACAAAACTCTAGGGGGAATTGCATTGACTAGCACAAGTCAGAAATCAAGGGTTGTGATTTCTCTGACTATGGCCCAGGATGCTAGTCTGATTTAATGGAGAAGAAAAGAAGTAAGTGGTTGAACAGACCTGATGTGAATTTCCAAAATAGCTCTTAGCCAGTGGCGTACTGCTGTGGCAGCATTACAACAGTCATAATGTTTTTCAGAATGAGGAAAAAAGAGCATTTCTTTTGGAACATAGAAATTACTGGTGTGAGACAGAAACCTGCATGACGTAAAATCCCAGAAACTGAGGTGTATCTGACAGCACAAGACTTGTTGAGGCCCACTCTGATTCAGAAACCATAATTTGCCAATTCATACGCCCCAGGAAAACGAGTGTGTTGTACAAGCTGGCGCGCCAGCAGAGCCTTGGCTTGTGGTCCCTTCTGCCAGCAGGAGCTGCGGTGAGAGGTGCGGGATCTTCCCAGCCCTGGAATGTGCTCCTGGCTCTGGTTCATGTCGTGATGAACCTGTGCTGCCACGTCTGCCAGCGCGCCAAGGTGAGAACCAGCCTGAAATAAACCGGATGGGAAAGCTGGGCAAAGCTCCACGGCGCACAGAGCAAGGAAATGGACTTTTGGTTAGAACAGAGTAGAATGAAATATTTCGGTTTGTGGAGGCCTACAATGACCATCAGGCCAAACTGCCTGATCACTTCAGGGCTGTCTGTGTTGCTTCAAAGGTGTTTCTTGGGGAAGTTTGGGCTAGGATGGCCTAAGCTCTCCGATGTGGGAAGCAAGTAGGACAGTTGGCAAAGGCAAAGCATGTGAAGTTCCCCCTCCAGGCTTCACTGAGGCTTTTATCAGAATGCTAAATGCACGTCTAGCTTTAGTTACTGGATGGTGTACGGAGACAAGGCAGGTGTACGACATTTATTTTTAGATAGCTTCTGAGAAAAGAGGAGGAAAGCTGCATGCAGCAAAATTTTACTCTGGCAGCACAACATAAAAATAATTTGCTTTCTGTCTGCAAACAAATTTAAATCCTTATTTTGCCGTATTAAAAACAATGTAAAATGAACAGTTAGCATAAATAAGTCTCACTGCTCAGTGGACTCTCAGCTACATGTGATAAAGAACGTAGATGCCCATATGTTTAGATGCTGCAAATTGAATATTTAGCCAACTGGTCCCTGGAATAGAAGCAAAATTCTAAAGTTGAGTGCTTGGACCCTTTGAACAGCACACAGGCACGTTGAAAGGGCTTGTTGGAAAAAAAATCCCTCACAGCTAAGTGGAGATCTGTCAAATTGAAAACAGTAAGCAAAGGGCATGGCCTTAATTTTGTTCATCTCAGGAGGCCTGGCACCCATGGAGGTGGCCCTGTTTCCCTGGGGTCTGAACCCAGGCTGGTCCCATTGGGAGGAGGGATGCTGTGGGCACCAGGCAGCGCTGCTAGAGGTGCAGGGAGAGGAGAGAGTGCTGCTCTTGCTGTGTGGGGAGTGACTCACAAGTTCACGTTGCAGCTCAAGTGAAAGCAGAAATCTCCCATGGGAAAAATGCTCTTTGTGCCTCTGGGAGCTGTGGGAGGCAGCAGGAGAGGCAAACTGGGTGCTTTGGATGTGTGGGCAATGGTGTGGGGCAGCCCTGCCAGGGATCCTGCACCTCCAGACCCTCAGTGCATCCCAGTGCCTTGGGGGCTTCCTCAGCTTCTCACTGCCTTGGGTGCTGTGGTGGAAATCACAGAAGGATGCAGCCATAGTGGCAATTTCTTAATTGCCTTTCTTCTGTGGTCACAGCTTGCTGAAATACTCCTCCAGATTATGGGAGCTGCGGTAGTCAGATTTGGAAAGGAAGTCTGTGTGGTTTTGCAGAAATTTGAAGCTAATAAAATGATAATAAGGAAAATTAGTGAGAAAGATGACTACAGATCTGACTATTTGATGACTAATCTGGTCAGTGTGGGGAGACATGACTTGTGGATTAAGGTCAGTGGTAAACTCTGGTTATGAAAACTGAAAAACAAAACTAAATTGCCTGTATTTTCAGAGTGAGAAAGAGGAAACATTGATGGTGGCATTCAAGAGTCACAAAATATCCCTAAAATATAAAAGTATATTAATAAAATGCTGACTGTACTGCAGCTGCCAGCTTCAGGTAATGCACCTGTGGCTCTGGGAGAGGGGAGTGTAGAGTCCAGATCTGACACAATTGTCATGAACAGATATTTAGCATGTATAAAACAACAATGGCATCCAGCTCCATTCAACATCTTGACTCCAATATTTGTTCTCAACTACAATTGCTCATCTTGCTGAATTACCTGTTTCTAGCAAATATGGAACAACTTGTGTTTGGGATCAAAATACCAATGAACAGTCAGTTCTATGAGTTTGAATATAACTCTTCCAGTGAAAAACTGGAATATTTTATGTTTACTGAAAGGAAGCCTTGGAACAGATATTTATGAAAAGCCAAATTGATCTCAAGAAATCCCCAAGATATGATCAATTTACTCTGAAATCCCAAGTTATATCAGGCATTGCATTGCTTGCTTCCAACCAGAGATTATTCTAGAGAGCATTGAAACTAGATTTTTGAAGTTTCTCAGATGTTTACTTCCCACTGATTTCACAAGAAACATCTGTAAGTCTTGATTTCAAAGGGAGATCATCACCTACCTGCCTCAGCCAGTGTGGTTCTAAATTCCCTGCACATAAAAGCTGTGGCAGGATTGAGAAACAAACCTGAACCCCAACTGCTCTGCAAAATCCTTTTGAAACATTCATTTTAGGTCTTTTAATAAATAATTACAGAGAAGTAGCATGCCAGAACCTGATAACCTGCAGATGTGATGGCATCAGAAGCAACCTGCTGAATCTCCAGGCTTTTCCACATATTTGAACAGCATATCCTCCCCAGTTTGATACCTATTTCCCTGTAATTCATTTTTCTCAGACTAAGTAGGAGAAGGATTTTTTAACAAAAATTATTTGCTTACAATTGTGAGCAAATGTTGAGAATTTAATCCTGTTTCTGTAGTTTTCATGAAGGCACAATCTCTTTTGGCAAATCACCTGTTAATGGCTATTGGATTATGCTGTAAAAAAATGAAATTAAATGGTAACCTTATACATTGGCCCTTTTGATGAGGCAAATACTGCCAAACCTTATTTCTGTTTCTCTCTTCAGTTAGAGTAGCATTTAATACTAGGGAAGTTCAACTGATTGCAATCAAACATATATAAGCAATTTGCAACATGTATGTCTACACATCAGGGAGAAAAATCTTCAGTTACTGCATATTCAAGATGTTGTAAGTCAAGATATGTTAGGACAAGAAAGAAATTTGCAGGGCCCATGAAACTATTCCAAGCACTTGGTAAATAGATTTATACTCTCAGACACAAAGGAGAATGACAAGCATTAAGCATTTTGAAGTCATTTTAGGGGGTCAACATCCATTACTTAGATGCATGTATGAAACAGACTGGCAATACACTGACACATCAAAGAAAAATGTTATGCTAGAGCTTTTCTTTTTAATTAAATACAGAAAAATAGTTATGTGAGCCTCTGCAGGGATCTTTTTTCCTTTTTTTCTTTTTTTTTTTTGCAGTAAAATATTGAGAAATCAGTTTGTTTAAATGTTAAGCTGTTCATAGGAAAGTAAGACCCTGGAGGTTAGAGAAAGTGTTGTCACTCAAATCTGTTCTCCCAAAGAGCAATTACTGTAGTCATTAATGTGCCTTGTTCCAAAATCTAGTCTGACATTGAATACTGCTTGAAATGTTGAGAAGACAGTTAAAAGGTAGGAATGGATCATTTTCTCATGCAACATGTGCTGAAAAGCTTCCCTGTGCATTCAATCATCTGGCTTCACAAATCCTAGTGGTACCCTTCTGAAGCTGTTATGGAACATATTGGTTGCATATTTCATTTGTTTCTGGCAAGAATAATTAGATGAATGTTTAATTAGAAGTGATTTTCTTTCATGAATCATGGCCAGCTGACTGAAGGGTTGATGACAGTCCATATTAACCAATACATCAGAATAATTCTGACTTGCTAGTATAACAAAATTATAGGTAGTTTAGAAATGCCCCAGCAGAAGGATAAATCCCCAGTCAGTATAAAACAAAGAATCACTGAAGTTGACAGGACTATTTTATTAGAAACCTCCTAAGAATCTGGGAAAATTATTGCAATATTATTCAGAAAGATTTCCTGCTTTGCTGTGCTCTCTGTCTCAGATTCAAACCCCTGTGAAGCAAAACACGATTCCCCCTCAGGCCTGCACACAGCTTCATTCACACATTCTCATTCCTTCAGTCCTCCTCATCTCTCCCAGCTTGGGATTCTTGCCCTCCATCCACCTGCACCCCTCACATCCAGAAAAAACCCCAGCTCCTTTATCCCCTTCGGGTAAATATGGCTCTGCAGCCGCACAGCCAGGACAAACTCACCCTCACCACTCCCGCCGTGCTCTCACCTTGCTGGGGCTGGTGGGATGCAGGACATGAAATGACACAGAAGATCCTCAGGAGAGGGACCCTAAAGCTTCCTGTGGTGAGGGCAAGCAGGATCTGCAGGCAGCTGAAGCTCTGTGGTCCCTGTGCAGGGCTGCTCCTGAAGTTTTCCCTACATTTGTGTATTGAAAATGGCCAACTCCTTGGCAAAACTGGCTTTCATGGCTTTTGATGCATCTCTGTGGCAACTCAGGGATCTTTCATGGTCTGTTCTTTATATAAAAACCAAGTAAAACATGTCTATTTTTGCAGTATGCTGGAAACCTCATCTTCTTTTGTGAAGAAAATTCACAAAAATTCACTTATTTTACATCCCACACTTCTCCCAGTTTTTCCAATTAACCTCACCAGTCATAGTTAGTAGGACCATACATACACATTCATTCCCAATCATTATCAATTACTTTGGACCGTGGAACATTTGCTTGCTCTGGGGTACCAGCAAGGAAACAGTAATTAACTGAGATAGTTGCTGCTTTCCCTTGAAAGCTAAAGAATAGGATTATGCTCTCGATAAACTAATAGGCTTAAATCAATTCAATGTAGTTAATAGGAACCCTTGATAACAGGAAGACACCTCAAAGCCTTCACTGTGAACTTTTCCCATTTCTTCAAAACTGCAGACAATGAAGATACATGAAATTTCAATTCTGCAGCTGTAATAGAAAGGGTAGGGGATAAAGTATGCCTAGAATCAAAGACTAAATTGAATGATCATATTCTAATTAACAACTGTCATAATTCTTCTGACATCTGCAGAGCCCTCTGCAAACTTCAGCTTTCCTGTGAGGTAGGCAGGTGGTATCACCCCTATCACCCCCATTTGATAGACCTTGAATACAGCCCATGCTGAACTTGAATCTGCTCTTTGCCTCAGAGTCTCTTTGCCTCTTTCCATCCAAAAGGTTTCATATCAGATTCAGTGAAAGCAGGAACAGTGGTGAAGGCAGGGCACTGCTCTCCTTTGCATGACTTGTTAAAGAAATGGGGCCATAGTTTTTGATGCAGCTTCAAGGGCTTGTCAGATACACATCTTGATCAAGAACTTGGTGCCTACAGGAGGATTTAAATGGATTTTTAATCCTTGTGTCAAAGAAAACCCAAACTTTTTTTCCAGTGTTCACCTGGAATTCAACATTTCCTCTGGGAGTGACTCAAATGTTGAAGGGGTGGACACCTCACAAAGAAAACAGCTGTAGCTGCTGTATTTTAAATTGCTGCTGCTGCCCTCTCTATCCCCTTGAAGAGTCACCCAGCTGATGAGAGCTGTGGGTTCAGCATCTTTCAACAGGAGGCTGTGCTTCACTCTGTCTCCAGCAGTCAGGACCACAGGAGACGTTGGATGACTCACTGGCACATCCTTTCTTGTA
The DNA here is from genome assembly GCA_013400955.1 of Drymodes brunneopygia. Classification (NCBI taxonomy): domain Eukaryota; kingdom Metazoa; phylum Chordata; class Aves; order Passeriformes; family Petroicidae; genus Drymodes; species Drymodes brunneopygia. The sequence continues at coordinate 56,109 of VZTZ01000572.1, forward strand.
AAACAAGGATTTCCAGGGTAATCCAGCTGGATAGCAGAAAGGCAGAAAGGAACTGATACTACGTGACTAAGGTGTTAAATGGAGATGACCTGAGATCTAATCCATGTCTAATCCAAAATAAAATTGTATATTGTCCTTCAAACAACGTAAAATGAAGAAAAAAAGTTATTATAGGTACCAGTGTCCATATGTCCACAGCTCTGAGGGTTTCAGGGGAAAAGGAGTGACTCCTTAAAGCCTCTGCTGAGGTGACTGAGACCTTGGCAGATGGTGGCCCTCCCCTCACATCTCAGTTTCTTTTCTGCCCCTACCCAAAGTGACACCTCTTTAGGATCCTACTCAGAGCTTCTCAAGGGCCCAAGTGCTTCACCTGGGGGTACATTTTGCTTAGTCCTTTCTTTCTGTGTTTATGTGTTAACTGTGAACCTCTTACAGGACCATTAGCTCCTGTAGGAGCCTGAAGTTGAACTCACACCTCTAACCAGTAGCCAGGTTTTCAAAAATAGTCTGTTCATCTTACTCTGCAATACTCTATAGAATTGCTCTTTTTATTTTTCCCCCCCAATATCTGTTTATTACCATGTCTGCTTTTACAGAATCCATATTTCCCCTCCTTCCTTTGATTAGCCTATTGGCTGTTTGGGTTTCAGTCTTTCTAGCTTTTGGCCAGATACTGTCTGCTTCTACAAAACCCTTTGGTTCACTACCCAGTTCCAGTGGAATCAGGAAATTTTCCCCAGTAATTATAAATACAAACCCTGCTTCCTTGCATGTGAAATTGGACAAGGAACAGTTTGCTACTCCACAGAAGTTTTGGGAAGGTCAATTAATAAATATTGGGAAAAACTCAAAGTTAGTGGGATAATAATAAATAAGTAACACTGAAATGATTAAAAGCTTAATATACACCAGTCTGAAGGCTGAAACAAATCCAGGGGCAAGAGTGTTGTGACAAGGCTAGAGTGTGGAGCAGAAGGGCAGCTGGGAGGAACACAGAACAGCATTGAAATATTTTTGGAAGGGTATCTTGTCCCATGAATTGACAAAAGTATTGCCATGTGAAAATAAGCAAGGTTTTGCTTCTTGTCAGCTGAAAGAGGGAGGAGGTAGGGAAGCTCCCTACAGTGATTTACTGCTTCTGCCTAATTTTGTTTTTCGTAGATGGTGGGGAGGGAGGAGGGAGGGCTGAAATGGAGGGCAGTGATCTAAAATACAAACAACCAGCACAATTACATAGCTTTATAAGGTTAACCTAGCTCTGCCTTCAGACACAAGGGAGGCAAAAGAGCTTTATTGCCTTAGATTGCCTCTGTCTACAAATCTTAAGCACATTTAACTCCACCCTGTCTTCTAGGCAATAAGTAACTGTATTAAGAACATACATTTAAAGCTTAAGTTAAGGTAGGCCCAGAAACCACCCACTGGTTAATTGCTCCTGTGCATTATTAGGAAAAGGACTTGCTCCTAGAAAACCTTAAGGTCTTGTTTTTCAAGGATTTGGTGGCAGGGGGGGAGTGGTTTTTGTTTTGGTTTGGTTCTCTTTACTTTTTACAGTAAGTACTTCTTGCAGACTCTAACCTGACAGGAAGTGTGTCTCAATAGTGAGGTTAAACAGGTACAGCTGCCACGCCAACAAATGAGCTGCTGGTGCTTCTTCAAGCTGCTGCTGAAATCGTGTCTTAAAGTCTCTGAAAGAAGATACTTTAGCTTACCATGTCCAAGTAAATTAATATTTTTATGGCAAACTTCCCCCCATGCCAGTAGAAATACAAATACATCCAAATAAAGCTGGCTTGAGTCGAAAGGCACCGTTGCTAGGTAGCCACTGTCATGATAGTGAAGGTACCAGTGAAGCACAGAGAGGTGAGTCCCTTGTAATTGCAGAGATCCATTTCTCATTCTCCTTGAAAATGAGTCTTTATTTTTTTTTCTGTATGGATGACAAGATCCCCAGCTCAGCAGGAGAAAATCAGCAGAAAAAATACAAGTGTGAGGCTGTACTGTGTCTCCCTGTGGAGACACAAGGATTTTTCAGATGTATCCTAGAAGGTGGTGGGGAAATGGGTGAAGGAGCCCATGTACTTTAATTATGGGAGAATGGTTAGATGTGACAACAATGGGTGGCAAACAAGCACTGGTTCTAACTCCTAGTGCTTCATGATTGCCTGTACTAGCTGATAGAGCAAGGATAGGAAGTCACCGGAGCATAAATCTGGTTGCTTTTGTTTCAAGAGCAGCTGTGGCCCTCATGTAAATCCTGGCTCCTGAGGTTCTTCTTTGCTCCTCTGGGCAGCGACAGTGTTAAAAGAGAGTGGTGTACCTGGCTGTGAGAAGAAATGCTGCTAATCAAGTCACACCTTAGCTTAAATCCTTTCTGGAATCTTTGGTGTAAATGGGTAACAGCTAAACCACAGGTTGGCTAGAAATTTATTCCCTTTTTAAAAATCACATTAAGCCCATGAGGCTGGGAATATGTGAAATCACTGCAAGCTATTTATTTTGATCCTGCTGAAGTTCTCCTTGGGGATAGGTGTGCTGGGGCTCTGTCAGGCCACAGAACTCGTCCTCTGGACAGTGGAGATAAATTTACTCATTGCACTAAAACAGAAATGAGATACAGGGAAGATTAATTGGTTTGCTCATAGATGGACAGAAAGTTTGCAACTCTATGAGGAACTGAAACCAACCTCAGATGGATTTTGTAGCACAAGCAATTATTTCTATTTATTTACAGTTTGTGTGCAAGTCACATTTTATGGTATGGTCTTAAGAGATGGCTGCTTTTTTAAACATTTACCAACTGAAACAATAAACCTTAATTGCTCTGGTACGGAACTCCTTACTTTGCAACTCAGTTAAAAAAAAAAATCCTACCCTATCTCCTGGGATGTGAAAGATTCAGTAAGATTTCCCCCACAGGAGAGATGAAAACAATGTATGAATAACAAGTGCAAGGAGTCAGGGATCCTTTTGCAGAGCATGTTTTGCACAGGCACACCGTAAATGTTATGATGTAGTCAGTCCAAGGATGAGTTGTTGATGCATAGGATGGAGCCATCAAATATTTTTTCTCTGCACCTGATGACTTAATACAAGCAAGACCATTGTAATATATACAAGGTAGTTTCTCGGGCTCCTAAGTCTGCTGGGGGAAAAAATGACATATTTTAAGCAGCAGAAGTTGTACATTGCAGGTTTGGGGGCCTGTGTGGCACTCTGGATGAGCAGTTGGAGAAACTGAAACTTTTTATTCATCACCCTCCGAACTTCAGCTGATTATATGGCAAAGACTGGAGGTTTTGCAGGAGGGACTTTTCAATCTTGGCATTCAACTGGACTTTCAAAGCTTTCCCCTGTATCTCTGTTTTGTTGGATTTTTTTATGTTATCCTGGCAGTGTGCCTCCACCCTACCTGATAAAACAACTCTTGGGTCAGAGTAGTTGTTGTGTCCACTCAGCCCACGGTTTTCTGAAAACACAGAAAAGCCTGAAAATTGTATCTGTGTCAAGAGTAAGACCACAAACCTCTAACCCACACAATCCTAAAGGTTTAGTGGGATTTGCTTGAGAGCAAATGGGTTTCAATGAGGTTCTTGCAGACCCTTTAGGAAGCAGTGTCTCCATGCCATCAGTGTAAGAGCTACGTGCAACATCTGGAGGAGACAAAAGGAAAAAGTGCCATGTTTTCATTCTGGGCACATCCAGAAAAATCTTGAGGGCTTGCACAACTCCTCGGGGTGGAGATAACTGTGCCTTGAGCACCGTGGTGCTCCATCCATGCTGTGGTTGAACTGTGTTTTTCTTGCTGTAAAGGAGAAAAGAGGAGACAAGAAGACAGATAAGAAAGTGCATTCTTGTGGGCTGCAGAATGGTTGTTCAAGATGCCCAAAGGGATGCACACAGCTGTGGTGAAGGCTGGCTGCAGATGCCTACAGAGCTGGTTGAAACAGATGAATGTCAGGCTTTAAGCAGGCACAGTGTGTACACTGACAGTGGGACATTTACTCAATAAACACTTGGGAGCAGTGGGAAAGGCCTGCTTGGCATTTCAGGGGGCCTTAATTTCTCGTCAGCTTGTAAAACTCCCTGGTTGACTGGCATGTAGGGAGTTAATGAAGTTACTGCTCAGTTAGCTTAGTGGCTTTATCAGCTTAGTGTCAATCTTTAGTTGAGACAATGGTTAACCGCTTATCTCACTAGAAGTGTGAGGTGTGGCCTCATGGGCAGTTATTTTCACAGGAAATAGTATCCAGAGCAAATACATTGATTATCAAGCTCCAGCAGATGATTCAGCAAACACAGATAAGCCTCTTGCTCTGGTGAAGGCATGCTGGAGAGGAGAGCTCACAATTCTCCCTGGTGCATCCTGGTCAAGCCTATGACTTAATGAGCAGGCAACCCCAGCTTATCAGTGTCGTTGATCTCTATCACAGCATTAAAGCAGTAATTCAGCAAATACTGAGTTTTCAAAGCACTGTAACACGCTCATAAAATAATGCTCACAACATGACTAAGAGCTAAATGTGCCCTATCAGTATTTTATGGCTGGTGAAAAGAAGCACAACAGGAAGAGAATCATGCAGCTCAACATCTTGGGACCAGGAAAGAGGAGGTCTCCAGTCCCACCCAGCTCACTGCTTCTCTGGAAAGTCCTGCCAGCATGGGACTGCCCTCTGCCCTTTGCCTCTTGGCTATGGGCATCAGATAAAAGAAATAAATAAGACAAAAATGGCCTCAACCATGTCAGCGACACTTTGACACAAGTCCTGCTCTGGGTGCCAGGCATCCTCCCGTCCTCTCTGAACCAAGGACACTGCCTTCATCCCAGGGCTTGCTTCTCATACTGTGGTACCCCTGTGTCCTGATGGTGCCATGTGTGGAAATTCACACTTCTGGTGCTGCAAAAGCTGACTGGAATGTGTCTCAGCAAGACCCTAGCTTTTCCCTTCATTCTGACACTCCCAGCAGATTAATCGCATTTCCAGAGCTCTGTGAAGTATAATATCAGCATCTGAGGAAAAGGCAAGCAGATGCTGATAGCTGAGAATCGCACATGTGGTGGCTTTTGCTACTTCTCACGGGTAGGAAAAGACGTGATTTCCTATGGGATCAGCTCCTGCACCGCAGTGCTGAGCACTTCCAGAAGGAGATGCCCCAGCTGCAGAGGAACAGCCATCGGCTGCTCTCTGCCAGAGCTGCTGGCTGTCTCTCGTTCCCCCTCCAGGGGAGGCAATTGATTACCCTGTGACATCTGGGAAACTCTCTCCACCTAAACGCACACTTTGAAGAAAGTACCTTTCTGATCAAACGGTGCCTCCTCAGATTACAGTCAATCAGAACGAGCTTTCTCTGAATGAAGCTGATGCTGCCTGACAGAGAGCGATCAAATTTCTCCCAAACCGCTTGGACAAAGTGGAAAAGCATCACGGGATTTGACAGCAGCCTCAGCGACAAACAGCTCATTTTATAGAGACTTGTTAACCATGATAAATCTCTGCTGAGAGGATGCACAGGTGACCAGATGCTTGTCAGACTCCCAGTGGAGTAATTTTAGTGAAGTATGGAGATTTCTACTTAAGAAACAATATACATTATAGGTATTTTGGATATTTGTTCCTCAGAAACAATTATAAAATGTAACAGCAGCATTTGTCTGGACTTGCTAATAAATAAAGTGAGAGAAATTCTGTGGGTCTGAATTAATAGGAAAGATTATAGGAAAAAACTGCTGCTAGTTAACAAGAAAAATCTGCCCTCAGTCACCAAGACATTAGTAATTACTAAGGCTAAAATCTGAAATCAATGCAGAGTCCCTCTTAGGAGTGTCTCTAACTTGAGGTATTTATTTCCTATTTACCTGCTTCCATCACAGCCTTTCACAACACTGGGAAATGCACTACCGAGGCAAAACTTTCAACCAAAACAGGAGATCTGTTAATACTGGGGATGGAGCTTTCTCAGCAGCAAGATGCTGAAAATGAAACTCACCTCACAGAAGGTAAGAGTGATTGTTAAACTCACTCAAATACTTAGAATTAATAAACATCATCTTGCTGTGATTTAGCTTTTAATAGAAAAAGTTGTTCACAGGCACAAATAAGAATGACAAAAGACAGCTAGTAATTATTAGCAACACAAGAAATGTTTGCATTTAGCTAGGGAGAAAGGAAGAGATTCTCATTGATACTTGCATATAATTCTGGCAATTAGACACCATGTCACTAATTACCTACCTTTATAGGATTTTAGAACAATTTTCTAATCTCTTCGCATCCCACATCCTAATTAGCTCCTACTTCCCTGTCATTGACTCCCAACTGTAAGAATCAGCTAAAGTGAGGATAGCCAAATATCAGACTGCTTCCTCTGGCAGCTTGTCATAAAGGCTTCTATTAATGTCACATTTTGCTGTATCCATCAACATTATGCAGATGTTTGTCATCAGGTGCTAGCCACCTCTCCTCACTGCCAAGTGTCCTGCCACTAGTGTTAGGCAACATTTATAGAATACATTTTCCTCTGCCATCACAGCTTAATAAAGGGTTATGAGTGCAGACTTTCAAAATGAAATCCTTCCAACAGAAAAATTCTTGACAGACAACCCCGGGTGAAAAAATTAATGAAATTTGAGATTTTCAAACCTTCCAGAAATGGTGAGCAAGGATGGTCATAATCCTGCAGTTATAAAGCTTGTTGATTTTCTTGTAGAAAACATGGAGGCCTCACTTTTAAAATGAGGCAGCCAGCAGTGACTGGGGGTCAGAGAGGTTGTGGGAATGCCTGCCAACACTTCTTTTTTTTATCATTGATGTATCACTTTGAAATAAATGTTAGTTAAAAAAAAAGTCACAGGTTTTGGAAATGAGCTGCTAGGATTTGCTTAAATTACAATAAAAAGAAAAAATTGAAAAGTCTCAGCAGAATTGCCTGCCCCCAGAATACTAATTTAGCATTATTATGAGTGAACTGTGAAGGTCACAGGGGCAAGACAAGGCCGTGAGTGAGTGGAGTGGGTGAGTTGTACCTCCCAGTAATAAGGAAGCCCAAGTCAGACAGCAAGTGATTATGAAAGTGTTTCATACACTCTAGAAACTGAACACATAATAAACCAAATGTGCAAGAACGACTTCTGTACTTTCAGTATTAGTCGTATACTCTTAGATATGAATGCGAAAATGAGTCATCGTTGAACATTTCCCCCTCTTAAAGAAATTTACATACGTTGATAAAAGATGTCTATTTTTAATAGCAGAAACCCATATACATTTTTTTTGTATAGGTGGCAGTTCCAGCTTGTGATCTGATGGTGCAGGTGGCAGTCCTGGGCCCTCTTAGGACGGTTGTGGCCTCTGGGAGCCTCTCCCTGACTTCTGCACGCCCTTCCTTGCAGCATCTCCCCACTGCAGCAGCACAGTGATGGTGTTTGCTCTTGGATGAATGTGAGCTGTCATAGCTGCATGCTGTGGGATTTAGTGACACAGGTCTCTTTGCAAAGGTGCTCAGCGGTAGCTCTGCTAAGCAATCCTGGCTCCCCTCTGTAGGGCCTTTGGCAGGATGGAAGTGCCTTACATGGGAATGCTGCATTCGACTTGCGTGCCCAAGTCAAATGGTGATGCTCTTCCTGCAAAGCTGTCATTGCAGGCTCCTCTTTTTAGCTTGAAACTTTCTAAGGAGACAGATGGAGGTTGCCTGGGAGGTTCTGTCACGTTTTGGACAATGGGTACACGCACATAGGAAAGCCAGTTCCCAGTCACGCTTTGATTCCCATGATTTTGATAGCAGTTCCAATACTGAGCTACTGTGATAAACATGAGATCCTGGCAAACAATGTAAACTGCACCTTGTGTGTTTGGAAGCCTGCCTTTGGTTTCAGTGAGGCTTTTACTGCTTCACCCACTTCTTTGACTCTCCCTCATGCCCTCGAGAGGCTGGTGCATTGCATGAGGTATAGAAGGCCTTTGCCAAGGGCCATAAGGAGGCCAAGCAAATCTGCTGTGCTGTACCAAGATCCCTGAGAAACCCCTCAGGAGGAGGAGCGTGGGACACCCTCCCATGGTGCTGTTCCATGGAACAGGCTGCCCAGAGAAGTTGTGGAGGCCTTATCCCTGGAAAGCTTCGAGGTCAGATTGGATGGAGCCCTGAGTGACTTGGTCTGGCAGGCAGCAGCCCTACCCCTGCCAGTGGGATCAGAACTAGATGATCTTTAAGGTCCCCTCCAACCCAAAGCATTCTAGGAGTCAATGATCCTTTGCTTGTGGGGCTCAGGTACACGTGAGAAGCTGGATTTCCACAAGTGATCAGCACTGAGAGCCAGGGCCAATATTCAAACAAGTTCAGTTGCTTGCAAATTTTCTTTTGCAACTTAAAAAAAAAAAAAAAAAAGAGTCTGACTAAGACCACAATGGGAACTACATGTCGAGGGCTTTACAGAGAATTGCCCACTTAGTGCATCAGCAAGAGGTGGGCTCATCTGAAAATTCAGCTCCAGATGTGGGGCTGAATACTTGAAAATTTAACCCGGATCTCCTTTGAAAATCTGGTTCTGTGTGAGAACATCTGTCACTGAAATGGTAATCAGACTATTATCCATGTACAATTTTACCATTTACATATTTTAATGACTCTTGACTCTCTCAAGCAACTTTGAGAACTGATTTTCTTCAAGTGCAAGGGATACATTTTCAAAGGCAAACCCAGCTCAAATGTTAAAGTTTGTAAAATCTGTCCCCTGGACCACTGCAAACCGACCTGGTGCTGTTATCTGGGGACCGCTCTTCCCTTGTGGGTGGGGATGGTGGAAGTGGGAGGGAGCATGAGGAATGTCTCTGGTGGTGCCCAGTGAGGAAGGCCCCAGGCTCCCGAGCTCCCAGCCAGCTGACTCACCCACTCTGTGGGGAGCAGGGGCAGGGTTGCTGCCAGAGCCTGCAGGGGTCATCCCTCAATTCTCCAGGCTCCCTCGTGGGAAAGTGCTGATGCCTGCATGTGCCAGGGAGGGGGCCCTCTACCACCCCCGTGACTGCAGAGGGTGTGGAGGAGATTAGCCTTACTCTTCAGGTTTTTGTGAATCCCTCCCCACCTGCATCATCTGGCAGAATATCAGGCAACAAAGAGAATAAACTAATTCTTGGAAACTCCTCCCTGTACATTTTTCCTGAATGGGGCTTTATATGGCTGGGGGCAGGCTGAGCCTTGTTCTGGTAATAAAGGAGTGAAGCCACCACAGTGCCTTCCTGAGACACTGACTACAGGCAACAGGCAGGAATTGTCTCTGCTGCTGTATTCTGCAAACTGCTGACAAATACAAAGGCGTTTTGCTGCATGAGAAGGATTTACATACATGTTTATTTGTATAGCTGACATCTCCTTTGTTGGCACAAAACAAAATTTGCATATTCAAGTCCCTCATTAAATGCACACCTTTATCCAAAACTGGCATGCAAATTGTAGCGTAGCAGGGGTTGAGGATATACAACATAACTTTTATTATTGAACAGATCAGACATGGGGATGCCCAGATCTCAGAGGCCAGGTTATGCTTGCTGAGCTGGCAGTTCAGAAAGAGAGCATTTTTATTTATTAACAGTAAAAAGTATTATACCTGGAAGTAAATGAAATATAAAGTTTAAGCAGTCTAATGCCATTTTTACAGTCACTTTTAACCACACTTTAGATTAAATAATAGGCCTTGCCTTGCTTAGCTATAAAATAAAAACCAAATGGGAACATATGCCAATTGTATAAGCTTCCTATTACCCTCTTTAGTTGCTGTATTAATATTCCTTTAAGCACGCGATTTCATTCATTTTATTGCTTCTTTCACAGTTTATGGTCAAATAAACACCAGAATTCACATAAACCTTAGTTTGTCTCATGTATTTACATACATTTACCTGCATTTGACACTGACCTAACCATCAGGTGCACAAATTTTCATCTCAACACTAGTATGAAGCTTTGTTGCCTCCAGTGGTGTGCTGTGCCAACACATCTGCATCTCCTCATACAAATCCACATCTTTCCAGTTTAGAGACAAGGATGCTGTGTGGAACAGTGTCAAACACTTTGCACAAGTCCAGGTAGATAAAAATTATCACTCTTCACTCCTCCACCAATGCTGCAGCCCCATTGTAGAAGGCCACCAAATTTGTCAGGCATGATTTGCGTTTGATGAAACCATGTTTGCTGTCATCAATGGCCTCTTTATTTTCCATGTGTTTCGTGATCTTGCCAGTCACAGAGGTTAGACTGACCAGCCTGCAGTAGCCCAGATTTTCCATTTTTCCCCTTTTTAAAAATGGGGGGGTTACATTTCCTCCTTTTCAGTCAGTGAGAGCTTCACTGGACTGCCACAACTTCTCTACCACGACGGACAGTGGCTTTGCCATCTGCAACTCAGGCGGTGTGGCTGGAGCACTTGCAGGTAAAGACTGAGGCAGGAACATTGTGGAGTACATCAGCCTTCTCCATGTCCTAAGTAGCCAGGTCATCTATTTCCTTCCAGAGAGGGATTTCAAGTTATCACAGGTCCAAATATCTTAAAGCTAACATTAAGGTTTATATTGCTTTCTCTGAAAAGCTGTTACTATTCAATGACATCTATTATTAGCAAACAAGATAGCCCTGATCTTAGACACAGAATCAGCACATGGCTACTTTGGAAACAAAAGTTTGCCAGACACACTGCCTGCAAAAAATCAGGACCTGTGTCTTTTTTCCTCGGAGGGAGGGAGCCCTAGCACTCACATTTTGTTTTGGTGTGACACGACCTACTGCTCTGCTTGCCACTTCCACCTGAGCAGCGTTCACTGTGTGGTTTGAATAATGCAACTCGCTCAGTTATGCTGACAGCATGTCAGAGAATATTGGAAAAACTGATGCCTTTTGATAACATTTTATAGAGAGGCCTGGCCAACACAGACACTGAGGATGAAGCAATATTTTGAAGTTAATGAGACAGCACAAGAGAAAAGAGTTGCAGTTCAATTGCATTTTACAGGAGGAAACACACCGTTTGGTGGGTGGTTTGAAGGCTCCCCAGGGCCCAGCTAATACAAAATTTGCACAAATTATAACATTTCTGTAAACTTCAACCCCTAGTTACTGATGAGGGGTTCAAACTTCAGAAAAGAAATCAGCAAAAAGCTGAAGCCAATAAGAAAGATGACAGCATGTTAGTGTTTTTAAAGTAATGCAGGTTAGCTTAGATATTCTGGGCTGAAAACCTGGTGGAAGTAAATAAGTGAGGCATTGGAATTTCTTTCTGTATGTGTAGATGCAGCTGGAACAGATGCAGTAGAATCAGAGAGAAGAATGAGGCATAAAAATTATGTGACTGGCAAGTGCTAGAGGCAACACTCCAAGCTGGGACACACACATTGATGATAAGAAAAATATCCATTATGCATATTTAGAGACAATTACGATAGAAGGTGAAGTAACAAAATGTATGAAACTGCTTTTTTAGGAAAAGAATGAGCCAAAGGAGTGAGTACACTCAAGAGGATGAGAACAGAAAGGGAAGACAGAGCTGATCCTTGAGTTGGCTGAAAACTTTTCAGTCAGCCATTAAAAAAAAAAAAACAGAAGAAAAAAAATTTTTTTCTAATTATGTTATATATTACCCCATGTACATTTTCCTAGAAAAGTTTATTTTAATAACACTTCCTTAATTAAGAACATGCTCTGTCTTCTCCCAGCCAAAATGAAAAACATTTCTTAGAAGCTAATTATTCCTTTGAGGTGGAGTGAAAAGAAATGGGGAAAGTCTGTGAGGAACATGGCATGATAGAAAATACCTTTGCTGAAGGTTTTTTCTTACATTGTTGATGGTCCCTGGGAAAAAAACAAAAACCAAAAAAACTCCAAAAAACCCTATGAAATCAGAAGCTATCTTGCAATTTTAAGCTGTTTTGGGACATAAGGAAATACCCTAAGCAAAAAAATTAATTATTGCAGCTCTTCAAAGACAGCATTTTTGATGAGCCAAGCACACAGGTGAAGGTAGACATGCTTCCAGAGTAACATGTTTTCTGAGCTACACACATGTGCTTTTGCATACAACACACAGAATGGGTATGAACCCTTTTATATCCTCTTTTCATAGGTCTAAGTACATGGACAGAGGAAAAAAAAGATGAGGGTCAGACTCAAGTGCTACCCCCATTCATTGTTCTCTTTTAGGTTGGTAAGGCAATCCCAATGCACATCCCCTATTGCTAAAGCCCTGTAATGGCAAAATGATTTCTGTTTGACTGGTGATGGAGAACACCACAATAACTTATTTATCTGCTCTGCACACAAGTGGGTACCAAAGCGTTGGTACCCGAGGCCATAAAGGGTTCTCAGACTTCAGCAAATTTGGCACTCGGTGACGGTGCTTCAGTGGCTCTTGCAGCTCAATAGCTGCACAAATAGCCCGAATGCAAACACGTTACCTAATCAGGTATCTGTGTACTCAGAGATATCACAGCCTACAAATATATGCTTTGATAAAGGAGAGTTCATGGTCCAGATATTCATTCCTATAGAAATGGATTACATAAAGTTGAAAATGAGGAAATAAGCACGTGACTGTGCAGCGTGTCAGCAAATTTCTGCAAACAAACATGCCCTTGAATATACAAAGATGTGTGGATATGCATTTCTTCCAAAACAACTTTCTGCCCATGCTTTAAAAGAGGAACAGCCCAAGGAAGGCAAGAAAGAGATCTTCAGAGACACACAAACATGTTTTTACACCGCCAAAATATTTGTACCGATGTAGAAGCAGAAATGATAGTGCCATATATATTCTGGAGGGAAAACCCAAAAAATAAAAAAAATACTTCATAGGAGTGAATAAAAATTTTACTGGAGAGCTGGTACTGAGAGCCACAGAGCAACTTCTGCTATTTTACAAAGCTCTGTTTATGGCACTTTCTGGTAAATTAGTGACAAGGCCATCTTTATTAATCTTTTGCTATCTTCAGCTGAAATTTGAACAAAAATGGAGGCCTATATTATGCTGCTTTTCCAACAAATAAATGATTACACTTGCAGAAATGCACAGTCTCAGCACCTACCTTTGAATAACAAAATAGGCGTCATGAATTTCCCTCCATCCTTAGGTATCAATATTATTCACATCAGATTACTAAAGTGTCTCCTACAGATGAGCAGACTTAGAGTATTAAAAAGTGGAAGTTAAATACAAGCATAAATAAAGAGAATACCTGCATACAAGCAGTCATTTCCAAGGTGAATTTTCTAAGAAGTGTGGATCATGGGCATTTTATTGATACTCAAGAAACACAGAGATTATAAGAGGAACAGAAAAGCTACTTATATTACATCTATTAGCACATGTAACACTGCAGCCGAAATCAGGATTTGGGAAGTTCTGTGGTTCCTGAATAACATGGCCATGATGCAGACAGCTTGTATCCAAATACTGCATGGCAGAAAATGACCACTGACAAAGTAACCTGAAACAGCTGTTCCTCCACCCTGTAATGGGTGGCTGAAGCAGTGTCCCCAGTGCTCCAGTTTCCTTTTCTTTTAATATACAGAAATCTGTATGACTATTTCTTTCCCAGACTGGCGTATTTGACAACCTAAAACAAGTATGAACAGTATATTTTTTTCCTTTCACACATTTGAAAAAACTTTTTCCCAGTTCATTGTAACTCATATTTCTTTTCTCTTGAATAGCAGTGAGCTGAAGAGACAAAGACAGTATATTTTTTTTTTCCTTGTTTCTTCCTGGCTTTTCTTTGGACCCAGTAAATCCATTTAATCCTTTTCTGGGCTCAAAGGCTTCTTTGGCTTTTTTATCTGGGCTTCTGATTCCAAGACATTTTGCCTTAGGGCCCCGGTGGAGGATTTTTCCACATTGCATGACCCTTTGCAACCAACAGCTCCATGATTTCGGGGGAGTGATGCCAACTCAGAGCCTCACTTCACAGGCACAAGCTGTCTGTGAGCCACCTCCAACCTGGAGCCATCCCCAGGACCGTCGGATGGCAGAAGCTGCCAGCAGGAAAGCCTCTGAGCACCCCAGATGACGTGGCAGCTCTGGTCCTGGAGATTTGGCCAGCACAGGTCCATCCCCTTGCCCTGCTGGTTCAGGTCTGCTCTCTCCCAAGGAGAACATTGCAAAGTGGATCAGAGCCTTGCAGCAGTTCGGGGCCGGAGCGGTGCCTTGGCCGGTGTTTCCCAGGCTGCTGACAGAGAAGCCATTCCAAGGCCATGATTGGAATCATGTGTCTGGACAGGCACCCGCACTGTGGATGCAGCTCATGGCAGGGTACCACGATCCCCTTGAAAGGCTCTGTGGATAAAAGACATGGCTGTTGTCCTGCCCTGCTTTTCTGCCTGATTTGGCTGCTGCTTCTGAAGGCCTTGGTGCCACTGAAGAAAAAGTCCTCTGGTCCTCCTGCTGGTGCTAGCTTTTTTTTAAGGTTTCAGGCTACTTCTATCTTTTGAAATGAGGGGCTAAATAATGACTGGAAAATCGAAAGCATTTTATTTACATTTAATTCCCAAATATTACAATTGTAGAAGTTAGTACCCTGAGGATAAATTAGCTGATTGCAAGCTTTGTTGACGTGGATGCAGGCTCATCTAGTCAGCCTATGACATTAGATGAGTTGTAATGAAAGAAAAAATCAGTGTTAAATAGGTTCTACACTTGTCTAAATATTTATTTTTCATAAAGTATTTGTAATACAACTGGGAAATTTTTAGATATGGGAGATTAAATATACTGGAGGCTTACAGACTTTGTTAAAGCACAAATTAAGGGCTTGATCCTGCAGGACTTAGTCTTGCTGGCTTTAGTGAGGATTCTGTCTATGAATAAGAAGTTCATGAGAGCATGCACAGAGTTTTAAAACATCATTAGGAGAAGACAGCCACCTTCTCATTCCTGATCCTGTTACACTGGAACAACAGCACCATAAATGTACAGACAAATTATTTTGAAACAATCAATTTTTACATACATCTGTTTTATTTTCTAAACTACATGCGTGTTTTGGATTTGCCCAGTGACTATATATACATACAAATGCATAATAATGGGCCAACTGTCCATTCTATTTACATTTTTGATACTGTGCAAAACGTCTTTCAGCTGTTTGATTTTACTAGACAGCATTATTTTGAAAGAGCATTTTTGGATTCTGGCTTGGTGCACTGAAGAATTCTTGCTACAAATAATCTTTTCAGTGAACTCTACTGTTCCTGCCAAGCTGGCGAGTTAAGGGTGAGCCCAACTCCAGTGCCTGGTACTGAAGGAAGGCATGGAAAATCAGGCAACCTTGTCCTGTCAGGCACAGGGAGCTTCACCATCACGGCACTTCCAGGCTTTAAGCAGTGCCTGGTGTTAGGTAGAGGATGAGGGGGGCAGAGGTGCAGTGCCATGCTGCAGCTGATGGAATGCTCCTGGAATTTCTTTATGCTACTCCAGGTGTGCCCTCCTGTGTCCTCAGGGAGGACAAAGATTCTCTGCAGAGTGGACTCTGGAGTTGTCCTCGGCTGGGATGTGAGTCTGCATTTTATTTGGTTTGCACCGTTTCACATGTATGGTATTTCAAGTGCGGATGGTCAAAACACCTGAAAGTTTTGAATCTGCATCTTCACAACACAACTCTGGTTAATTTTCCACATTTGCACAAGAACAGACTTTTTATTTAAAGAACTACATCGGATAGTTTGGTCCAAATGTTGATGCAACAGCATCCCGGTGGAGTTGCCATCATGGCCCTTTTCTGATAACTAGAGCATGTGTTTACAAGTGGCTACCTGAAAATGTGATGTAATCTATTGCAGGAGCTGCTCTTATATCTGAGTCCACAGGATGCTGGTGTCCTCTCTGTGAGACTCTGTGCTGAAATATCTGTATTTACTCTTTCTAGGACATGGCAGTTCAACAAGGGTCGAGTGCATTAAGGCTCATTTGTGATAAAAGAAGTTGTAGGAGTAGCAAATCCTGCATGTGGGCATGTGGGAGAGGAGAGACACACTTCATCTACCTCAGATGCACAGCATTTGCAAATACCTTCTCCTAGAAGAGAGCAGTGTGCCCTGTCATTCTGATTACAAGTGGATGGGAACTTCATGGTTACCTTCCCTAAGGTAGGAAGAGCCTTTACGTAACGCTCAGCTTCATCCCAAATCATCCTGTGGCCTTTTGATTCAAAAAGACATCTCCTCTTTTTAGGCGAACTCCTCACTTGAAAACAATTAGAGTATTTCTGGAAAGTAGAAGAAAGGTGTTATTTTTGTGTGTTCACACATGACTAACCTCAGAGCTGATACAAAATAAATGCAATTAGGCGCAAGCAAGTTCTAAAAGTATTATTAAGGTGATCTTAAAAGCTGAGCTAAAATCAAGCTCCATACTTCCAATTAAGGCTTTAATTAATTTACTTTGGAAACATACCTGGGCTAATATGCCACAGTGGAGGTATCTGCCTTTTCAAGGGCAGTGTCGCTAGACTCAGGTTAATATTTTCACTATCTACACAGGAAGGGGGGGAGGCCAGCATCCATTTGTATTTTCACTGATGGAAGTGTTGCCTACTGTCAAATGACATTTCTTGCTGATAGTTATCAACATATGTCTAATATCTACTAGATTGGATAATATTATTAGTTTTGAATAACTAATTAAGGTTTAACAGGTTTCTATAATTTTTTGAAGTTTCTATATATATTTTGCTCACTTACCCTTTTCATCTGTCAGGGTCATATGCCAAAACATGACATAAATAATTAATCATAAGTTTCTATTAATCTATTATTCATTCACTTAAGTGGGGCTATAGTGTAGCAATTTCCTTTGTTATGTTTATGGGAGGGGACCTCTCTTAGGTCTTACTGCAAATAGTCAAAAATATTTGAAGGACTCCCCATAAAAAAATTTCTCAGACATGCCACTAGTTCTTGGCTCTGCTGCTGGGGGGAAGGGAGTGCATGTAATAGCCAAAGTAAGCAATTCATTTCATATCCTCTTCTAAAAGGAGTAAGATTGTGTCAGCCCTTTTTGAGGAGCCCTTTTGAAATCGTTCACAATATTACACAGATGTTGTTTCCATACTTAATTCCTGTAAGCAGCAAAGGAACTTAAAGAATTAAGAAAAAGGTCTTAATATATTTTCCAGATTCTATACTATTTTTTTTTCTAAAAACCCTACTCTCTGGCAAATTCTTTGGTGGATATTTGAATACGCAAACGAGATGTTAAATTAAGCAAATTATGTAAATGTAATTACGCAAGTTCTGTATGGTACCTGTGACCGGGACAAATCTGTGTGTCAAACAAAGGGCAGTTGTGGTTGCACATCATTTCAGTGCCCTCACCCTTAGCAGTGCTTTCTCTTAGTGTGAATGCTGAGCAGAGAGGCATGTGTGGTGATCCAGCCCTTTACCTGCCTGGAAAATCCCTCAGCTCCTCTTGAAACAAAGGCAAAGTGACCTTTATTAGCAGCATTCTCTATTTTCGAAGAGAACAGTTAAATACCTCAGCTTGTTGGCACACACAGAAATGAATTGACTTGTCTTTTGGATGGAATTCAAAAAATTTCCAATGTCTACTTCTGTCACTTTTATGCAAACCAAAGACCAGGGCAACATGCCATCCGCAAGCCCTCAGCTTTGCCCTGGGCTTGGTATGTGAACCAATGATTTAGTGGAAATAAGTGCAGCTGCCTCTGAAGACTGAACTCAGCCCTAGTTGAAGTCACTTCTCACCAAGACTGGATTTGTACCAGGGCAGAGTTACAGGGAAAAGAAGAAGTGATCAATCATATTTTCAGCATGAATGTTACTCGCCTGCTTCTGGCGATTCTTTCACGCTAACACAGCCCTGCTGGCAGCTGTTGAGTTGCTCTTTGAAATTTCACCCCCATAAAAATGTTATCAAGATGGAGTTTTGGCTGCAGCCTCTCACAATGCCTCCTTCAACTTGTACCTCCTGGGATGTGTGAGAATAAAACCCCAAACAAACATTAGAAAACCAGGAAACACTCCATTAAGGGCTTCCCGCAAACCACAGGGTGAGGGAGAGTGGCAGCAAGATGCGGCACTGTGCAGGTTCTCGTTTTCACTCACCAGGCAGGGGCAAAAGCCATAGGTTTCAGTCTCAGATGTTTTTAGAGTAGCTTAGTGTCTACAGGATCCTTCAGTAAAACCAGTGTGTGCCATTGAGCTCCTGGTTGTGCAGCTGGGGCAGTGTGCTGACTCCAACCTGGCCACAGAGTCAGCAGCAGATGCTACGTGTGAGAAAAGCTCAGAAACCAGGGAGGGAAGTTACTCTACCTCTATCTTATTCCTTTTCTTTTGTTGTTGTTTTCTAATGAGGAAGGCATGAAAGGAAAAGACCTAAACATGCTTGTTTGGATCTGATTTGCATCTAGCACTAGTTGACTCCACTAAGACAAGCTGAGTGTGGGGAGAGAAATCCCACACTGAGGTCTGACATTTTGTCCTTGCTTCAAGCTCCCTGCAAACCTGGAGGAGAGACCACCTTGACCTTTCATTTCTTTCTGTACTCCATTTAAATTTGGGATAAAATGTATTGCATGGAATAATGTGTATTGAATACCTCTAGGAAATATCCCTAAAAGTGAACTCCACTGTTTATTTAGTTACCTTACTGTTTTCCTGACACAAGGCAAAGACAAGACTGTGGCAAGCTTAACAGCTACAAAATAAATGATGAGGCATTGTGTACTGTGTTTCTTCTCCAGTTTATTGCCAGGGATAACAATGGGCTTTATGATCATTTGTAGAAACACCAGCATGATGCTGCAGGAGGGAGATTTTATTTGCTGCCAATGCAGCCAAATTGGGGATTGTGAGTACCCAGGGAATTCACCAGAAGTGAGAAACCAAGGCAGCAGTCAGGAAAGCTGGTTCTCAGCCTCCTGGTCAGATCAGGGCACTGTCAAGGTTTCTACAATTTCAGACCCCACTTCCAAAAGCTAGCCTAGCAGTCAGGACAGGACAGAAGGCAGCCACCTCCTGGTACTGTGGGAAAGACAAATCAGGGGAAGATAAAATTTCCATCCTGAGCCTGCAAAATGCTACGATTCTGTGAAAATGTTTGGGTCTACTGCCAGCAATGCTGGAAATGCTCAGACGGGCCATTCTTCAAGCAGAGGCAAATGAACGTGCAGATTAGCAACTGGAAGAGGAGCAAGTGCAAAAATGTTCTTCCTGGCAGACACATCCACTGTATAAACACTGACCTCCCACAGGAAGAAAATATGAATGTGGTATGGTCTTAGATCTGTGAAAAGTGGTGTATTCTGATTCTAAGGAGAGCTTATATTTTTAAGCTCTTCACATATTTTTGCTGTTCCAGAGTTGCTTGTACCCAGATCTCTGCTGATGGTTTTTGGGGAAAAACATCAGAGATCTTTTTCTCTGGAGTCTGATCATGCTCCTACAAGGTGCTTTGCCATCAACAAAGGAGGAGGAACAGGGCTTTGCTGCTGTTTTGTGTTTGACTTATCTTCATCCATTCAGTAATGAATGTCATTGTGCCTTTCTGTACTGTGTAAATGGGAAAACATACACACTTGCTTTCAAAATTGTGGAAGAAAACATATTCTGCCTTTAATACACTGAAAAGAAAACTAATGTAAGATATCAATTTCTTTTTTAATGGTTTGAATCCATAGAAAAAGCATTTTAATCCACACTTGGATTGCACTATCAGTTGCAGTCTAAAAAGAGAAACTTCACAAAGAGTCCAGCTGTGTTATTTTAGAGTAAAAGTGCAGTAAGTCACAGGAGAATCAAGTTTGATGGAATATAAGTAACTCTTTATCACCCTTTGCTGCATTAGCAGCACATGAGTCAGGCTGGTACTGATTATTTAGCTTCTCACATTGATCAGCCCTTCGTCTCTAAAATTTCTTGGAAAAAAAAACCACTCAAAGCTTTTTTCCAGTTCCAACTGTGATCTGAGGCTGGGCTGAAAAGTTTAAACTATGCTTGGTGTCACAGATACTCATGTGTCTGACTGAAAAGCTAATGATAATTATTCTGTTTCAGAGAGAAGAATTCTATGACCCCAAATTATTTTGGGTTTGTGCCTGTTCTTCTGTTAGATAATGCATTTCAAACCCAAGAATAACAGCGCTGCATTACCTGAGTGTGTTTCTGGTCTGTGATTTGGTGTTATGGCTTTCTGCCTCAGCTCAGTAGTGTTCTGCCTGCTGCAGAGGAGACAGAGTGCTGAGGGGTTGGGAGCTGCTGCACAGCCCCAGCAGTGCCCCACTGCCACGGAACCTCACAGGTCTCACAGACTTAACTGGTGTCAGAAATAGAGTATAAGCGTGAAATCCAGGAATCGGGGCCTTGGAGAATGCTGAGTTTGTCCAGGTGTTGCTGTTGCAAAACTGAATAGCACATCACTGTAAGTTATCCCTTGGAAATACAGTAACCTGCAGTCGTGGCTTTGTGAACTGATTATTTTCTTCCTGTAAATAAAATATCCACTAATATACGACAGTGAATGAATTGAAAGAAGATTCGGTTTGCACCAAAGCTGTTCTACAGATGTGGACAAATACAGGATAAGTCTTTTGTTACATCACATGATAATGATTTGCATGAAAAAAGATGAAGAAAAAGTTCACACAGGTTTTGCTGACATGAATTTAGAAAGGAAATCTTTAATTAATACACAGAAAATTCTATGGATATTTTGTTACATTTTTGGAAGACACTGACAATTTGCACATTGGGAAGGAATTAGCATAATGACCTCAGCTTCAGGAACCTAAGTGGCCATGGACAAGGCCCTCTGACCTGAGAAGGTGGGTTATCATCATAACAGAGTGTGTGGTCCCTTCAGTGTGGTAAAATATTATTGATGAGATGTAAGGTCAGTGTGGCTGGAATACACTTTCCTGGACAAAGCCCATGCAAGCCAAAGAGACAATCCAATCTATATATCTTGTTGGTTCATAAGTGGAGTCTAAACTGTGTAAATCTGGGTTTTCAGATGTGTTAGGGATCTTTCTTTTCTTTCATCTGATTGCATTCATGAAAATATTTAGTCTGAAATATGTATATGCAGGCATATCTAATATTTCAGGAATCTTTTGGATCATCTCGCATTATCTTGGCTGTTCGCAGCTGAACTGAGATTGCCAGAAATCTGTCTGGGCTTGATATGGCTTGCAAAGAAACTGACCTTTTAGTAAAGTCAACAATTCAGACACAGATAATTTTCTTCCTCTGTTTTATGATTTTTCTTTGACAAAAAATGAATCAAAAAGCTATACAAAATGTAGAGCTAAAAAGAATAGAGAAGTAGATATTAAACTTAACCTCCTACCTTAAAATGGTGGAGATCTTCATTAAGTTTGACAACCTCACTTTCAGGTGATTAAAATGTTTTACAGAGTAGTGTTCTTGAGATGTGTATATATGCACATAAAGTTAAACCATGGCATGTGTGTAAAAAAGCCTTTTGAAAAATTTCTATTTCTGTCAAACTACAAAAATTTTGTGGGGGGACGTGTATTTCTGTCTGCTCTCTGTCATTTTTTTTTTCTAGTAAATACATTTATGGGATATAAACCTACTAGTCTATACTAGGAGAGAATACAGGCTGTTTATGGTAGAATTGCCAGACGAATGTTATGTTTTAGTTCCACTGTAAATTAGCTTGATGGAGCAGTAATTGCCTGCATCAGTTAGGAACGTGGGTTTATATGTTTTATGGTATATTAAGGCAGTGACTGCACTTGTGCCATGCAATATGAAATCTTCCCTCAGATGAAGTCTGCCTGGCCTTTTCTGTGCTGGCTGTTGCCTACAACTAAACCATCATTACCAAGGATTTCATGTTGTTGAGGTCCCATGTGAGCAAAACTTGGCTCAAATAGCTTTCATATGTCACGTATTTCATGTATCCATATTTCATATTTACCATGTAGCTCTGAAAGCCCTCAGAACTGGAAGCTACATGGCTCGCCAGGCGAGGAACATCAGTGACAGAAATCCCTTCAGCTGTAAGGAGCTGAGGGTTATTCTGTTCATCTCAGGATTTTTCCAATCAGCCACAAAATGTAGAAGCAAATCCTTTGTGTTGCTCACAGAGGGCAGCGTGCCCCGTGCTGCCTCCCAGGTGGTGCCTTTTGCTCTGCCAGGGGCACAGCTCACTGGAATGAGAAAAATATGGAATGGAATGGAAAAACAGGCTTTCTTCTGCTCCTTCCCGAAACTGTGCTACAGAGTAAAGGGAAGGGTGCTCAGTGTAGCTCTGGCAGCTGAAAAAACTTGGTCGCAGCCTAAACTGGCTGCTGGGAGGCTGCCCCTTGGCAGGGACATCCCTTCTGCTCTGTGCCTCTCTCATCACTGTATCAGATTGATTGGTATCACAACAGAAATCAGAATGCAGCTCAGCCAGTATCTCACACCATCGCGCTGCCTGATTTTCCTCCATTGCATGCAAGCTCCATTTCAGGAGACCACACCACTTTCTGATTTTTGTCTCATCTGACCACTGCTAGCACACGTGATTGTCAAAATTCAGTTTTGCAGATCACATACATTCCTCTCTAGAGTGGATGAGGATACCTTTTGGAATGAAATTCTGGTGCCAGCACCTATATTTCCAAATGAAAAATCCATTACTCGTGTATATTCTCTAATACTTGCTTAAAATTTGCTGTTTCTACAAGCGTTCTTGCCAGTAAATGCAATAGCTAGAACATGCACAGTAAGCAAACACAAAGAGGGCATTGAAACAGTTGAAGAGAATATGTTTATAAACTGGAATGAATATTCATTGGAAACTTTTTTAACAGTGCTCACCAGTTCTATATTGGAATACTGTGTAAAGTTTACACTCCATATAAAGAGTTACACTGTTCCCTTGTGAAATCCGTCTTCTCCACTACCTCCATATTGGATATTTGCATTTTTAGAAATACCATCTGCCAAACCCCACACAGACTGCAAGTGATTTCCTGGTTATATATTTTGGATATTCTGTGGTTAGAAAACTATGGAGCCATATTACATGTCCTAGCCTCCAGAACATCTGTGAGACTGAAACCACATGAATATAAGCAAGTCAGCATGATAAAAATGATGGAGATTTTTAGTTATATCGTATAGGCATGCTTGCAAAATTTTTTCAGTTTTATAAATTTATCTCTGTATATGTGTTATTTTCTCCTTGTCTGTACAAATAACTTTTAAGTATTACTTTCTGCATTGGATCAATACAGCTTCAAACTCTTCTCCCCCAAAAATCTGCACTGTCTCTTTTCCCTCTCCATCCTAGGCCCTTTTGGCAGCATCCATCCAAGGGAAGCACCCAAAATTTAGTAGCTGGACTATTCATTAAAAACTGGTTTGACTTTCACTTCTGTGTTTCTTTTCTCCACTTGCAAACAAAAAATGAAAGCCATAATGGTGACTGAAACTCAGCTTTTGACAGATCTGTTTTATTATGGAAGATGATTAAGGCATATAAATACATTAAATATAATAGGCATATAGGCATATAAATATATTATGTTTAAACAGAGCTTTAATGGGGTAAGCAGCTGAATGCTGTCTGTGGGGAGCTTCTGGGATATCCACAATTCTTCTGGTCTGGTGGAACCTGAGACTAACTTAGATGCCCACTTTTCCTCCCTGAAAAATGGAGATTTTGGACCTAGTTTCAGTTCTGTCATGGCATTGCCAGGTATTCACAGAATCACAGAATGGTTCGAGTTGGAAAGGACCTTAAAGATCATCGACTTCCAACACTCCTGCCATGGGCAGGAAGATTTTCCACTAGACCAAGTTGCCCAAAACCCCATCCAACCTGGCCTTGAACACTTCCAGGGATGGAGCAGCCACAGCTGCTCTGGGCAATCTGTGCCAGTGCCTCATCACATTCCTAGTGAAGAATTTCCCCCTAATATCTAATACAAACCTACACCCTTTAACTTTGAAGCCATTACTCCTTGTCCATGCCCTTGTAAAAAGTCCCTCTCCAGTTCTCTTGCAGGCCCCCTTTAGGTACTGGAAAGTACTCTCCCTGGACTTGCTCCAACCATTCCATGTTTTCCAATGTGGGGGGCCTAGGGCTGGGCAGAGTACTCAAGGTGGGTTCTCGTGACAGTGGAACAGAGAAGGGGAATCACCACCTCTGCCCTGCTGGCCATGCTGCGTTTGATTTGCCCTTGGTGAAGCCTTGTTGTCTGTCTCCAATCTCCTCATCATTTTCCGCACACCTTAGCATGGTTTCCAGGAGGATCTGCTCCATAATCTTACTGGCCACTGAGGTAAGGCTGACCAGCCTGTGCTTCCCTGGGTCTTCCTTATTTCCCTTTTTAAAAATGAGGGTTATCTTTGCTCTATTCCAGTGAGCAGGAATTTCACTGGACTGCCATTGCTTCTCAAATAACTCCTCAAATACGATGGATTGTAGCTTAGCCACTACATCAGTCACTTCCCTCAGGATGCTTCTCATCAAGTCCCATGAACTTGTGAACCTTCAAGTTCCTTGAATGATCTTGAACCTGATCTTCTCCTACAGTGAGCAGTTCTACATTCTCCCAGCACTCTCTGGGAAATACTGAGGCAAAAATATTGTAGAATATCACAGTTTTCTCCATATCCCAGATAACCAGGTGTCCTGTTTCCAAGTGGAGAAGGCTCGTATTTTCACTGGGAAAATTTAATTCCATCAGGCTTTAGCTTTCCTAACCTGATCACTGGCTGCTCTGAAAATATCTTTGTATTCCAATCGGACTACCTGCCCCTATTTTCACCCTGTGCAGGCTTCCTTTTTGTGTTTGAGTTTGCCCAGAATCTCTTTCTTCATCCATGCAGACCTCCTGGCATTTTTGCCTGACTTTCTCTTGGCTGAGAAGCATCACTCCTGAGCTTAGAGGTGATGATCCTTGAATACCAACCAGCTTTTTTGTGACCTTCTTTCTTCCAGGGCTTTGTCCCATGGTGTTGTACCAAGCAGACACCTAAAGAAGCCAAAGTCTGCTCTCCTGATATCCGCAGCAGTGAGCTTGCTGTGTTCCCTCCTTGCTGCCCTAAGGATCTTGTACTTCACTTGTCAAGTATTTTTTGCTTTGGCTTCCTCATTTACAAGACTTGGATAATATTTATCTACCTTGCAAATCTGCTGGGCTCAGTCATATTTTATGTCTTAGGCACTTTTGGGGAGACAGTTGTTATGTTGCTGTGTCAGTGGATCATGTTATTCACTATTCACAAATTGGTAAGACGATTGAAAACCTTAAAAAAAAGTAAGTGTATGTAAGGAGTCCCATCCTGCTACATAACTTAGAGCAAAATAACTATAAAAATCCAATGGATAAATGGCTGCTTAAAGAATGACTGAGCAATCCAGGGAGACTAGCAAAATATCTAAATATTAAGTATAGGTTGGGTTCTCTCATTTGCTTCTGGGAGCATTTCAGAAAATGCCATTGGGAGGCAGATCACAGAGGCTTTACAGAAGGCTGCTTTAATTCATTAGAACAAAAGATCTGCACCTACAAACATGAATATTAGTTATTCTACTAATGTGATGGGAGTTGCTGGAATTTATGGTGTTTTTACAGTGGACCTTAAGCTATAATTTTGTCATGACTAGTTTGCATGGTCATGCCTCTGACCATGATTTTGAATTGTTCAAAAAGCCACTATGGTCTCTCAGTTTCATAAAAAAATATTGCAGAGAAGTTGCCTCATTTAGGACTTTTTTTTCCTGTATTTTACTGTCACATGTATATATTCATATATATACACGTATATGATAGCAAAAAAGATTCAGGGTTTTTAACTTTTATATATATATATAATGGCTATATATACATTTACATGCTATCTTTTAAACTATTTTATTCTTCATTTTTGTGGGGAAGATGGCCATTTATTATAAAACCAGTTTAACTGTAAGAGGAAAGGTAACAGCCTGCATAACTGGATTTTAATTAAATGTATTTGGTTCTTGAAAGAGGTTCAATACAAACTGTATTTATGCATATTTTATATTCATATATATTTGTGCATCCATATAGATATTTAAATATATAAATCTAATTACTTGTAATGGGAATATTATAGCACAGAAGGTGAAGCTTAGTTTAGCTAAGAAATGAAGTACCGATACAATGTATTGATAGGGGTTTCAAAACCAAATTATTTCTATTAGTTTGCTGCCTTTATCAAAAGGAAGTGTGTGAAATATGGCCCTGCTAAAGTCTGTGGCAAATCTCCCACTGTCTTCAAAGGGATCAGTATTTCACCCTGTGTATTTTCTCAAAGAGAGCTGCCAATAACATCTGCCAGCTGGAGATCCAGCTAGATGTGGGTTAAGACAAAAGAAATGTGTGTCAGCATTTCATTGCATGACAAAGGGTGAAGGCTTTGGAAGTCTGCTGTGGTAGATTAGCACATAAAACGTACTTTTTCCTTTAAAACAAAACAGGGGGAAACACTTGCCTGATATTTCTGTTTTGGTACATCGTTGTAGACGTGACCCCATAAGGCAGAGTTTTGAAGTGAGGGTGCCTCACCTCAGCTGCCAGGTTTAAGGATGGTCATGGTCCCATTTCCCTTGAAATCTCACCCCTGCCCCTGCTGCAGATTGTGTCCTTACTTTTCTGGTTTGTACTCTTGACTTTTCTAGGGTATGGCCCTGTTTCCTTCAGCTTGATATGTGGATCATCACTGATTGAGGAGGGTTGTGGCCCACAACCTCTTCAAAACTACTCCATGTACTGGTAGAAAATCAGCCTTACCTAAGAGAAGTCTCTCCTGGTCACATTAGAAGTTACTTCACTTATCTCCAACATTATTCATTAAGGAAAGTAAATAACAAATAAACTTAAGTTGGAGAGGCTGGCACTGCAGTAAATGTGCTCTATCTAGAAAGGGCAACCTGTGACACCCAGGTTGGAGGTCTGGATTTGCAAGATCCCTCCTGTGTGTTCATGGACAGTACTGATGCTGGCTTCTGTATGTTTTCACTTCAGTCTCTTTAAAATTCTACACATGGATAAGAATAGCTTTATAATATTATTTTTCTGATTAACAGGCTGCACATGGGTAGAAAAATTGGAAAGTGTAAAGTCTGTATTCCTATGGGCCATGAATTCAAAATGAAAACCACAGGTGGTTTGGGTTTTCTCCTTCTAAATCAAAACATGATGACTGAGGCTTAGCCAAAACCAAAATACGGCTGCCCATAGCCATTTTTTAATAAAAGTCCCTCAGATTTGTTATACATTCCACTGAAAATCTTTATTGTTAGCATGTTAGTCACCATAAGTGTCTTGCCCAGAATGCAGTTTCTCATTTTTCTGGTTTTAAACATTTTTTTGTGCTTAATATTCCTAACATTTTGCAAACACAGTACTTTCTTTTTGAATAGGCTGTATCACTGAGATTGCCTTCTGTATTACATCCTGATATTCCTTTAAGAGAGAAATCTTTGTTTTGGCTTCTAATAAACATTATATTATGATAGCCTAAGAACCTTGAAGAGTTGCAGCTAAAGCATTACAATGATAAGAATTCATTCTTTTATGTTCGCTTTATGCTATCAAAAGATGTTTTGCTTAGTTCATTCTGTCAAACATTTAATAAGATAAATCATTTTCTGACCCTGGAAATTCAAGCACTTCAGTACATTGAAAAAATGATCAGACATATAAATGGAAAAGATTTACATTGTTAGTCATGTCCAAGAAGATAGAGATCTATGCAGCCACAAATATTCAAGCTATTGCTCATCATTATGAATAGTAACTGTAGACCTGAGAGGGTCAGACAGAGGCAAGTGTTGACTTATTTAATCATGTTCCAATATAAAAAGTAATCAAGAATTAACTAAGCAATAATCCTGCTTAAGCTAGTTTAAAAAAAAATCAATAAGAACAATTCCCTGCAGGAAAAAAGCTTTGTGAATATTTCCCCCTCGCACTTCATAATTTCAACTTATTTATTTTACTAAGACATTATTTAAAAACTCCTAGGAACAGACTTATAGAAGACTTTGGATGTTTCTTTTTGAAGTTTTCTCAAAAATCGTTAAGTGTCTAAAAATTGCCCAAGAAAGTAAATGACATCCAAACCATAAATGAACGAGAAGCCTGAGAGTTGGAAACTGGCAGCATTTACAAGCTGACTGCCTTTTTTAGGTTTATTCAGTAATAGAAACTGAGTAAGAAAAATGTAAGCATCTTTCTTCAGAGAAATGCCAAACTTCCATCCCTCAGAGCAGTGAAGATGAGACTTGCAAGTGCTCAGGGTATTTACTCCTTGATCACAAATGTGGGGCTTTGGCATTAGACAGGCAAACTTGGTTTTATTTGGTTATATAATATTTATCTTAATGCTGTTAGAAGGCTGTCATTTTCCTATATGTTAAATTCCTAAAGTGCAAATTTTACCTGGAGAATGCAAAATCATTTGGATCCCTGTGTCAGTTTGACCCTACTGATCACACATCCCTGCCGGTTACACTGTACTTTTCCAGCAGTTCTAATTACTGGTAAATCAACCAGTCTAAGAAAACCTCTGGTAGACCAACAAAACAAAAAGATTTCTGCATGCCATAGTTTCTAAATTTTTCAACCAACTTCTTCACCTTGGTAGTCAGTGGCAGGGCTCCCATGCAACCAGTTGCCAAAAAATACTCCTGTAGCCTTGGCTTAAACTCTGAACAGAGCCACCTCGAGCTAAATATCAATTTTGTTCCACTGCCTGACAGCAAATTTAAAAAAATCTGCTATTTTTGTAGTGAGTGTAAGACCTGGTTTTTATACAGAGGTGCTGCTTTGGGGTTTCTTCTTGGATATTTCACAGGAGAGAGGAAGTAAGGAAAAAGTTCTAATTGCTCATTGTTCCACCTTCCTACAGTGATGCAAAAGAGGTGTTGGCCTTCTGCAAGGGCTTTGCTTGCATCAAAAGCTCTGACCTCGACCATCAGTGAGGAAGCTTCAAGACTTGTAGACAGAAAGGAAACATTTTACCTGTGGCTGAGGCAATGACAAAATATTTTTTTAAATTGTTTTCAGGGTTGAAAATCAATAAGTTCTGCCAAACCTGAGCCTTCAAGTCTCTTTTGCTTTTTAAAAATTAAAGGAACTTTCAGCAGGAAAAGGTAGAAAACTGACTTTACTTTCTAATAAATAATTTAAAACAGGCAGCTAAAATACCCTAACATTTTTTAGATTTTATTTTAAACCACAATAATTTGAAAGGAAATGTGTCTGAAAAAAAGAATCAGCAGATTGATGTGGATTAATGATAAACTTCACTGTTAGAGTAAGGAGTGAGATTTTCAAAATACTGAGTTGAGTTCTTTTTATTTATTTCTGGTAATTGAATGCTTAGGTATCAAAACTGACATCAATTGTTTCTCTCTAGTCTAAAGACAAAAGCCCTTGTTTTTAAAAAGCTGGAGTTTCATGAGCTGAGACTTTAGATACCATCAACTAATGAGAATCATTGACATAATGGGAAGTGGCAACACTGTATACTTTGACTTAAAAACATCCCATCACTTAAGAATGCAGTGAAATTTTCAAGACATTTGGAAGTTCTCTAACTTTTTGTCTAGTGTCTGTTAGAGAATAAGAAAATATTTTTGTATCTAGGATTTGATTGACTGAGTGTGTTGATAGATGATGTTGTTGGAGGTTTATGTGACTATATGTGGATTGTATAATCTTATGTTTTAACTATACTGTATATCTACTAACATATGTATTTTTATGTAGTGAGTAATACTGTAACATATGTTCATGTTTTAGTACTTTGGAGACAGTTCAAGTGAAAAGGAAATGGGATTTTACATCTCCTGGATGTTTGTTTTGACCTTTACATGCTCTTCAGCAAACCTGAGAAGAAGGGAGCAGTAGCAGTTGAGTGGGTGCTCAACTGTCTTGTTTCCATATCTTGCAATAATCAGGATTTAGTTTCTGGTATAATGGTGTTATAGGCAATTATCCTGATATCCTGTATATGCTGGTGTTTTCTGGATGTGGTTAAAATCTGGCACACACCCATTCCCACACCACCCTTGGCTACAGAGCAGGTTTGGGGACTTGCTCCTGAGGCAGGACCAGCAAGGGCACCAGATTATCTGTCATGGATAACAGGCCAAGAAGTTTTAAAGCCTCTTCTCAATCCTAGGGGTGTCAGACAAGAGACCTGGTCTCCTGTTTCTCATCTGAGCTCCAAAACCTCCCAGCTCTAGGAGCCTGCCATCTCTGGTATTTTAACAGAGGAAACACAGGTCAAGGGGGCTATGAAATCAGTAAACCTCTTTTCGTGGGAATTTTTGATGGCAGTGATAAGGGTAAAGGAAGACCTTCCTTGTCAGCAAAGTCATTTGCTACTGAAATGCATATTAGAAAACTAAAACCACAGCAATCTATGCTCTAAATAAAACCTCAGGTTTTCCTTGCAGCCAGCGGCGAGTTCCACTGTTGGGACATCTGTCTTGGAAATGAAGGAAGAATGTCTTTTTAATGCTTTCTCTGGCTGCTGCCAGCTCCCTCCCTTGTCTTATACCCAGCACCTCAAAGCTCGTAGCTGTGCACAGAAATGTTTGATGCAACCAAGTAAATATCCCCAAGACAGTGAAGTGCACTAATGTTATTGTGCTTCCTTGTCCTTTCCAAGCAATCCATTATATCCTCCACCATGGTCTCTCCAATTTGTCACAAATTTCTTTTCGTTTTAGGCCTCCCCTTTTGTTTTAACCCAATGCAGCATGTCCATGTGCACATATGTGTTATGAGGCAGTGCAGGAAGATCATGGTTAAAATGGGTTAAACTGAGCTGTATGCAATACTTATTTTTTTTATATATGCATATTCCATTGCGTGTCTGCAGCCTTCAGTGTGCAATTTGATTGACATTCACATTTACAGTCAATTGGGCTGTCCTGGTTTTCACTTGCAAAGTAAACAGCTGCTATTGTTATCTAATTCAGGCTTTGGACAAACATTCTAGCACATAAATAATTTTTGATTAATTTTTTACTTCATCTTTAACTTTTAATTAATGTCATCACATATTTTACAAGAAAGACAACATCCTTAAAAAAATAATAACAACATAATGAAATACTCAGTTTTTGATCTCATTGAACAAATTTCTATAAACGTTCAACTCAAGTAAGTGTGATTTTTACATCTCTTGTTCTGATCATTAATGACATTGCCAATACTCTCCTGATAGAAAAAAACACTTTTTTGGATTTTTCTAGCATGAAGGGAATATACAGGGCAATGTCTTGGATAGCACAATGGAGAAAGGGTTTATCACAAGAAAATAGAAGACTTGCTGCTCCTTCAAAGTTCAGATCAATCTGTTTAATCATTTGCTATCCAGCAGAAACTACAATACTGATTAATCAATTACTTGCTGCACGTATTCCTATCTGACATGGATATTCCTGTCTGACTTGGATTTCCACAGCTGAATTCCCTAGAATAACTAAGATTGACAGTACTTGGGGAGCTGCTCTCCTCCTGTGGAAACCTTCTCCCATGCATTAGGAGCTGCGATTTAACAAACACAGCAACATTTTTGCTTTTGGCCTTGAATTCTCTGTATTTCTACCACATCTTAAGGAAGGATTAATGCACTTCTTTCCATCCTATAATTAAAATTAAGCTTGTTGGCTGGTTTTCACCTAGTTTTGTGAGACTTTCCTGCTTAGTGCTGGTGTGGTTGATAAAAAAGAAATTCCTGACTAATAGCAACGTAACCATATCTAGAGTACCAGTGTTTTCCAGCATAGCTGTAACAGCCTATGCCAAGAGGAGGGGCTAAGTGATGTACCTGTGTCTGCAAAAGCCCTTCTTCTTCTGGGTCTGTTGTAGGAAAGTTGCACTTCTACAGCTGGTGATTATATTTTTCAGGGTGGGTGGGAAGAAACTGTGCCTGTGAACATTGATTATACCATTGCAAGTAGTGTCCACCTTGTATCATATAGCAGTACAAGCCTGAATGTTCCACTCTAGACCTGGCTGTAGGGAAACACAGAAAGCAAAGGAGAAGCTGAAAAGTATTTGTTGTGACACGGTGGAAAAAAGAAAGGGAACAGCTATCTGAAGTAATCCTTATTTCAATTATCTCCCCCCTCCCATTTAATCTTTGATTTAAGACTACTTACCACTATGAGCAATTCAACCCTCCTTATTTTGTTGAAGTGCTACTTCTGTTTTGTGGTTTGGAAGCTGTGCAGATTGTTCCCTGCCAAAATACAGGAAACAACAAACTGGGTGGGAAAGAAAGCAAATGCAGACTTTCTTCTGACACTCTGCTCAAAATGGTACAGTTCTATGGGGTTCTGTCCATGACAACAAATACAGTATCAGTAGAAATAACCAGAATTCATTATATTTGTTAATTCTTTCCTTCTTCCATCCAAGGGGACTTCTTTTATAGATTTTGGTATCTAGTGTCATGAGAAAAATCAAACATTTTCATTCCCTGTGCTACAGTAAGGACTGCAATTCAAGTAGTATAAACCAAGAGAAACTCCCTTGAAGAGAAATTATCTGTAAAAGATTTCTTAAATATATCAGCCTTTGAGGAGATTTGCTTTCTTAGGTGCAGGTTATGATGCTCAGGAGCCATGATTCCTGGGCCCTGTGTGAAGGTGGCCTTCACCTGCTCACAGGTTGTCCTTGATTGCTTTTTGGGAGTGCAGTCATCCTGCCCTCACATCCTAATCACTGTGAGGAGAAAATCTTCGCAGTCTGCATTAAATAAATGTAGTGACTTATTAGTGTTACTATTTTCCCACCCATGCATCTCCTGTTTTATCTGCTGTAGGTCATCCAAAGATAATCCTGGGCTTGTGACAGCTCTTGTCTTCACCTGTCCAACCCCAGCCTCTTCTCTAACACACAGTCTGGACTCTGGTCTCAGTTTCCAGGGCAACCACAAAATTCCCTGTCAATCCTTCAGATTCATCATCTAGGTTCACATTGCTTCCAGGATCACTTCAGGGAAGGACTTGAGGTCTAGTAAGTCCCCTGTGCTGCCTGGGCCTTGCAGGCTATAGGGAAAAGGAGCATTCCTCAAAGCCTTGGGAAGCTCCTGTGCTGTGACAGAGGGATCCCTCAGTATGCCTGAGCACCAATTCACCATGACTTTTGTCCCTAAGAAAGCAGAGTCACCAATGGGATAAGCAGAGGTTAGAGATTACCCCAGTGACACCTCTGCAGTGTTAGTGCTTGCTAAACTCCATCTGGCAATGTCCTCATAAAATACTTGTGAAGGACAAGAGAAAGCACAGCCAGCACTAAACCAGCAGTATGTTATGCAGTATTATAAGGCTGAGCAGCAAATGCATCACTGAAGTCTTTCAGAGGTTTGCAGCATTTTCAACTTCTCTTTCTTTAACTCCTTGTCATTCCTAGCATGGGTGTGTTTTGCACTTGGATCATATTGATCCTGCCTGAAGGCTGGAAAGAGCTCACGCACTCTGCCTGAGAGATGATGTGACAGTAGTAGAGAAATGAAAACTATCTTTGCTCCCTACCAGAGGGGAATACATAGTTTCTCATGCCTAAGTGCACAACAGATATGGTCATAAAAACCTGGGTTAACAATTGGACAGATCTGGGAAAGTAATTTTGTGGAGAAACACTGCATTGTAAATGTCAAAACCACAGGAAGACGGGTCAAAAAACCTTAATTAAAGACTGTGTTGTCTCTCAGGAGAAGCTGAACAAGGAACTGGAATTACTATCAATGACTATCCCTGTCAGGACTTGCTCAGATGGGTGGGTGTGAGAGCTGGTGATCCCCGTTTCTGTCTCCACATCCCCACTGGAAAGAACGTGAATGTGTTATGGCCAAGACCAAGACCAGCCATGAAGGAGAGCCTGTGATCATGTTGTCTTGCACAATGCCCACTGTTTTGGTGTAGGGGAGAAAAAAGCCCAAACTTTTTCTTTTAATGAAGATACGGGTTGTTCTCAGTACCAGATCTATATGAGGTCTTTCATAAAGTAGAAGTAGGGAAGAGTAAAAAAAAATTAAAGGTTCCTAACTTGAAGCATCAGTGATGTGAGGTCCAGTCTTGCACTGGAAGGCAGCTCACACGCATGAGATCCCCACCTGTCCCCTCTACAGGAGTAAGCTTTGATAGATGTGTAACCGAGAAAAAAAAACAACACTCAAAGCAAGTACCAAAGCTTGTAAGAAGTTGCTTTGAAGCAGAAGTAATCAGGGACACCGTTAGAAAACAGGCCAGATTTGTTTTCCTCTGCAGGAGGCGGCAGAAACAGCAGAGCTGTGTGATTCCCCAGTGCTCTCTCTGAGTGACAATAGCTGCAATTAAGGGGCAGGATGCTGCCTGTGTGGGTGCCACCGTGCTGTAGTGCTGGGGAGGAGGACGCTCCCACCTTTCTAACAGTTCTTTGTGGGAATGGAGAGCAATTAAGTGTCTCACAGTGAAGGAAGCTAACTGACAACAACACGTATAGCTAGGAAGTTGTTTTCTCAGAAACAGAAAAGCAAGTTTTTATTACCAGTGATCTGGCATCAGGACTTTGAACTGTCTGCTTCTGTGACCAATGACCTTTCCAAGATGATCATCTCTTAGGAGAAGGACATGGTAGCAGGGTTGAGATCTCCTCACTGTCAGAGCTGAGGGCTGGTGGAGTATCCTGGGAAGTCAAAGGCACTTCCTGCAGGGTCTGGGGGAGGCCATGGCACAGCGCTACTCCCCTGCTACTACAGCAGTCCTCTTCAAAAGCATCCCTGGTGGCTGAGACAGCTCCACAGCCCTGGGTGATCTCAGAGTACAACCCACTCTTGAGGTCTATGTTCACAGTCAGCCTCAGATGTAAATCTTTTCAAAAGGATTAAGGATGCTAATTAATGTAATTATCCCTTTTAACGTAGGCAGACATGGATACAGACTCCTCTGAGCCAGAAATATTGTCATGGGAGGGGTCTCTTTGCTCTGTGGTAGATTCTTGATGTAACATTTATAAACTTTCCCTTCCCAGCAACATGACTCTCAGCATGGTGACCACGCTCTCCAGACCACAGGGCTCAGTGGTGCAAAGGCAGCAGGAAGGTGTGTGACTGATCTCCTGGATATTATCACAAACAAATGGCTTCCTTTGCCGCTTCCTGGTGAAAACAATCAGTTTAGCAGACGTTAGGTGGAAGCCCTGGCAAGGAGACCTAGAGAAGAAAAATCTACTTTTTGTGTTGGTATCTCTAATCTTGTGTCGCTGGAGTATGTAGGTCACCAGAAGCTGAGCTTCCATAAAAGGAACAAAGAGGTAGATATAAGTATATAATTTTAAGAAAAAAAAAATACTTATAAGTAGGTAGACCATCAGATCCTCCATCCTGGCTCAAAGCAAAGGTCAATCTATCTCCAGTCTTGTAGGGATGCTGGCACACACAGAGGCTGCTTTAAGTGATAATTTCCACACTATGGTTTGCAATTTAGTTGAATTTGTCCCTTCAGCTTTTTCAGGATGAGTACCATTTTTCTTAATAGAACACTTTTCACTTTTTCAAAATTAAAAAAAAACCAAACTTGTTCTACAGATTCAGTTTGAGTCAGGTCCTTCAATTCACTTCTCCCAGAGTTAAGCTTTAGTTTGGGAGCCTGCGTGACTGACTCTATAAAGACGACTTTCAAATAAAAATATTTCATGTAACATTTCTGAGAGTTTTATTGTCACCAAGAACTTTTCTTGTCTCAGATCTGGGATTCACCCCACTGACTTTCTGACAGACTTCCTGCTCCTGAAACATTTCAAAAAGGTTTTATTATTAACTTCTATTCCTCTAATGAGTTCCTTTAATAAGTTTCTCCTCAGTAAATTGGCAGACCTTCCTGAGGTTTAACATTTAACTTGTCAGGATTTATGCACCTCTCCTTTTTGGGATGGGATTTTTCTTTTCTGAACCCATTTTTACCTGTAGACACACCTTTCCTCTTCCAACGGCAGACTATGAGGCCAGGTTTATCTTGTGTACACCATCATCAGGTATAACATCCTCACCAGGCAGTCACTGTTCCTCACCCCACCTGAAATTCTTCTCATGCCATGTGCCATTCAGAAAACTGAAAAATAGTCAAACACGTCTGCATTTTTTTTTTCTTTTTTTTTTTTTTTTTAATAATATGATCATGATAAAGAAATGTTCCAGGTTGGGACTTTGCATGCCGAGTTTCAGTTGGGAGTGAGTTTTTATTACTGCATTATAAACTCCCTAAAATATGGTTTTATAATGGAAATGCTGACACAACCTTTATACAGCCCCGGCCATAACTCTAGATGATGTAAAGTACCTTATACAGAAAGCCAAGATAAGTGGATTTCTGCTATAAAGAGTAGGAGAAGATGAGAAGTACACCTTTTAGCTAGGTATTTTCATTCTTTGTTTTAATTTTGACCAAAGAACAAATCAACAAATCATATATCTTGAAGGGCAGGTTTTTATAGTCATACTTCATGTTTGTATAAGACTTAATTATGTTTTTAATCTTTCTAGCTACCTAAAGTAATTCTTCCAGGAATATCACTGTTTCCCAAGGCAAAAATCAGACTTAGGCCTGCTATTGATAAATAGGCATTTTCAAAGGAATTTTATTAAAAAACTGGAGGATATCACTGGAAATATAAAGGAGTGTTTTCAAAATACAGCACTCAGAGGAAAGTGTGTTAGAAGTAACAGACTGGATATAATTGAAACTGACCTCATAAAATCTGCAATGTATTTTTGTGATGCTTCTTTTCAAGGTCATTTCAGGACAACTGAGGATCTGGGAAGTAATGATACTCATCACCAAACAACACTCAGAGTTTATTTCAGCTATAGATCCAAAACTCTGGATATTTACTTAATGGTTATGTGCAATATCAGAATCCCTTTGGTTGGAAAATCACCACGATAACAACAGAAAATATTAGAACAGGTTACTCTTGTGATTTCTGTACTTTATTATTTCAAAGCAGAATTTTTTCTAAAAGCAATGTTTCGTTAAATATTTCAGGTTTTTTTCTTCTTTGTGTGATATTTTATTTAAATTTATAAGGATAGGAAAGGCAAAAGGGAAATTTTTAGGCTTTTTGGTAATGTGATGTGCAAGTTAAATTTCAGACCTTGGATTGCATTGTACTTCTACATTTGCTATCATCTCAGTTTTGGGGGATGTTCAAAAACACACTGAAAAAAATTTTCACTTAAAACCATTCAGTTTTAAATATATAAAGTATTTTAATAGTAACCTATAAATTGATTTACTTGGTCAGATTTGTGCCTCAATGACCTTTTCAAGACTGCAGCTTTTCATTGCTATTTGAGAGAAGAACCAGCTGTGAAATATTGACTGTCCTTATCTTCCTGACACCCCGGTTTCTGTCATCAGCTGGGTGGAATTCACCTCCTCTGCATCTCTGAAGAGTCTGGGCTGCTGACCCAGCCTCCAGCCTCCACTGGCCAGGAGGTTTGCAGAGCATTTTGCACTCTGTCCCTCAGCATCTGTGCTGAAATAAAGGAGGGACTGCAAACTTGAGGCAGCCGAGCACTGGTTTGCCTTGCCCTGAACAGGTCTTTCCCAACTGCAGTGACAAAAACACAGGCAGGCTTCAGAGAGGAAGAAATGGAGGCACGGACAGATTATGTCACTGCTGCTGCTGCGCAGGAAATCTGTGGTGCAGCCGAGAATAGGACTGAGGTGCTCGGCTTCTGCACCTCAGCCACAAGACCTTTTCTTTCTCCTTCACCAGTGATGTCACTGCCAAGGGGCCAGCGAAAAAAGTGCTGCACTATGCTAATCAGCTGCTCTCTGGTGCAGACTGGAGACCAAATACTTCTCCACAAATGTTCAGCCAACCTCTGAAAATTGAATTGAGGGCTGCGTATGTTGACTGCAACCATGATTATTTGCTTCAAGGGAGATGCATAAAAGAAAATATTTATTCAAATAAAAATAAACCATTTTTTTCTTTATAGGAAAATTCATTTATTGGGTTTTGAAGCAAACAGATGCTAATACAAAAGTAGGTGTTTTTTCCTTGGTTTCAGCATACAGTTTTGTTGTGGGTTGACGCTGGCCAGACACAAGGCACTCACCAAAGCTGCTCACTCACTCCTCTCTACAGCTGGACAGAGGAGAGAAAATATAACAAAGGGTTCATGGTTTGAGATATGGACCAGGAGAGATCACCTCTCAAATACCATCAAGAGCAAAACAGGCTCAACTTAGAGGGATGGAGTGAATTTATGGCTAACAAAATCAGAGCAAGATAATGAGAAGTAAAGCAAGCCCTTAAAAACACCTTCCCCCCACCCCTCCCTCCTTCCCAGCTCTGCCTCCTACCCCAGCAGTGCAAGGAGGCAGGGAATGGGGGTTATGGTCAGTTCATTACCCAAGGCTTTTCTTGCTGCTCAGGGAGAGGAGTCATTCCCCTGCTGCACCGTGGGGTCCCTCCCATGGCAGACAGTTCTCCATGAACTTCTCCAATAAGAGTCCATCTCACAAGCAACAGCTCTCTGCTGACTGCTGCAACGTGAGTCCATCCCACAAAAAACAGTTCTCCCAAAACTGCCATGGCATGGGTCTGTCTTTCCACCTTGGAGGTGCAGTCCTTCAAGGACAGGCTCCTCCAGCCTGGAAGCAGGGACCCTCTCTCTCCACTGGGACTCCCACTGGATCACGGCCTCCTCCAGGCATCCAACCACTCCAGCATGGGCACCTCCCCCAGGGGCTGTGGGTGGATCTCTGCATCCCCCGTGGATCCCCATGGGCTGTGGGTGGATCTCTGCATCCCCCGTGGATCCCCATGGGCTGCAGGGGCACAGCTGCCTCACCATGGTCATCACCACAGCCTGCAGAGGAATCTCTGCTCCAGTGCCTGGAGCATCTCATCCCCCTCCTTCTGCACTGACCTTGGTGTCTGCAGAGCTCTTTCTCTCACATGTTCTCACTCCACTCTTCTCTGGCTGGAATTACAACTGTGCCATGACCTTTGTTTTGAGTTCTTCTTAAAAGTGTTATCACAGAGGCATTACCACCATCTCTAACTGGCCTGGCCTTGGCCAGTGGCATGCCCATCTTCAGAGCCATCGGGAATTTGCTCTGCTGGACATGATGGAAGCTTTTGGCAGCTTTTCACAGAAGCCACCTCTTTGCGCCCCTCACCCTGGTACCAAAAACCAGGCCCTGCAAAACCAATAAAACTCTCCAGTGTTAATTTATTGTCTTTGATTTTGAGTTAATCATGAAACATTTTCAAAATGAACAAAGGCATACAGGAGGATGCTGCAGTTGTAGCAGAGCCCGTGCCCAGAGATGGTGGTGCTGCAGATGCACATTCAACTCTGATCCCTCCTGAAACTGCGACACCATCGGCACTTCCTGACTGCTGCCCTGCCTGCCAGCACTCCTATGGAGCTGGGAGACCAGCACTGGGGCAAGCCGGAGTTTGTGAATACAACTGAAACCTGCAAGGGGCATCAGAGGTGAAATTACTTTGGAGCAGTGTAAACTGGGGTGAAACTCAAAAGCTGATGAATTCCTTTTGGGCAGCTCTGCGTGAAATTCCGTGCGGGGTCATGAAAACTGACTATACATTTTTATTCGGCTGAAGACAGAGAGAGCTGTCAGTTGCTGCTCCTGAAACGTCCAGGTGTGAAGTGAAAGCTGCTGTCTAAGTGTTTACAAAGAGCACCAAAAAAGGAGTAATTATGAAAAGCAGCCAAAAATGCCTTGTTTTCACCCCTCACAAAGAAAGAATGAACCCAGGTTCATACGAATGCTGAAGCATTTGCTTATACTTTGAGATTCTAAAAAAAAAGTGAAGTTGGCTGACACTACATATTCAGGGCAGTGTTATCCAAAAAAAAATTACGGAAAAAGATGAAACTGTTAAAAGCTCTGGGTTATGTGCTAATGGCGCAGGTTTTGCAGAAGACAGACTATAGATATTTCTGACAAAACTACATTACTTTTCTACCAATGAACATGCATTCATTTGCTGAACCAACAGACCAAGGAATTATAGCGGGCTGTTCGGCGCAGCCCCACGCTCTGCTCCGCTGAGGCTGCGCGCTCCACTGGAGCCAGCAGTGATGACACGCTGTTGCACTGGCAAGGTGCTGAAACTGTGTAACTCTGCAGTCTACGGGAGAAACTCACCTCTCTCCATCACTCACACACGCCAAGGAGAAAGGGTTTTGCTAAAACTACTGCCTCCTGTCTGAATCAAATGTTGTAGTTCAGTTTATTCTGGGGTGGGTACAGCCTTTGTCTAAGTAATGTGACAGAGGCACCTGCCACGCTGAGCAGGGACAATGGAGGAGAGCAAAATTTTCCCTTTTCCTTTTCATATATTTCCATATTCATATATTTCCACAGCACAATACAATAATTTTTATTACAGATGATGGAATAAACTTCAGAAAGAGTTGAAATCTATTGGTGTCTATCCTGAAATACAAGGAGCAGCTTTATCTTTAAATAGAATAATATTTTTTATTAATTTTATTGATGTTTCTCTCTTGAAAAATTGATTAAGCAATTCTGGCAATATAAAAAAAAATGTGCAAAAGTATTTTCTAGTTTTGCAGAAATAAGGAATACTTCATGAGGGTCCTCCTAGATACAGTATGCAAAGGTTCCAAACCTTTGAGGTGCATTAGGTTAAGGTTAGCTACTTGAGCCAAAGACCTATATATGGCCTTCATGTGGACTGCATAGCTGTGGTGCTCAAACAGTCAATCATCTTTATTGTGCATAATGTGCATAATTATTAAAGTTAATTTATTTTAAGAACAGAGGCTTTTTGTCAGTCCAGAAGATTTTGATTCTGAATGAATTACGGTGAGAGTAGTACAGGATGAATATCTGTATAAACCTCTTGTATTATTTGTTTCTCAGTAAGAAAACAAGAAGATTTAGGCACCATATGGCTACAAATAAAGGAACCAACCTCTGGACAACAGCATTTCAGCCTCTTGGTGACCATACCTTCGGCATATTTTCTTTCTGCATTACACAAAACAACAGGCGATTTATATTTGATGTTCTCTATTGGTTAAATTATCCTTAAAACCATTAATGACATACATTTGGGGGTTTTTAGAAAAACAAAATAAAGATTTTGTTCAGCAATGGGATAAAATGAGAATTTAACAGTCTTTGGTGCTCTGCAAAACACAGTTGGGATTTGGGGCAGATTCTTGGATGCTGATGAGAGTATTCCAGGACTGCAGTAGAAGTGCAGCGTTCAGTAGCTCCCGAGAACAGACTTGATCCTGAAGTCACTATTTATGCATCACTCTCATTCCAATCTGTGGGAGTTTTGCATGAGTTAAGTGTCAGTCACTTTGACATTTAGCCCAGCTGGTTGAATGATCTACCATGACTATATGGCACATTTTAATCTGAATTTTCTTCTCCATGCAGTATTCCATCTCTTACTCTGCTACCTGTCCTTTAGCTGGTTTATGAATGCCAAATGGTTTATGAATGAAATTTCCTTTCAGGAAATGTAATGAAATCTTGCGATTTCAATGAGGATCAAATGGGCAAGCTTTGGTCCATTTCCCTGCACTTCATGTCATCCCATCTGCTTTTCTTGTTTTC